>JAVTVX010000012.1:37227260-37752260 GCA_033439265.1 Dillenia suffruticosa | reverse complement strand
ATCCACGGATTAGCCTACTGTAGTTTCCCCCTCTGAGGGTTCGTTGCCCGATCCCGTTGCCCCCTTGGTTGAAGTTACCCGAGAGGAGGTTGAGGAGTCTGCTGAGGCGGCTACTTTGGCTTATAGGAGGGGGTCTGTTGGGCCTAGGGTTGATAGTTTGGCTTTAGTCGTCAGGGTGGAGGATGCTTCTCCGGTGATGGAGTCTGTTGAGTCTCCGGACGATAGTATGGTTTTGGTTGTCAGAGAGGGGGTTGATTCTCCAGCGAGGGATGTTCGAGCTCTTGTTGTACGAGAGGTGACTCCAGTGCCTTCGGTTACGACTCCAGCTCGGAAGTGTGTGTTGGCTACCGAGTGTCCTAGTATTCCGAGTGTGAGCCCATGGTTCGATCACAGTGATACGCCTGCTACTGTAGCGGTCAGTTCTAGTCCTAGCGGCAATTCTTTATCTTCCTCCTTTCGAGCTCTTCCCTCGCATAGTCCTCCTCAGGCTCGGAAGAGCAAAAAAGGGAGGGAGCGCCCATCTTGAGCTTTGAGGGGTGCGTCCCCTCTTTTTTTCCGTTCCTGATGATAGGTTGTTGGAACGTTAGGGGTCTGAATGACCCTACCCATGTTAGGGCTGCGAAAGATTTTGTCAGACTAAATCGATTGCAGTTGGCTGGATTTTTAGAGCCTCGGGTTCGTTCTTCTAATGAGGTACGTATTCAGCAATCTTTCTTACCTCATTGGAGATATTCTATAGCTCATGCGAGTAATTCCACGGGTCGTATTTGGTTGTGTTCGGATCCATTGGAGATGCGGGTTGATATTTTATCCTATGAGTCGTAGTGGATTCTTTCCTGGGTTCAGACTCTCCATTCTGATTTTCCTTGTCAGGTTACTATAGTTTACGGGTTTATTTGGTGGGCGATAGTCATGCTCGTTGGGAGTTTCTGAGTCGGTTGAGTGGGAGGACGGATACTCCATGGTGTGTTCTTGGCGATTTTAATACTGTTCGAAGGCCGTCGGAGAGGAGTGGCGGTTCAGTTGTCTGATCTCTGGCAGACTGTGCTCTTGATGATTGTATTTGGCAGTCGGAGTTGGAGGATCTGCGATATTCCAGTTCCTTCTTTACCTGGTGGAATAGGCAGTCTGCGGATCCCATTCGGAGGAAGCTGGATAGGGTCTTGGTTAATTCTGCTTGGCTAACCTCTTATCCTTTTTCTGAGGCGGTTTTTCTCCCATCTGGTGTTTCGGATCATTCTCCTTGTGTAGTTAGGGCGCAGCAAATGGATCAGCGTCGGCGGGTGCCATTCAAGTTCTTTGATTTCTGGATGGAGCATCCTCAGTATCGAGGGATATTACCAGAGGCTTGGGCATATATGTACTATGGGACTCCGATGTATCGTTTCTATAGGAAACTAAAGGGGCTCCGTCATCGATTGCGGCAGCTAAACCGCCAGGAGTTCAGTGAGCTATCTTCTCGAGTTCAGGATGCCCAGGAGAACCTTCTTCGGCTTCAGCAGGAGCTGCTTTCAGGTAGTTCCGTTGATGGTTTGGGTGAGGCGGAGAGGTTGGCTGCTTCTCATTACCACCGTCTCGTCAGCATGGAGGAGAGTATGCTGAACCCTAAGGCTAGGATCCGATGGCTCACTTTGGGAGATCGGAACACGGCTTACTTTTTCCGTATGGTTCGATGCAGACGGAATCGGAATACCATTTACTCATTCGTTAGGGAGGATGGTGAGCGGATCTCTGATCCGAAGGGGATTAGATGTGAGGCGGTCGGGTTTTTCAGGGGTCTATTTTTGAGTAGGTCTCATGTGGAGCAGCTAGACACTCGCTTCATCGCTTCATCGCTTCCATGATTACAGTTTCTCTCTCGGAGGCTCAGATTCAGGTTTTTGAGTCCCCAGTGACGGCTGCTGAGGTGAGGGAGGCTATATTCTCTTTGGGGCGGCATAAGGCTCCGGGTCCAGATGGCTATAATGCAGAGTTCTTTCGTGATACCTGGGATTTGGTGGGTCCTGATGTCACGAGTGCGGTCTTGGACTTCTTTGCTCATGGGCACCTTCTGAAGGAAGCGAATGGTACTATCATTTCCCTTATCCCTAAGAAGGATAGCCCATCATCTTTGATGGATTTTTATCCGATTTCCTACTGCAACACGGTTTATAAATGCATCTCTCGAGTTATTGCAGCGCGGGTGAGTCAGGTGCTGCCGAGCCTTATTGGGAGTGAGCAGTCCGCGTTTGTTTAGGGTCGCCGTATTGGGGATAACATTTTGTTGGCTCATGAGCTCCTTCAGGGATATCACCTGAATCGTGGTCCTCCTAGATGTGCGATAAAGGTCGATATTATGAAGGCTTATGACTCGGTAGAGTGGGACTTTCTCAGACTCGTGCTCGAGTGTTTTGGTTTTCCGCCCCGGCTGGTGGATAGGATTATGACATGTGTATCCTCAGCGAGGTTTGTGATAGCCATTAATGGTGAGTTGACGGAGTTCTTTCGGAGCTCGCGAGGTCTTCAACAGCGTGACCCCTTATCCCCTTTACTCTTTGTATTAGTCATGGAGGTTTTCTCCAGCATGATGCATCGGCTCTCTCAGGGGTCCCTTTTCGAGTTTCACTAGCGGTGTCAGGAGGTAGGCCTTTCCCATTTATGCTTTGTCGATGACCTGATGCTTTTCTCTCGTGGTCTCCTAGATTCAATGCAGTGTATTTTGAATGTCTTCTCTCATTTTGGGTCTCTCTCTGGTTTGCGGATGAACCCCCAGAAGAATGAGATCTTCTTTGGGGCGGTGGCTCAGAGTGTGAAAGAGGCCATCTTACAGTCTTCGGGTTTCCGTTAGGGTCAGCTCCCGGTCAGATACTTGGGTGTTCCTTTTGTTACCTCGCGTCTTTCAGCTACTGATTGTGTTCAGCTTGTTCGGAGGGTGTCGGCCCGGATTTAGCATTGGACGAGTCGTCAATTATCTTATGCTGGTCGGTTACAGTTGGTGAGCTCTATTCTCTTTGCCATTCAGACTTATTGGTCGTCAATGTTTCTCCTTCCAAAGGCGGTTTGCAAGGAGCTCGAGTAGGTTATGTCTCGGTTCTTCTGGTCCGGTCCGTCTTTAGACCGTCATAAAGCCAAGGTAGCTTGGTCTCTTGTCTGCCGTTCTAGAAAGGAAGGAGGTTTAGATCTGAAGCGAGTTACGGACTGGAATAGGGCAGCCCAGTTCAAGCATATATGGCATCTCCTTTCAGATCCCGAGGATAATGTGTCGAGTAGATGGGTGAGGACTTATCTTCTTCGAGGCCGTAGCTTTTGGTTTGTTCGGGTTCCGGATAGGTGCTCTTGGATTTGGCGGAAGCTCCTTACCCTTCGGCACTTAGTTCGGGAGCTGGTTGCCTGGAGGATGGGTGATGGTAGCCGCATTTCTTTCTGGTATGATTCTTGGCTGTCCACAGGGCCTTTGATAGAGGTTCTTGGGAGGCAAGCTATGGAGAGATCAGGTTTTTCCGATACTTGCTTTGTCCAGGATGTCTTCTCTAGCATCCATTGGTCCGAGTATCTTTAGGGGCAGCGGGCTTCGAGATCGATCTGTTCCTTCTTTGATAGTATTCGTGAGTATATCCGAGACTCTGACCTTCCCTCCACTGGTCATGATCAGATTATTTGGACCATTCTGCCTTCTGGAGAGTTGTCCGTCATGTCAGCGTGGAAGCACCTTCGTTGTTCGTATGACCCCGTCCCCTGGGCTGACTTAGTTTGGTTTCCAGGCGCGACTCCTCGTTTTACGTTCTTTTTATGGCTTCTTTTTATGGAGCGGCTTCAGACCAGTGACCTTTTGTTCAGGCTCAGAATAGCGAACTCATCCTCTTGTCATCTCTGCTCATGTCGGCGGGAGACCTATGATCACTTATTTTTTCGCTGTCCTTTCTCTAGAGTGGTTTGGCGATTAGCGATGGCTCAGCATGTTCCTGCGTCTTTCCCTATCTCTTGGTCAGGCATTCGTTCGATCTTGCTTTCCCCATCGAGGCACCCCCTCCGAAGGAACAGGATCTTCAAATGCTCCCTCAGTGCTTGTATTTATTATATTTTGATAGAGCGAAACAAGAAAAGGGTTGACGATCGTCAATTACCGCCTCGTATTATTGCAGCTTTTGTTAGTGCAATCTTACCTGTCGCTGGTTCTCGTTCTTGGTTCTGTTTTGTTTGCCTTGTAGGCGGCTTGATTTCTCGGGTATCTCAGGGCTTCTTCTGGTACCCGTGTAGTTTTTGTTCTTTTTGATATATATATTCTTTTATATCAAAAAAAAAACCTAAACCCTAAACCCTAAACCCTAAACCCTAAACCCTAAACCCTAAACGCTAACCCTAAACCCTAAACGATAACCTTAAACCCTAAATGAAACTTATAACCCTATTACAGATATGAATGATGTAGTTTATTATACTAATAGTATAGTACATTCTATAGGAGATCAATTAGAATATATAAAAACAGAAGTTCATAATATTAAAGGAAAAGAAAATTTTGATATTCCATCTACTTCAAAATTAATACCCCCTTCTATTTCTACAAAAGAAACATTAAAAAAGATTAATATTAATACTTCTCTTTATAAACCAAGAAGTATAGAAAAGCAGCAAGAAAAAGAATTACTAGATTCTGAACCTTTCTTCTTAACTAAGGTTAATAAACACTTAGACAATTTACGGGGCAAAATTAATAATATTAATGAAGAAGAAGAAAACGAAGAAAATGATACATTAGAATCTTCATCAGAATCTGAAGAAGAGTTAAGTGAAGTTTTTAAAGAAAATAATATTAATAAAATAAGAACAAGAAAAGAAGTTGGTAGTTTTTTTAAATTATTTGGATTTCCTTCTATAAAAGCACCCTCTTGTAAGTATTTAAAGAATAAAAATTTTAAGAAAATTAAAACATATCAAAGATTAAAGAAAACAGAAAAATTTACAAAACCCCTGATTATTACAGAAAAAGAAAAAATAAAAAATTTCATAAAAAGAAAAATTTTAAAAACACATTTACTTGCTGGAAATGTGGTAAAACAGGACATAAAGCAGATAAATATTATATTAAAAACTAAATAAATGAATTATTTAAAGAAGATGAAGAGTTAAGAGATAAATTATTAAAAGTATTAATAACGACTGATAAAGAATCTTCCTATTCATCTTATTCTTCAGATCCTCTACTTCAACAACAGCATCATGTTCAGATGATTGCCAATGTTACAATATTAATATGATTAAACAATCTAATAATAAAGAAATAATATTTAAAGTATTAGAACAAGTAGAAGATCCATAAATTACAAAGGCTTATTTATTAGATTTAAAAGATATTATTACTAAAAAGAAAGAAAAGCAAATAGAAATTCAAGAACCATTCAGTATTAATAAATTATTTAAAAAATACTTTACTAAAGATTCTTCTTTACAATCTTCTAAGAGTCATGTTCCGAAATAATTCAAAAAAAAATTAAAATTACCTTGGGACCAAACAAATTTCATAAATAACCTCATTTTCACGTGTGTTGGACACGCGATACATTGTGTCGCAATTTCAACCCGTAACAAAGTCTCGAGAGAGAGAGAGAGACGAGTCCGTGGGGGAGGGAGAGGAGAGGGGAGGAGCGTGGCAGGGCGCGGAGGGGGAGGGAGGAGCGCGGCAGGGGGCGGAGGGGGGGAGGAGAGAGGGGGAGGACCGCGGCGGGATACGAAGGGGGGAGAGAGAGAGTGAGAGGGGAAGGCTGCGGAGGGGAGGGAGGGAGAGAAAGAGGGGAGGGCAGTGGAGGGTCTGCCGAATGAGGGAGAGAGAGAAAGAGTGGAGGAGCGCGGTGGGGGGCGAAGGAGGAATGAGAGAGAGAAGCGAGGGGCGCGGCGGGGTGCAGAGAGAGGAGGGCCGCAGGGGGCAAAGGGGGAGGGTGGCAAGGGAGAGAGAGAGAGAGAGAAAGAGGGGAGGAGCGCGGTGGCACCGCACTCCTCTATCTCTCTCTCTCTCCCCGCCCTCCGCCCCCCACTCCCCGGGGAGAAGCGCATGGCACCGCGCTCCTCCTCTGTCTCTCTCCCCCTCCGCCCCAGCTCCTCCCCTCTTATCTCTCTCCCTCCGCTCCCTAGCTCCTTCCCTCTTTCTCTCTCTCCCCCTCCCCCCTCCGTCCCCCTGGCCGCGCTCCTCCCCTCTTTCTCTCTCTCCCTCCCCCTCCGCCCCCGCAACCCTCCCCTCTTTCTCTCTCTCCTACCCCAACAGACCCCCCGCCCTCCACTCTTTCTCTCCCTCCCTCCCCCCTCCGCGGCCCTCCCCTCTCTCTCCCTCCTCCCTCCGCATCCTGCCACGGTCCTCCCCTCTCTCTCTCCTTCCCCCCTCCGCCCCCTGCCACACTCCTCCCTCCCCCCTCACCCCCCGCCGCTCTCCTCCCCTCTCTCTCTCCCTCTCTCGTTGACTCCTCTCTCGTTGACTCCTCTCTCTCTCTTGGAACTTTGTCGCGGGTTGAAAATGTGACACATTGTATCGTGTTTTCAACTCTCGATAAATAAGAGTTATAAACGAAAATATTTTTCTGTTTGGGTTATTTTAATTTTTTTTTTTTTTTTGAGTTATTTGATGACATGACTTGCGAGTCTAAATGAATGAACAAATCTGGGCCTAAAATTCGATTCTGCTCGAGGTTGGGCCTTTATCCTAGTTTTGCCCAGAGAAATCGCACGATCCCTCGCTCGGCAATCCGGTCGTTCTTCAATCTCCTCACCAATCCCCCTCGATATCTCAATCCCTTGTGATCCTTTTCTTCTTCCTTGGCTGGATTTTCACAATTTCTTCGACAACAGCACGGTGAGAACAAGCTAGGGTTTTTGCGTGTTTCGTGAATCGTAGAAGAATTCACCAAATTCTCGATTCCTCTCAAGGTAAATTCTTATGTTCTTGTCAATTCTTCCTCTAGGTGATTTATAGCGAGTGGATTTGGTTTCCCTTTATGATTTTCGGATTTCATTTGTACATTTATTCGTACGTCACGAAATCTATATTTGGGGGCTTAAATTTATGCTTCTGACCCGAACCTAGGTTTTATTGTGATGTAATTTTTGGTTGATATTTTAACAGCTTGAGTGTGGGGGTGAGAGTGTGATATTCGTTTGTGGGTTGTGAGTTGATGATGTGTGCACAATTCCTAGTAGGGACGTCTAGGTTGTGGGGCGGATTTGGTTAGGCCTGGGCATAAAATCATCAGTTTCATCACTTGGTGTGTGCTTTTTTGGTATAAGATTTGGAAACTAGAGAATTAATGAGTAAATCATAATTAATAATTGTTATATGTGTGATTTGGACCTGTGCCCTATTGATTTTCGGGTACTCGGTTTATTGCCCTTGCTTGTTTTTGCGTAGTGTTGCTTCAGGTAAGGGAATTTGTGTGCTGATACAACATGCCTCTTCACGCATCTATATATTGTATTTTTGTTCTGCATGGTTGACAGGATGCTGGATCAACTTTAACATTACTGTCGGTTTATTGACATTCATTGAATGCGTTTGTACACCTATTGAGCCATCTATCATGAGTGTTTTCATTTATCTGTCTATGTGACTAGGCTACATGTGTGGGATACCATTAATTGATATGGATGCTATGTCAATTCATTCGATCTATTTATATGTAAATCTGATTGGTATGTAAGAGTCCTTACGTCTAAGTATTGCTGAACCTATCTTTTTAGGTGTTTAGGGGATTCAGATTTAGGGTTTTAGGGTTTTAGGTTTTAGAGTTTCGGGTTTTGAGTTTTAGGTTTTGGGTAGTTTAGACTTTAGGGTTTAGAATGAATCAATAGGAATCAACAAAAGCATTTATGTGCAATATGATCAATAAGATGGAGCTAAGAGAGGCAACCAAAATATCCCAATTCTTCCGTGTGGTTTCCAAAATCTACTGGCTTGATCCAACCATTCTCTCTATCTCTATGTGAAAATTATCCCAAGTCAAATTACATTTTGTAGCTCCAAATTCACTTCTTCAACAATATTAACACAAAATGGGGCATACTGTGACACTTACTAATGTTACTAAGGCCTTTTTTCTCATTCAAGGATAGACAGCTATAAATTTCCCAAAGAAAAAACTTACTACGATTATACTCAATGTCAATAACGAAGATGTAGAGTAATAAAATTGTTTCAAATGGTAAGTAATATCTTAGATAAAGCATATATAAAAGAAGAATCACCCGAATGCTAAATTGTCAACTCTGAAACTCTCTTTCTAGCAAACCTTCCCATAGTTTGAGTCTGTTTTCTCCAACACAACAAGAAATAAATAGAGAAAATCAACCATTATAAAATAAATTAAATTACAATTGCATTTCAATAATAATCAACAGTCTTGGAAGCATGGGCACAGACACGACACAACATCGAGACAACGACATGTCAAAGTGATAAAAATGTTTACACAATCAAGTATTGTATCCTATCCCAAGGCTATTCAACACAGACATGCTCATAATACATATATAGTATAAGATACATAGCACAAAGGATTTGAAAATTACCTTCATATTTTCCAGGAACCAAGTCAAAGTTGGAAAGTGAGAAAATATCCTGCATACTCACCCTGCCTCAAATCATTGGAAAAATTCGTTAAGTCCAAAACTTTTACTACTTTACCTCAACCGTAGTCTACATATTCCAGGCATCAAAAGATG
Organism: Dillenia suffruticosa; assembly: GCA_033439265.1. Lineage (NCBI taxonomy): Eukaryota > Viridiplantae > Streptophyta > Magnoliopsida > Dilleniales > Dilleniaceae > Dillenia > Dillenia suffruticosa. The sequence goes on along the minus strand of JAVTVX010000012.1, from coordinate 37,743,578 downwards.
ATATGCAGAAAACAATTTACTTCTGTGAGAATGAGAATGCCTTGAGCAAAGTAATTCCATCCAAAATCAGAGGCTCTACAGTGTACTTTGCAGACATTAAACCCTAATTTAATATTCTTCTTATCAATCATAAGTCTTATTTCAATAAATCTGGGGAAGGGGATAGAGAGGTGGAGAGAGAGGCTTTTCAAAAGGGAACTTCGATGCAACAGGCTAGAGTTTTGAGAGGCTTTTTTGAAGCATCAAGAAACCCTAGACTCAAATTTTGTTTTCCGTCACCTTTAGATTGAGTGGTCGGGCACTCCACCCCTTAACCAAAGATATCGAGTTCAAGTCCTGAGAATTGCGAAAAAGGATTTGGGAGAGCCAACCCTTAAAATGGGCCCCACAGTGCTCGAACCGGATTAGTCGGGCAAAACCTAGATATTGGTGGGGAAAAAAAAAAGCTCCTCTTTTGAAAAGGGTCATGCAGCTAAAATAATGTTTGTCCAAAATATTAACAAAGAAAGGTGTGTTCTACCGGGCAGTCTATAAATGGAGAACTTCAATGCCCAGACATGCCCATAAATAGAGAACAACATCCTCTAGGCATAATCTTTATATTTTTATGGGAAGACAAAACTCATATCTTGAGTAATAACACCATTTTACAGTGAAAAATTTGCTCAGTATTATAACTCTAGATATGAGTTATAAACCCTAAACCCCTAACCCTTAAATATCTTAACGCTAAATGCTAAACTCTAAATCCCAATAAACCCTAAACCCAAACATTTGTAGTGATATGACACGTAAATAAACCTTTTTTTGTATTATTTGATTTAAGTAAATCAGTTAAAAAGGTTTGTAACTTTTATTGGGATATTTAACTAAAAACTGATTTATATGTAATCTTATGGGGGAGCCTCAAGAATATAAGTAGGTGGAGCCAACTACAACAGTCACATGAGAGAGACCCAATAGAATTTAGGTTTGACTTTTGGGGGAGGGGGAATACTGCATCCCTAATTTGATCTACCACATCACCACCTCCACTAGAAACCATAACAAAATCCCATGTCAATAATTGTTCCACTTCATGTTCCAAACTGGTCTACGAGGCCTCTCAAAATCCATCTTTAACCTATTTATAAAAAAGAAAAAAAAAATTAATGATCAACTCTTCAACCTCCTGGCACCTAAGTGGATGAGTCAATAGGAATCAACAAATGCATCTATCTGCCCTATGAACAATAAGAAAGAGCTAAGGGAGGAAACCAAAATATCCCAAATTGTCCCGATGGTTGCCAAAAAACTACCTGATTGATCCAACCATTCTCCCTCCCTCCCTCTCCCTCTCTCTATGTGGAAATTACCCAGAGTTAACTTACACTCGGTAGCTCCAAAATCACTTCTTTAACAACATTAACACAAAATGGTACATACTCCGGCCCTAACTTAAGTTACTAGGTTCCCCCCCTCAATCAAGGATATGCAGAGCAACAAAATTGTTTAAAATGGGAACATCTTAGGTAAAACATTTATAAAAGAAGAATCACCTCAATGCTAAATTTCCAGCTCCAAATTCCTGGTGAAAGACAACCGTGTGCTTTTAACTTCTTCATTGGGTGCTTTAACCAAATCCAGTGAACCTTCCCATAGTTTGAGTCCACCTTCCACTCTAACATAAGAAGAAATAAATAAAAATAATGAACCATTACAGACTAACATAAAATATAATTGTATTTTCAATAATAATCAACAGTATCTATGAAGTATGGACACACACACATGGCACAGTATCAAGACAACATGTCAAAGTGATAAAAATGTTTACACTATCATAAGTTATAAAGTATTGTATCCTATCCGAATGCTATCCAACATGGATGTACTCATAATACATATGTAGTATAGGATACATAGCACAAGGGATTTGAAAATTACCTTCATCTTTTCTAGGAACCAAATCAGAGTTGAAAAGCGAGAAAACATCCTGCCTACTCACCCTACCCTAAAACATTAGAAAAATTCATTAAATCCAAAACTTGTACCAACTCACCTCAACCATAGTCTACATGATCCAGGTATCAGAAGATTATATGCGGAAAACAATTTACTTTTGTAAAAACAAGAATACCTTGAGCAAAGTAATTTGATCCAAAATCAGCGGCTCCACAGTGTACTTTGCGGACAATAAACCGTAATTTATTGTTCTTCCAATTAATCACAATTCTTATTTCAATAAATCTGGGAGAGGGGTAGAGAGAGAGAGATAGATTACTATGGAAAAGGGAACTTGGATGCAAGGGGTTAGAGTTGGGAGAGGCTTTTTTGAAGCATCTAGAAACCTTAAACTCGGATTTGGTTTTCCATCATTTGAAGAGAATGGAGAAAACATTTCAACTCTTGATTTCTGTGGAGAAGAAATTGCTTCATCATCTCCATCAAAGCAAAATAATTGTAATTGAAAATTCATAGTGAAGTAATGAAAGAGAAGGTGAAATTAAAAGAGTTATAGTATTGGTGGCCATGAGTGCTTTAGTGGCAAAACCGAGTCCTAATCCTAAGTTGTAGCAACGCAAGCTCCTTTTTGGAAAAGGGTCACGTTGCTAAAACAATATTTGTCCTAAATATTAAAAAAAAAAAAGTGCATTCTACCGGGCAATCCATAAATGGAGAGCCTCAATGCATAGACATGGCCACGATTCTGATTTCTAAACTTATAATACCTATTAGAAAGATGTTCATCAACATCTTTGCAGCATCTTTATATTTTTATGGGAAGAGAAAACGCATATCTGGAGTTATAACACCATTTTACTAGGGATAATCAGCTCATTATTACATCTCTAGATATGAGTTTTCTTTTGCAATAAAAACATAAAAATGATGCAGAGATGTTGTTAAATATCTTTCTAATGGTTATCATCAGTTTGGAAATTGGAATCATGGCCATGTTTAGGCATTGAAAATGGACAGCCCAAGTGAGGATCCTAGCTTACAAAACCCTAGAAATTTCCTTTTCCATACGTTTCATCTCATTTTCATGTTTAAACTCAGTTTGCATAAGTTATTTATAAATATGTCCATGCGACGACGTGATGTGCATACTAAGTTTAGTTGTAGTCTCAAATCTCAATTAGAAGTTAAGGTTGACCCATGCTTTGACCCGGTGCCCTTTTTTTAAGTGAATTAGAAAAGAGGAAGGTAAAAGAGATTATTTTAAAATTAAAAAAGTAAGTTAAGGTTCCATAATATTCATAAGAGTGGATAGAGTTTGTGGCCAATATGTTCATAATTTTTAAAATTGTAATTTTTGAAATATTCTACAAAATCTCTCATAAATACTCTTTTTGGGTTTTTGTCTTTTAAAATTCTAAAAATACATTTTTATGACAAAAATACATCTTTTGGGTCTCATGCTATCTTTGTTCTCTCCTTATACTTTCAAAATATCCAAATATGCCTAATAGTGGTCCTGCCAGTCCAATTTGTGCTCCACTAGGCTTATTCCGTTAAAAGAATTAGAAGTTAAGGTTGACCGCTTTGACCTTGTGGCTTTTTTTAAGAGAATTGGAAAAACCGGAGGTAAAAGTGATTATTTTAAAATTTAAAAAGTAAGTTAAGGTTCCATCATGTTCATAAGAGTGGATAGAGTTTGTGGCCAATATGTTCATAATTTTTAAAATTGTAATTTTTGAAAGATTCCACAAAATCTCTCATAAATACTCTTTTTGGATATTTGTCTTCTAAAATTCCAAAAATACATTTTTACGAGAAAAATACATCTTTTGGGTTTCATGCTAATTTTGATCTCTCCTTATACTTTCAAACTATGCAAATATGTCTAGTAGTGGTCCTGCCAATCCAATTTGTGCACCACTTGGTTTGTTCCTTTAAAAGAAAAAGGAGAGGGAAAAGGGCTAGGGTTCAAAGAGAGCCCTGTGTGTTCGCCTCCCCCTCCCCCTTATTGCTTTCTCTTCTTTCTCGCGCAACCCCCACGTCACTGGCCACGACAACCACCCTCAGCTACCAGCTCCGTTGTTGATCCTCTGCTGACGGAGATGATATGGTAAAACCTATTGGCACACCTTGGCTTTCTCTATTTTTGGGTGTTCTGATGTGGTAGAAATGATATAGAGTTTCGGTTGTGATTTGAATTAAGATTTTACAGAGTTTAATGAGTTAAAAATGTGGATTATATAGTTTTGTGCAATCTCTTAAGGGTTAGGATGAAGTATCAAGCCAACCAAGTTTAAAAAGGCAAGTATTTGCATTCTCATATGCTTTTCCTTTTCGATATCAGGTTTTTCTAGGTTGATGCCTTATATTGATTGTTTGAATGACCAACGCATGTATATAGTTGTTGAAATATTAAATTTGTAACAAGAATTGACTTATATGTTTGGAAAGTACCCAAATCTCATGTAGTTGGATTATGACATACAAATAACGATGTTTTCATCAAGTCTCTTAAGATTTCAGGTGGCTTGGTCCTACAAAGATAATTTGGACATAGATCTAGTATTAATGAACCAATCATGAATTTATCGTGTTGTCCCTAGATTTGATGATACAATAAGCTTTCCTTTGAGATTTCCTCACCCCTAGAATTCTAAGTATTTAATTATTTTCTTGAATCCTAGAACTTAGATCCTATGACATGGTTTAAAATGGTTTGACTAAAAATGTTAGATATCTAGGGTGAGTCCTTGAATTGAATTCCTTCTCTGGTATTGTTTATCTTCCGTAAAGGGTGATGAAAGGGCATTAAAACCTGGAAAAGATGAGTTATGATGGACATTACAAATGATAAAACCATGTTAGAATGATCAAGTCTTTTCCCTTAGTCAATTATACAAATGTCAGCATTCCATGATTGTGTGTCTTGTTTTCCATGCGTTACATTGTTTTATGAGTTTATGATTAATCTTTCAAGACTCTAAGCACAGCAATATGAAAACTGCCTGTTGGGGCCTTTAATGTTAAACAAATGATTTGATACGCAGTGCAAGTTTAAGAAAGATAAAGAAAAGTCAAAGTGGTATCATACCAGAGAGAATTTTATTCCCGCAATTTCAACCAAATTTCGGAAAGCGTAATTGTCCATAAACTTTTTTTGTTGAACCTTTTTGTAGAATTTTTCCCCAATAAGTTTTTTTTTGGGGTAGATTTTCACTCTTACAGAACTTTTTCTAGGGCTTAGACTTGTCTTACTGCCCTAAAATGCGAATTCTTCAACTTAGACTTATATTTTAGAATTCCAAAAATTTTCAATACTTTTTTCATTGAATTCAGAAAATCCTATTACTTGTTTTTGGAATCATGGTTAACTAATGTAGAGGCAATCAACTCCAACAAAGAGAGAGATTGAGATGTGGACAATGATTGAGGACTTGACCCTAATTGTGCAAGCCTTGCAGCGTAATGGAGATTCCTAAAGGTGACCGCAAACAATTTGAGCTTTCATATCTTCAAACAGAAAATGAAGTTGAGAACGCAAACCGTTTTCATGAAGTTGGAACCCACATTAGATATGATGAGCAAGAAGTTAAAATCACATTTAGAGATTATTTTCCTATCATCTCACTTATGAAAAAAGTTGTAAACAAATCTGTGCTCAACTCTTAAATCTGTGGTGAGTACAAAGCCAAAAACCTAATTTTGGCTGACGTTGAGCATGTGACATTATATGACTAGGGGATAATCGAATTATAGGACTTTTATCTTTTTAGACACTGAGTTTGGGAAAAGCCAAGCATTTGTCTTTGCGTATGGTTTAAGCTTTACTATTTAAGGTTTTGGATTTTTGGGGGTTTTAGTTCTTAGGATTTAAAGTTTAAGTTTTTAGTATTTAGGATTTAAAATTTAAGATTTAGCGATATTAAAATTCACTATTTATATCTAAACGTTGGATTTTGAACCAAGTTCACTAATATAAAAAAGAAGGATCTTAGAAAGATGGTGATGTGATCATCAAGACTGCAAGAAATTTACAAAATTCAACTCAAGTTCCAGTTGGGTCAGTAACAAAAGTTCGAGTTAAAAGGTCCAAAGAAGTACTGAATAACTTAATTCAGAGGGTTTTATAATAAGAAATTGAAGCCCAAATGAATGAAGAACCAAAAGGGGCCTCAATTATGCTCATGCAAGCCCAGTTGGAAGAATAAAAGGTCCAAAATTATCCAAGACCAAGGGAGGACGAAAATAAAGAAAAATTGCAGCAAGACTTGGTCAAAATAGTTTGATTTATTTAGTTTCCTAATTTTCATTTTTGTAACTTATGTTTTAGTTTCCTAATTCTTTATTGTTTAGGGAGTTACTAAATTTTTAGTTGTCAATTATGTTTTTACCTTTAGGCTATAAATAGGCTATTATACATTATGTAAAAAAACACTTTGGAGAGAATTAATAAAATTGTGAGGATTCTTCACACGGGTCTTGTTCTTTTGAGAATTTTGAACTTATTCAAGATATTCATCTTGTTTAGTTCTTTGACTTATCAATCTAGGTTTCGAACCATCTAGATTGTGGCGTCATTCATTCCATCTTTATACCAAGGTTCTTGATCTAGTGAAAAACGGGTCTAAGGTCATATACCTTAGGTTCTTCCTCCTTTAGGGCAAGGGTTGAGGTTTTTAATTCCACCGGTTCAAATAATTCGTTGGGACGATTTTTGGGCTAAATTAACTTGTTCGTGAGTTCTAGGGTTTTTATACCCAACGGGTTCACATCAGATGGTTAAAAACTCTTCAAGAGATTATGATATAGAAGAGTCAGAAACTTAAATTTATAAGAAATTGAAAACTCAAATAAACACTAAAAGGAGAGTAGTCAGCTCCAAAAGTTTGAATGAAATGGGTTAGAGATGGAAATTAATACTATATTTTTTCATTGGGTTGCCAATCATAGGAGGCAAAGGAGTTTCTTAAGAAAGTTAGAAAATGACGTAGGGAATGTGATTACAAATCCGTCTCACAAAAGAAATCATCTCCATCTTTTATAAGAATTGTATATTGAGGAGGATAACTCTGCCTGTGTTCTTTTAACACTATCGGTCCCAAACCCGGGTAAAGGAGGAGGAATACAGCAGGCTGATAGCCAACGTAAAACTTTTGTCTACGAAATAAGAAACCAAAATAGGAAATCCTCTCTCCTATATTGGTCTCTCAAGCGGCCGAATCCAAAATTTGGTATTAAAGTTTAGTTTGTTTGTTTGGTCCTATATATTGAGGATGATAAAGACTATCCTTCGATTGATAGTCTTAATCGGTGTCCTATTGAGAAGTAAATGGAGATTTAGAGAATTGCTACAGCGTCATATTAATGGTGTTGCAAAAAACAAGAACTGGAAAATACGTTTATGTAAATGAGTCCAACTAGCTTGTGAGTTGAAACTTTGTTGTGTTGGGTATTTGCTTTTCTTATCCATATTATCCCTATTTTGCCAATCCTACCATATGACATAACAAAAGTTATTTTGATAATTTGTATTCCCAATGAGGCTTTTTTTTCCATGTTTGCATATGCAAATTTTGGGTACCATGAGTTGAAAATGGAATGGTAATGATTAAGCTTTTTGAATAAAGTACAGGCGTACTAATCGTATATCCTACCACCAACATTTAATTTTAACCTTAATGTTTTATTGTTCATGGTTCTTTCTCTTTCATAGACTTCGATTTCTGTCCCAAAAAAATGTAGAAAACAAATTTGATGGTTCGAGGTTGTAGACCAATCACAGCCGGAGCTCAAGCTATGGTTTTGAGACTGCATTGCATAAGCAACCAAGAGTATATTGATTGACAAGGGATTGGAAACATGAGTAGCTGTATTGAGTAGTATAATAGTGCCACAAATTGATTTGATGGTCTTCATCAGAATTCAAAAGGGTGGGATGCTATAGTAAAATTTCATGTCACTCATGCAAATATGTGGACGACTATTTCACGATATATTTTAATTTTAGGTGGGGAATGGATGATCATTTCTGCTTTTGGGGTGATTAATAGATTAGGGTTTCTCTCCTAACCAATGCCTTTCCCAATTATTTCGTCATTACAGGATAATGCATTTAGTTTGTATCTTAATTTTTTCTAATCTCCAATAGGAAAGCTTGCAAGAGCAACAACTGTGGTGATTTTTCTGTAAATATCTTTTTCTTCGGCTTACTTATTCTCTCCAACCCTATTCAAATCGAGAATTCTGAAAAACCTAATTAAATATGGTGAAAATAAATTGTTCTATAGTATTGAAACTCATCAAAACCAGATTGAATTAAATATCTCATTTATTTCTCAATTTAGTGGGTTTTAAGGAGAAAAAAGAAAACTATAACTGTCTAAATATGCCATGATCCAATTCAATTACAATTTATGTTGACAATCCAGCTATGCATAATGAAAATTAAATTATTCAGTAACAATTACCCTCATCAAAACCTATTGAATTCATAACTTTAATTATAAATTCGAAATAGTGGTGTTTAGTCCCAAAATAACCATAATTCATCACACTGTCACAAAATAAATTACGAGAAGCATGCCGATTGAATGAATGTAACAAAAATCAGCTAAGAAATTCGATGCATTATCTCAAATGAGAAAATCAGTTGAAAATCGAAATCAAAATCCAAATGTGGAGTCGGCTCCAGCATGCCCAACAAGCTTTGCAGGCACCTTATGTCTCTCCTCTCTCTCTCTCTCTCTCTCTCTCTCTCTCTCTCTCTCTCTCTCGCTCTCTCTCTCACCCACTCTCCTAACAAAAGTTGGAGGCCAACAACAAGAAGAATAGGAAAACAAAGAAAAAGTAAAAAGAAATAATTTCACCAGCAGTGGAAATGTTTTGTGAACCCACAAAAGTATATATTTGTACATCTAACTGTGCGTTACTGTGGGTACAAAATTTATTAAATTATAATATAATTTTTTATAAGCAATAATATTAACTTAAATTAATAAAACTTTTAAAATATTTTACATTTCATGTTATTGACCCATCCATACTCAAAGTGGGTGATAGTTCTTGTCTCCTTTTTTGGGCATCTTCTTGGATTTAGGATTCTCCGTTGTCCATTACTTTTCCTCAACCTAATTGGCTATCTAGATTTTATTGAGCTCCTGTTTAAGATTTTTATAATTGGGTGGGTTTTTTATAATTTGGCAAGATTCTGTTTTCATTGGCTCTGATGTCAAGAAGGCTTCAATTGTAGCCTTATGATGCACACGCTTTTTGGAGAAAAAGCTGTGGCCAATAGATGAAGAAGGCGGAGGAATAATATTTGGGTAACATTAACCTTATCTTACTGTGAGAACATGCTGTTAGAGTTGTTTTTCTTTGTTGCCGCTGGTAGATGCTGGTTTTAGCCTCTGCACACCATTAAATATGTTTTGTCCCACTTGGCGCTGATTCTGACCTGCTTCTTGTGCTCTCTTCATTTATTTTGTTTTTTCCTTCTCAGTTCCAGGGAGTTCAAATTTTTGTAGCATGGGGTTGACTCTTAATTTCTTTGATTGAAACTTCAGTCCTGATATTTGACTATGTCATATTTAGAGCCTTTTTTTTAAGCAACACCACCAACTTGCACTGGATTGCTTCTTATATTTTGTGGTCGATGTCCAGATTTCAAAAATGTCATCGGAGCCTCCACCCTTTCAGGAAGCTGCATGCTGTGATATCTGCAAATGCAGCTTCAACACCTTCAGACGACGGGTAATTGATGAACATAACTATTCCTTCATTTTAACGTGGGACATGATAAGTTTAATTTTAACATGTGTTCCCCTTCTAATATCTTTTTACTTGGAAAGAAATCCAAGCCAAAGCTTGTTCTTTATGTTAGATAGCATGCTAAGTTTTGTAATGATGATTTGTTGAATATACTGCTTTTAGTGCAGCTACGAAGCATAACTACTCCACTGCATGACATTGGCAGACAGGGACAGACAGTTCATGTCCCCTTTTTATTTAGTACATATAAGTGCAAAGGAACATATTTTCCAAGAGCCAAATTAGTGATTTATGTTAAAATGCAGTGATGTAAAAAATTGCCTTATTTTCGTGGGCTATTTTTGGAGAACAATTGTCACATGAGCCATCAGGTGGCTAGTCACAGCTTTTTTGGTAGAAATTGAGAAAGATTGAAGAGCCTTGATTTCTTATTTGTTGCTTGATATCTTTTGCTGTTTATTTTCCTTTATTGCAAGAGGATGCCTTACATACATACATATAAATAACATACGTATTATTTTCCATGCCAATTAATTGTATTCTCTCTTTTCATTTTTCATTTAGAAAAAGATGATTGAAGATTCAGACAAGTTCCCAAAAGCTTGGTTGTAATCTTTAGTTCCATGCATGACGTGATTTTCTCCGAACAAGAAAATGGGATGTATGATAACTAGGGTAGAGTTACCTACAATGGGAAGCATATGGATCGTAGAGGAGAAGAAAGAAGACAAGCTCATTCAACACAAATAATTAAGCAATAAAATTGTTCATAAATCAAAACTCTTTAACCTGTTTTACATCTATTAGGCTACACACTAGAGCAACCTAATGACATTCATAAACCTTCTAAATGTTGCTCCACAAAATAGAAACAAAATAGGATTCCCATGCCGGACTAAGAGTTTCACATCTCAGTCCCTGAAAATTCATTTCTCATTTATATAAATCTTTTCTTCCTGTTGTCTTCAAAAGTGGGCGATGGTTCTCTTCTCAAGTTTTGGAAGGATTTCTATTTATCCACCTTCTTCCCATTTATCCACCTTCTTCCCTCATCATTATAAGTTGTCTAGGCGTCATTCCCCTTCTGTTGAAGATTTCTATAGCTAGGAAGGTAGTTCAATCTCTCTTTACATGCTAAGACTTGAAGTGTTGACACTTTCGGTTGCTTTTTGTTGTAAATCTTTCTGTAACCATCTTATTAGCATTTTTCAACATCCTTCTTATTTCTTATATGGTTTTATTTGGAAGGCAAAGATTCTTAATAAGGTTAGGGCTTTTATCTGGTATATGGTGTAATAAGATTAACACATTCTAAAAGAGGAGACTTTCTGCAGTTAGCTCCCTAGATTTTCATGTTATGTGTTATAATAGTTCTCATAGTAGAGATCATTTATTTTAAGACTCTTCTGTTGCATCGGAGATGTGAAACATCTTTTTGTGGTTTGTGATAATGTTTGGGTTTGTCCTAGAAGTCTCCCAGATTTGTTTCTCATGAGATTGAGATTTTGGTGATAAGAATGATGCTCGCTTGCTTTTGCTTTTGAAGTGTGCGTGTTTCTAGCCATTCTTTTTTAGTATTTGAAGAGCGAAATGCAGAGACATTAAGAAATCAGACAATTGATTCTTCTATTTTGTGGGATAAGATTTTTCTTTCACTTCTTTGTTGGCTTTTGCCTCTGGAATTTATAAGGTGTATAGTTTAGAAGAGCTGAAAACACATTGGAGGGCATTTGTGTTCTAGTGACCTGTTTTTGACCTCTTGTTGTTGCTCTTAAAGTTCCCTTATCATTAGAAGCTTTTGTACATTCTTTCTCTAATATAATTCTTTTTCTTTTTCTATCAAACAAATGAAAAAAGGATTCAAACCTCATTAAAATAAAAACATTAGAATATGAAGTTTCTAAGACTCTAGAACTCTAAAAACACGCTAACTTTAATGCTGGCAAGAATCTAAAAGAAATACGAGATCTAAATAAAACCATTGAATTTATTTGAACTTGAAACTCCAGCTAGGGGTGAGCACTATTCGGTTAAAACCAAAAAAACCGTTATCTCTGAGCCGATGTTTTATATTTTGGGTGGTTTATTAGATATTTTGTTCGGTTTTGGATAAAATCAAATTTTAATTTGGTTTATTTTAGCGGTTATCGATTTTAGCAATTTTTATTTCTGATCAAACTGAATTAATTAAAAATATTATATATATTTTAAGATAATTTTTATTTATATAAATATTATTATAATATTATAATTAAAATAGAAAAGAGAAAAAAAATCATAATTAATAAAAAATATTATAAAAGAGAAAAAAAACTTCAAAAATTAAAATTAATATGGTGGAGAGTGCACAATTAATTAAAGATTTTCAGTTTTCACCTTTTGATTTGACCTTTCATGGGGAAAGCGCACAATATAGTGGAAAGCGCACAATTAATTAAAGCTTGATCAAGGTAAAAATATCTTTAAGATCTTAATTTCTTTACATGTTTCTAGGACAATTGTTATATATTTTATACTAAAGAACTAATGTTTGTGTTTTTATTTTTAGATATATTAAATATGGCTAAAGTGCCTGCCTTCTATTTGAGTTGGAAATAGGTTGAAAGTAACTTGGATGGATGGAAATATTTGTTTTGTAATGTTGTTTAAAACTTTCAGCCTTTGTTACTTTGTTTAAAATTTGCAAAATAGCATTTGATGAACTAAAGTTATAAGTGAATTTTGAATTTTAAAATTACATTTTACAATCACAAGTTGATATGAATAATATATAGAATGAGATCTCAATGATTCAGTTAATTTGGATAACCGAACTGAATTAACTATCTAATTTGGCTAAAAGAATTGATAGTTTTTTATTTATTTGATTAGATTATGGTTATGAAAATTATATAATCGAATTAATTCGGTTCGGTTTAACTGAACGCTCACCCCCAACTCTAGCAACTTATATATTCTAAAAGACTCAAAATGCTACTAAGGATACTTATTTTTGGATGAAAAGATAAATCTATTGCTTTTCGTTCCAGGCTGCCAAAGATCACATTTGTTGGACCAAGTTATGGCGGCGTTATTAAAATCATTGAGAATTGGAGAGTTCAACAACTTCTTTTGAATTGCTTGTGGTGAAGTTTAAGGGGTTATGCAATATGCTAAGATGGAGTAGAGAGAATTGGGGAAGTCTTCTTTGTCGTGAAAGTTCATTTCTTTTTTTTTTTAATTATTGTTGGAAGAGTCATTGCTCGTGACTGTTTAGGAATTTTTTAATTTTTTTCTTTATAGTAGTTTTTATTTCTTGTTAAGTTTAATTGTCTAACTAAAATTTGTAACCTTATTATGAGTAATGAAGAATAATACTTTGAATTAGGATGATTATTTTGATCGGTATGAAATATCAGAAAATCTGAAGGTTTTGCTAAGATGAAGTTGACGGGCATGCCAAACTTTAGTGGAGAGACATGGAAGATCGTTTAAAGTGGGTTGACAACCACCAGTTGTTGATTGCAAAGAGATGAAGTTCAAGTTGAAAGAAAAATTTTTGCTGTTGGAGTACCGGGATCATCTTTATGATTCATTGATTACTATTGAACAACGAATCATGAGTATTTCCAAATATATGGGGGAATATGATGTTGACAATTGTGAGTGAACATGTGCATGGAAAAGTGTCAAACGAAGAAATCAATAAAGAGCATGTTGATACTTCATTCTTCAATGTAGTAAAAAGAGTTTTAACCAGTCCTAAGGGGAACACAAAAGAGTGATTGGCTGCACACAATGATATTTTGCACTCAAGTCTGGGGAGAAAATCTGCAAGCTTATTGTTGATTGAGGGAGTAGCATGAATGTTGTTTCAGAGGGCACTGTAAGTGGAAAAGCATCCACAAGCATACAAGGTTGCATCAGCAAATAACACTATTTTTCTAGTAAGTCAAAAGGTTCAGTTTCTTTTACAACCGGGCCTTATTATGATTCCATTTGGTGTAATGTTATTCTGATGAAAGTTTTTCATATACTCGTTGAAGGCCTTGGCTTTATGACCATGATGAATATCATTATGGAAGGCTAAGACTTACTCTTGCTTGTTTAATGGCAAGAGGATCAATTTGAAGCCTATGAATGCTCTCAGATTTTTCAGATTTGGTCCCTAATGAATTACCTTGTGAATTACCTCCCATACGTGATATTCAGCACAAGCAATTGACTAGTTCCAGGGTCGTGATTGCTTGATCTCCTGGCCTTTCTCATGACTCCTAATCAACAGGCTGAGCTTAAAAGACAAGTAGATGAGTTGTTGAAAAAGGAATTTATTTGGGAAAGCCAAAGTCCTTGAGCAGTTCCAACTTTATTAGCACCTAAGAAAGATGGGAGTTGGCATATGTGTGTTGATAGCCAGACAATCAACAAGATCACCATCAAATATCACTTTCCAATTCCACGACCAGATGATATGCATGATATGATGACTGGGGCTATGATCTTTTCCTAGATTGATCTTTGGCAATTGATTCCATCAACTCAGAATCAAACCTGGAGATGAATGAAAGACGCCCTTTAAAAACTAAGGATGGTATCTATGGGTGGTTGGTTATACCCTTAGCCTTACTATCGCACCTGGCACTTTCATGAGAGTGATGACATTGGTATTTCATCCTTTCATTGGTCTGTTACTTGTTGTTTACTTTCATGATATTCCCATATAAGTCAAACAAAAAAGGAGCATATTTTTTATCTTTGAAAGTGCTTGAGATTTTTATGTCAAGAGAAACACTACATTAACTTGAGAAAGTACTCTTTTTATGTCTTCAAGTGTTATTTTTCTGGGGTTTGTTGTTTGTTCACTAGGAATTCAAGCAGATCCAGAGAAGATTAATGTGTTGGTGGTGTGCTAAGCCAAGAAGCACATCTTATTGCTTTCTTCAGTAAAAAGCTAAATGAGGCAAGACAAAGGCACTCAGTTTATCAGTAGGAGTTTTATGTTGTGATTCGAGCTCTAAGTTATTGGAAACATTATTTAATTGATAAAGAATTTGTACGGTGTTCCGATCATGACGCTCTCAAGTAGTTGAATTCTCAGTGCAAGTTAAGTACAAGGCATGGTAAGGGAAGTGCATATTTGCAGGAATACACCTTTGTTATTAGAACATCTAGTTGGTACAACGAACAGGCAACAAATGCTTTGAGTAGAAAGGTGAATCTTCTTCATTCTTTGGGGGGTAAAAGTTGTTAGTTTTGAACAGCTGAGAGAGTATGATTCTGATAAGGATTTGAGTCTTATTAATGCTAAAATCCAGGCCGGACAGCAAGATAAATACCTTTCTTTCTTATACCTGTTGCTGTCTCCATTGAGTCTCTCTCTGTCTCTCTCTCTCTCACTACACAAGGGTCAGCCTGGCCCGGCCTTTCTTAGGCTCGGCTCACACAGCTTGGGCTGGCCCTTACTGACAACTCTAGCTTTGCTCATCATATAAGATCATGTTTCAAATTGGGATCGGATTCTTCCAATGGCTGAGTTTGCTATCACACGTTTCTAGGTAAGAATTTGTTATTGTTAATTGGTTTCATTTGGACCAAATAAAAACTTTTTTTTGGGGGGTAAAATTCTGCAATTCTGCAATTTTGCAATTTCTCCAAGTTTCCTCTCTCCCTGTCATTTTGGTGTCTCTATTGGGTGTTTTTTTGAAAAAAAAAAAAAAAAAAAAATCTAGGGCTGGCTTGGCGTAGCCCTTGGCTCTTAGAGGGCTGAACTGGCCTTGCATTTTGTAGCCCCTTTTAATAATGGTCAGCCTGGCCCGGCCCGGCCTTTCTTAGGCTTGGCCTACACAGCTTAGGCTTGCCCTTATTGACCACTCTGGCTTTGCTCATCATATAAGATGAGGTAAGAATAAAGATTGCAGCCAGCAATGAGTCTCATAAAGCATGAGGTTATTTCCATTGTCATCACATAGATTTTGGTGAAGGTGATGTGGTTAAGGTTCAAATTCGAGCAGAACTGTATCATAAAAAGAAATTCAAGAAATTCCATGCTACAAGTGCTGGACCATACAAAATTTTGAAGAAAATCAGCACTAACGCTTATGATCTTCAGCTACTTGATGATTTGGGAATTTGCCCTGTCTTTAATGTTAAAAATTTGACTATTTATGATGGGGAGCAAAATTTCCAAGTAGGTTTTGAAGTCATTGCTTGACTACCTACAATTCCTAAATTTCAAGAGGTCTTGAAGATGAAATTGTGCCTACAGAAGTTGGAGGTTATCTCAAGTTTTTGGTGAAATAGAAATAGAAATAGAGACCACTTTCTGGATGCACTTGGATTTCTAAAGAAAAACTTCAATGCATTTGTGTAGATTTATTGGAGTAATACCAACTTAAAAACTCGTCGTACTCTAGTTTGGTCAAGTTGGAGAGAGATGATAGAAATCAAGCTTTGAAAGTTCATTCAAGAAGGAAGAAATCAAAATTTAATAAGCCTTTACTTTGATGTGATGGGAGGGTGGTCGTGGACAACCTTTGTTGGAGCTTTGGTAAATTTGTGAAGCATGGTGTAGCATTATTCCCTTTTTTTCTAAGTTTCCTACTTTTCTTTTTTTTTTTTAATTAGGCACCTAGTTCTTTAAAAAGTTATTTCTATTTTTGTTAATGTTGTTAGTCATTGTTAGGTACTATTTAGGAGTTCTAAATTTCTTGTCTTAATAGTAGTTTTTATTTTATTTTTTTCTAAGGATAATTGTGCATTTAAAAAGTTGTAGACTTATTATGAGTAATAAAAAATAAGATTTTGAATTTATACTTTGAGTTCTCTCAAATCTTAGGTGTGATGATCTCTCGCTCTAGGTGTGATGCCTTAGAATTCAACTAGTGTGATATTAATAAATCTATCCTCTCTCTTCTTATTTATTGCCCTTTTTATTCCAATTTAGTTGCTAAATTTTTCTGTAGTAAACTCCAGTTTCCTTGTTCCTGAACCTTTCCCTAGTTCCTCTCAAGTCATCCTACATCAATTTGTCTTTTCATATTTATTTATTTTTCATATTTCCTAGAGCTAATCATACTTTCTCAAAAAGAGTTCAGTTAAAAATGCTAATATATAATTTTATGTGAACCATAGCATTAAAGATCTAAAAGCAGAAATATTTTATTATTCATAGAATGTAAAAGGTAAGGGATATTAAAATCTCGTGCTGCCATTTTCAACCTAAAAACATTAGTGACAACAGTGGCTTTGGGATTACTTCAAAGTGTAAAAACAATTATGAAAGTTCTGAAAATTATTATAGAAGTTCAAAAATTATTTTGAAATGAAGAGCTGAGTTGGAAAGATAGAAACATTTATGTTGTGTATCATAAAATTGTATTGTAAAAGCTTTACTGAAGAATTTTGAGATACACTGATAACAGTTTACACAGAGTACCTCTATTTATTACGATAGGTATTTGTATCATAAGTTTTCAACAACTATGGTCATAAATACAACTAAAATAGGCTTAAACCATGTATTTAACAATATCCATATGCTTTTTAATGTGCCATTCTTAAACATGCATATGGGATTTGGCTTAGCTTCTATTTTTGTTCTCACTTCTGACCATTTTGTTTTGCAGCATCATTGTCGAGCTTGTGGTAGGACATTATGCCATGAGCATTCATCTTATCAAATGGTAGGAGCATATACAAAGGGAGAATAAGACAAGCAGGGGCAATGCCCCAGAGCTTTTTTTTTGTTGGAAAGTATCATTAAGGGATGTGACAAATGGTCTACAAAATTTTATGCTTTTGCTCCCCTTTATATGCCAAAAGATAAAAATAACTATAAAATAAAATTTTAACCCTTTGCAACTTTTTTTTTAACCTTTTATCAATGAGTCTCACTTTAGTTTACCTTCTTTCTAAAAAAAACTATTTTTTTCCACTATCAAAATCTCTCACTTTCCAATCTCTTTATTTCTTACTCCAATAAAAATTAACAAGAAATTGGGTTTTCATAAGTACAATTAGACCCACTCTTTCCAAAATAAAGGTGCCGATAGATATTTTCTCTCTATTCAGAAAAAATTATCTCCTCTCTCTCTTCTCAAAATGGGGGGAAAAAAAAAAAGAGAAGGTATTGTGGGTTTTCCCCCTCAATAATGTTGATAGCTCATGAATTTTTCACACCCAACTTTGAGATTTGGGTAGGAGCTTAAGCCTACACTAAGTAATGAAGCGCTATTACAGATATTATTAATTGTTTACTTGGACTGAGTAATTTGTTTGTCTTCTTTCTTTTTATTGTCCAGGCTTTGCCACAATTTGGTGTTTATTCATGTGTTAGGGTTTGCTCCAACTGTTTTAACGGATCATCTAGGTAAACGACTTGATGTTTATATGCCTTTCTCAAAATTTACTACATATTTTTATTGTATGAGGAAAAACTATTTGTCTCCACATTTAAGGCACTGATACTTGGTTTATATTAACTATTTGCTTTAAAGTTGTTTTTAAGATAGTTGACTTAAGATATAATAAGATATTTTGTGTTACATTGGAATGTTTCTCTTTTTTTGGGTCAGTTCTTTGGTGCTATGGACATTTTGGGAGTTTGTAAGTTATTTCCATTAAAAAATTGACGATGTGAGAAATGGGAGCACAATAGTAATTGTTGAATACTTAATTAACAAGTATATTCAACCCAAAACTTAAATTTTGGTAAATAGTCACAACCCCTATGGATGATGCATAAAGTTGCAAACAAAAAGTTCCTTTTGTTTTTGTTTTTGTTTCTTTCTTTTTCCCCTAATGATTGCATCAAAATTGATTTATACATTATATTTGACCTTTATTTAACATAACGAACATATCTGACATAGTTTGGTCAAGGTTGCCACTAGTTTGGTGATTCAAGAATCGAAACATGTGTTGCAGTTGATATTTTATTAAAGTTTCCCATCATTGGATTGGACAATTGTCAAATTTAATGCCTTGAAGGCTAAGGCTCTATAAGAATTCTTGGTTGAATAATCTTTTTTTTTTTTTGGGGGGGGGGGGGGGGTTGGAACTGAATAAGCATCTTATATGCAAGCAAGATTTTGAATAATTCTCACTTTCGTTTTTAGATGTTAGGATACGGCATCCCTTATGTGCCTCCTACTGCAAATTTGTTTCCTTCTCAAGAGATGTAAAGAAATAAATTAAAAAAAAAAACCCGGCAGTTTGTGGATAGAATTTAATTGCTCTCTAACTCAATTTCATCACTAGAATGATTAAATTTGCAAATCAGATCATAGAATTGTATGATCTAAAAGTGGTAAAGCAAGTCAAAGCATTGATAAAATCGCTTAGAGGTAGAGTGGTGGCAATATTGGATTGTAGAATCATGATGATCCTTCCCTTGTGATTGTCTTTATTTTTCCTTTTCCACCTTTTTGGCTATATGCATTTTTTTTTTAATCCGAAGTTGATTTTTTGGGAAATAACTTGCTCTCTTTGCTATTGGTTATTATTTTTCCTTAATTTCTTAAACTTTAGAAGCTATTTATCTATTTTTTTTCTCATACCATATAAATAGCTAATTTTCTTATTTATGAACTTTTATCTACTGTTAGCTTGGAGGTTGAAGGTTTTCATTGGGAAAGTGGTGAGAAAATATCAACATGCCTTTCTGGATGGCTGCAGAGGTTCTGCATGTTGCTTTCCATTCTAAATCGAAAGGAGGAAGAGGTGGTGGTGTTTGTAAATGGGATATGGAGAAGGCATATGACCATGTTTGTTGGGATTTGAGATTTGGAGACAAGAGGAGAGGTGGGATTTGGAATTGGATTCTTTCTGATTTAGAGGTTTTAAGACAAGTTGACCTGCTTTGTCCTTTTCTCTTTAATTGGTGATGGAATTGCTGTGCATGAAAATCTCTAAAGCTGTAGGGTTGAGGGGGATCAATGGCTTTATGATCAGGGTAGGGAGTGCAAGGTGCTTACGATTTCTTTTGTGACAATGACAATAGGTGGTTTATTAAACGCCTTTTGTTGAGTTTTGAGATGATTTATGGATTAAGGTTGAATCCTTCTAAAGCTGAGCATATCCTGGTAGATGCATGTGCTAATAGTGGTGCATTGGCATCTATTCTAGGGTGTAGTAAGGGTAATCATGGTGTTATCTTGGGCGTCTTTTGGGTGCAACTCATATAAAAAATGCTATTCGGGATAGTGCTGTAGAGAGGTTTGATAAAAAACTAGCAGGTTAGGAGAGAAGTTACATCCTATAGGGAGGAAAGCTTACCCTAATCAAAAGCACTCTATCCAATCTCCTTGTGTACTTCATGCTTCTTAACTTCCCTATACCCAAAATAAAAAAGGAATATCCAAAGATGATTATTGTTGGGTTGTAATGAAAACGGAGAGAAATTTTTGGTTAAGTGGGAGGTGGTGAAGATCCTTTGCAAGAGGCGGAGCATAGGCATAGATCAATGTCCAAATTTAACAAGGCGCTGTTGGGTCAATGATTGTAGAGTTTCCAAGATGAGAACGGTAATCTTTGGGGAGGTGGCATTTGTGGCGAAGTATGTTATAACACGTAATGCGTGGATGTCCAAGGAGGTTGATGTTCCTTATAGGGTGGTGTCTGGGAGGAAATCAGGAGAGGTGAGATGCTTTCTTGGGCAGTTTGGGCTTTAAGCTCGGTAATTAAGTGGGTTATTTCCCTAAATGTTTTTTTAATAAAAATTATTTAACTATCGTTATTTTTTTATTTTTTTTCCCAAACTAAGAGTGCGAAATCAGTTTTATTTAATTCATTTATTTTTTTAAAAAATTGATGTGGTTTCACGCACTGTGAGTACAAAACCAACATACTATAGCCAGACAATAAAAACTGATTTCCACATTGGGCTCCGTGAGTGCAGAAATTAATGATGGCAAGATGATAATATCAGTCTGGAGTAGAATAGGCATTTCCACATTGGGCTCCATAGCCTCTACTCGAATTTGAAGTTAGACAGCCGCTTCACATTTGATATTTCACCCCCTTCGTGTCACCCTCACAAAGCCCGAAGCATCTCTGCGAAATCAGTAGTTTGGGAAACGAAAAAAAAAATGATACTTATATAATTTTTATTAAAAAAAACAATATTTTGGGAAATAACCCGTAATTAGGTCAAGGGTTTTCGTTTGGCACAATGACTGGTGTGGCTTTGGTCCTTTAAGGCAATGTTGTCCTAATCTTTTTGAGCTGATGGTTGAGAAAAAAAAATTCAATTTCTTTGAGCGGAAAACCTTTTTGAAACTCTATCCCAAATGGCCTTGTCTTTGTATTTAAGTATGAGGGGAGTCCCACATAGGTAATGGGGGAGGTTCCCACCTTGCATATGGGTTTTGCATGCATGATACTTGTTCCTTCCATTTCTCTGGTCAAAGCACTTCGCAGTGTTGGCTTGCCCTTTCAAGAATTGAGGTGTACAAACTACCATTGACAATGAGCTCTTTTTTGGAGAGGTAAGCACCATGAAAGACTACTATCATTAACAAACATTAGGTGAGACAATTTTGATGAGGCTAGTGCGAAAACCGTGGTGCCTTCCTTCCTAACTCCACGGCCTGGGAAATATCTTAGGAGATGTTTGGTTAAAGAGTATGGGAATCAAGAATCAGAATGATACCTATGTAAGTTGTTTAAATTAATGGAATGCGAATGAAAGTTTGGTAATGAAACCCCCCAAAATATGCGTTTTGTGAAACTCAAATAAAATGATGGGTTTCGGCTCAAACCCATGCTTGAAACCCAACAAAAATGATTTTCACTTTTCTGTCCTCTTTCTTGTTCTCACTAAGCACCTCTTTACCCCCTCTTTCTTATCTTTTTTGCTCTTGGTTTTCCAAGGAGGGAGAAACCAGATCGATCAGTGATGGCTTTTTCAAATCGCGTCGCTTTTTCAGATCGCACACGACAATCTCTAGCTCCTAGCTTCCTCTACACATATTCAATATCATCAACAAGAACCCTACCTGGTATACTTTTGCCGAAAATGATGAGTTTGAACATGAATCTGCTTTCAGATCTATTGTCGAAATGGATCATGGTTCCTTCTCCAAACAAGCCAAGAAAGGTTGAGTTGTACTCTCCAGCTTTCTATGTCGCCTACACTTTCGATGGCATCATGGTCGAAGAAGGCGGCGATCCGTGATCCCCCTCTTAGCAGAATCCAAGGACAAGATTTCCGAGGCCAAAGCAAATGCTGCCAATTTCTCTACCTCATCTTCTCTATCTCCATCTCCATTTAAGATTTTTGGGCAATGTTTTTGTCTAGGGCTAAGAAAGAGAGATCGACAAAATTGTCAAACCAAGATAGAGAGAGAAGATCCAAATGATATTAGATATATTAAGAGTAGAACCAATAGTATACTTATAAAGAATGAGAACATAAAAAAGTGTTAGAGAGAGTATTTTGATAATTTCTTTAATGTTAAAAGTACAACGGATATAGAAAATATCGAAATACCTGTAGAAGAGATTAATAGAGATTTTAAATGTAAAATTCGTCCCCATGAAATGAATGAGGCTTTAAAGAGAATGAAGAATAATAAAACCATAGAATCTGATGGCATTTCCATTGAAGTGTAGAAATATTTGAATGTATTTTGACAAACCAAGAGAATGTCTCAAATATGGAGAAAGTGTATAATCGTATCATTATATAAGAATAAAGGTAACATACAATATTGCTCAAATTGTAGAGAAATTAAACTTATAAGCCATATCATAAAATTATAAGTGAGAGTAATAGAGTATAGATTGAGATTGTAGATAATTATGTCTCTTAATTAATTTGAATTTATATCAGGAAAATCCATCACGGAAACAATCCACTTAAGACATTTGATAGAGACATATAGAGTACAGAAGAGAGATTTACATATGATATTCATCGACCTAAAAAAAACATTGTAGGGTTCCTAGCGATGTATTGTATTGGGTGCTAATGAAAAAATGGATCTCCTTGAAATACATTAATTTCAATAAAGATATGTACGAGAGAATTGTAACCAATGTAAGAACTTGTGAAGGTCTGAACGATAACTTCCCATTAATATTGGGCTCCATCAAGATTCGGCATTAAGTTCCGTCCTTTTTGCAATAGTAATAGATGAAATCACAAAAAGTATCTAAGATGCAATATCATGGTATATGCTTTTTACAGATGATATAGTGCTGGATGATAAAACTAGGAAGGGTATTAGTGTTAAATTAGAATTATGGAAGCGCACATTGAAATCCAAAGGTTTTAGATTCAGTAGGTCGAAAACTGAGTACATGAGATGTAAGTTTAACGACAATCATCAAAATGATGAAAAAATGATTAGGTTAGATGGACAAGATATACCAAAAAGTGAACGTTTTAGATATTTTGATTTTATCATTCAAAATGATGGTAATATAGATAGAGATGTAAATCATAGAATTCAAGCGGATTGGATGAAATGGAGAAAAACACCTGAAATTCTTTGCAATCGCACGATATCACTGTATTTGAAGAGAAAGTTTTATAGAATTGCAGTAAGACTTACACTATTATATGGTACCAAGAATTTAGTTATTAAACAACAACAAAAACAAAAAATTGGTGTAATAGAAATGAGGATATTTAGGTGAATGTGTGACAAAATTATAAGAGATAGAATTAGAAATGAAAAAATTCGTAACAAGTTGGGAGTTAGTTCAATTGTGGATAAAATGCAAGAGTATCATTTGAGGTAGTTTGGGCATGTGCAAAGAAGACCTGAAAACACACTGGTTAAGAGAATCGAGAACTTAAATATAGGAGATTTAGTAAAACGTAGAGATAAATCATTAAAAATTTGGATGCAAATTATCCGTAAAGATATGATAGTTAAAGATTAAACAAGAAAATAGTTTTGGATAAAAATAGGTGGCATAGAAGAATCCGCACAAATTAAATCAACATTTTTTTTAATCATCTTCATATTTGTCTCTCAAATGAGCAAACCCCAATTGTTGAGATGATCTTCAGTTTGTTATTATTATTTTTGTCTAGGGCAGCATTAAAACATTCCAAAGGGTGAAGGGTAAAATTGACAATTATTTGATTCATATTCTGAAAAATATATAAACTAAATATCAATAATGGTAATAATATCTATTCTAAATTTTGAATCAAACAGTTGATATCGGAATCAATTTTTTAATTCCATTTCTATGATCTCTATCTCTGATTCTGATTCTGATTCTGATTCTGATTCTCGAGCGTGAACAAAACGCCACCTTAGTTAACACTTCTATAACCAAGACAAACAAGATCGGTGAAAGGGAAGGCCCCAATTAGATCTGAAATACCATTTGGATGAGCCCTTCTCCAAGATGGGGAAAAATGGAGAGGGGACTATTTCTAAATCCACACTTTCCATTTCCCAACAACCCCATTTTCCCATTTTCTAAGATACTTCAATTTGTGCTTCACTTGTGCACAATGAGTTAGGTATTGGCTTTGACTGATATCAGCTAACCATGCCAATAGCAAAGCAATTATCCTGTCTAGTGCACTGTATAACATTCATGAGGCTACCCACCCCACCCAATTGTTATTTTAACCCCGATTAATTTCACTTAGTAATTAGAGTTACAATCCGAAATATATGCCGTATAATTTGCAAAAGTTGTTAATTAATTAATTATATATTATCACCTCCTTTATATATGTCTACTTTTAACCCCCTCCTCCAATAAGTTGTAATTCCAGAATGTCTAGCTCGTCTTTCATTAGCAGTGAGACTCAACAAGTTTTAAAGACATTTGATATATACTAGTTTCCAGATTATCATCTTGGACAACCTGGAGGGCAATTTTTGACATATTAGCCATAGAATCTATATTGTATGTGCATGCCTGAACTAGCTAGTGCCATATAGCCAATCATACAAAGGTAGTTGACCTGAAAAAATGTTTTCCTCATGCTACGTCAAAGTATGCATGTTTTGTTTCATTGGTTTCTCCTTAAATTCTCAAGATTTAAGAGAACATGAACTGCATATAGTTGTAGAGTACTGATCTATATGTGATAGTACACTTCAGAGATTATTGTACAAGTCGTGTTCAGTGTTAGCCCTCTACATTGAGTTAGGACCTGTCTGATAATCAAAATAAATCATACCTAATTAGTAGGAGACTCACAAGCTATAGCTGAAGCTATGGCTAACGTAGGATGAATTGTCAAGTTTTAACAATTAACCAGGAATGGTTTACTTTAGGTTCACGTATCCATGGCTTGTACTTTCTGTATATATCATTAACACGGTCAACATATACAAGTCACGTTAAATTAGTGGACCTTATATATGCATAATAATATGAAACAAGTGTATTTACTAGAATAACTTAAAACAAAGATTATTGGCATGCACAAAAATTAATACACTTTTTTGGGCATGGCAAAATAGTGAAAAAATAAGAACAAAGCCCAACAGTTATATCCCTACAAGGCTAGAAAAAACTTTTCCATTGAGGAGTCCCTTTTGAATCAGAGAGCATTATCCAGACCAATGCAATCACAATCCATACTTTGTAACCTTGGCCTCCAGCCCTCCTGTTCCAGGTACAAGTTCTCATAGAAACCATGGATGGCACAATCCATAACTTGACCCGGATGCAATGTCTATCTATCTTTCTAATGTCAATTTAGTACATAACATACATAATTAAATAAATTTTGCAGGTCAAAAATTGCCGGTATGGGTCTTGGTATTGGATGCGATTGTGACATTGCATTTCAAGACTAATTGGTTGTATTTTGCTGATCAAAAATTAATTTTCCTGCAATCAAGTTCTATCACATCTGTGTGTGTCATTGAAGCTCCATATTGGTTGTATCAAAGTCATCACTAGTTCAGTCGGCCTACAGGCTGATATATAGTCATGGCATTTGCCATTTTGGATTTGTTTCTGCAAATAGCCAAAAGCAACACCACTGATATTTCAATCTATGTGGCACTGTACTGCCTTATCAGGTTTGCTCATGTCTACATTGGAGGGAAATTGTGACTTTTAGATCCCTCAAGCTACTTTTTGGTCAATGGCTGAGGGTTCTTAATGGCTGATTTAAGTAGCACGTTTTATGTTCATTGACCTGAATATTCTATTGACTTAATTTAACTTTAATTCATATAATCTTTTAATTACAAGCAGGAACTTAATAATGTTTCTTGAATAGATCTGAGAATGAAGATTTACAAGCTTCTACAGATCGAGTTAAGCTTGGCATGGATTCACTTTCTATTTTCGATGCTAAGGTGTATACAGAAGCAAGGATTGACACAAATGTGGAGCAGTGTACTTTTTCAGGCATCACAGAGTGCAAGTGTGGGATGCCTTTATGCATTTGTGAAGCGCCGGCTCCGTGCACTGATGTGGTTCCCATGCAGGTATCAATATCAAATTTCAATATTTTCATACTTTTGTTGCAGAGACCTTTGACTTAGTCTTTTGGCTGCAGAAAGGTGCTTCCATCTCTACTAGAAAGCCAAACCCAAAGCCAAAAAAAATGGACATCAATACAAAGAGCGGAGAATCAACTTCAAGCAATAAAATTGGGTATGAAGTTTTATCTGGTGCTTGTTCTTTGTTATGAAATTGTCAACTTTCATTGATTTATTTTACTTTAGTTTTGTAAAATCTAGAATTCCTTGTATGTTATTGAATCCTTTCAACCAAATATATTTCTTTATGTTGAAAAAGCATTATGGCCTATGGTTGTCACCGTGATCCTTAAAAATATTATTGATTTCCTCTCTAATGGTGGTGAGATTACTATTTTATCACTCTCTTCATTATGCTCTTTATTTGATGGGATTATTTTTTTGGACCTTGAACCAGGCTTTGCATCCCTATGACACAACACTTACTAGTCCATTTCTACTCAATTTTCTTTCGAAACATCTCATGTCAAAAAATTGTGTTTTCCTGCCATTTTCTAGAAAACATTCCCCTAGAGCTGCAAGCATAAGAAAACTGCACCCATAATCTATGCCCTGTTGCCAGGGCTTGGGCCAGAGTTTGGGCATGGAATAAGGCTTGTTAGCTGATTGCAATCATAAATGGAATATATGATCATTAGCCTGGAAAGCGGGAACTGGAAGAAACTGGGTGCATGCCCCGATTCTCGACTTGCAAGCATGGCATCTGGAAATGTGATAAGAGGGATCAGCTATTTGCATGGCATTTATTGTTGTTATTTGTTTATAATCTGTATTTTCTTATTTCATGTGAAAACCTGAACCCTTTTGTTAATATTTTGCAGCCTCAGACCAGATAATGTGACTCAATCCATAAGTTGGTTTTAATTCTGAATCCAATTACTCTGCGTATAGACTGATTTTTCCTTTATGCTTTTGCCTCTCAACAATCCCCACAACTCTTCCTGCTTGCCCTGTTTCATTACCTTTGATTCTTACTTTGTCTGGTGTGAGTGGAAATCATATACTAGGTTATTATGTATTTTTCTGAATCCGGCATTTTGGGATGGTAATTTGTTTGTCTTGTTTTTTCAGTTTTGATTCATTTCGACTGATTCTGAGAGTTGAATGGCATCCTTCCCTCATATTCTTTGAAATAATCTATCTGTGACATTGTTGTAGGTTGATTCTCAATATTGGTCAAGGTAGTGGCTTGACAAGCTTCCAGATGGATTACGAAACTAATGGGGAGGTATGATGCTGAAGACTTAACCTTGATGTTTCTAGTAGATTCGTTTGAAATTCAGCGTAGTTTTCTCTTTGGATAATGCATGCGTCAGTTCATAAATCTGTTTGAAGTTAGTTCTTAAGATGACTTATGGTAGATGAATGCATTTATTTAATTGGTTAGCAATTTTTAATTCATGTATTTGGCTAAATACATCTAGGGAGAGCCTATAAATGTTCTGGCATTCATGCGTATTGAATCCTTAGGAAAATCAAACCTTGTGCCAGTTTCCACCTCAAATATATATAGTCTTCTAAGTTGTTCTTGTTAATATTTTCAATCTATTTTGGTGTTCAACTGTTCATGTATTAGTTGTGTAAACTTTGATAGGGTTTAAGAGAAGCTATCAAGAATGGTGATGCTGTTGCAGTGAAAAAGCTTCTGAGTCGGGTAAGAAAAAATTTTAGTCTCTCTTCATTTTGATGTCAGACTTAATGGTTTCAGTTTGCAGGGTGTGGATCCGAACTACTGTGATAAGCAAGGATTCTTTTTACTCCATTTGGTACTTGTCCTCCCTTTCTTTCTCTTTCTCTGCTTGTGTATGCGTTGAAATTAGTTAACGAAAATGAATTGGGTGTAGGCAGCATTGTTCAATCAAACTGATATAGTGTTTTTGCTTATGGAGCACGGAGCAAGGACAGACTGCAAAAACGCTCAAGGTAGGCAATTCTATGCTCTTTTTTTTTTTTTTTTTGGTTTTCACCGATCGATATCTGGATTTTACCCGGCTAATTTGGTCCGAGCACTGTGGGGCTTATTAAGGGGTTAGCTCTCCCAAATCTCATTTCTCTATTCCCATGACTCGAACCCAACACCTTTGGTTAAGGGTGTGCAGTGCTCTGTCACTACACCCATGGGAGTTTGGTTTCTATGCTTCTTGTGTTCGTGCTTCACGGACATGGAGCTACTTATTTTAAACAATAGAAAATCAGCAGGTCGTGCATGATGATTCTTGCTTGCTACCTACCTAACTGATTCTCTCGTTTAGGGGAAACACCACTTGACTGTGCTCCCGCCACATTGCAATTCAAAATGCAAGAGAAGATAAAAGAATGTGACAAGTGAGCAAGGACTTGCGACCCGTGTGCTACATGTTTTCTTTATCTATTTTGTCAATTCGTCTAGGGAAGATATTATTGGTTACGCTCATATTCTCAGGAGGGGTTTGTTTCTTTATATATAATATACTATAAATAGTACACATGATTTCTCCCGTTTGTTTTCGGTTTTGTTATCTTCGGCACTACGTTGCCTGTCCTAGACTCCGTGCTTGATCATTTTTTTTTGTTACACTGATATTTGAATCCGAGATCACCGAGTCGAGGGAGGGGGATTGTTCCATGCTCATGTTCCCTCTTTGGTACACATTATTTCATAATTTGAACATAAAGTAAGGTTTAGACATATAAATGAATAATGGGAAAATTACACAATTTAATATGATGAAGTTTACCGTTTTAAGGTGAAATGTACGGTCAACCGGGCGGTATTTGGAAGCTTCTAACCTCTTTCCACGTCGTTTGAGTGATGTGACATTTTATCAGCCGTAGATTTTAAAATAGGATTGGACATCGAGTTAGAAATTGAGTAGGTCATGGGGTCTAATTTTTGGCATCACGATGTTATTACTATTATGAATTAGTTTTTAATATATACAATCTTAAAAACAAGGGTATGCGGAGAAATCTTGTTTGTGGTTTGGGTAGGATTCAGGTTGCCATTCTATGGTTCAAAAGGTCGCGTGTTTCAAAAAGTTGTGATTAAAAACATGAGGTTTTGGCTATTAGCATTTTGCCACTTATCCAGAAACCTAAAAGGTAATTTAATCATATACAAAATGTTAATCGAGAGAAAGTTTTAAATTCCTTGTGGCTTAGTCCATTTTGAATTTTCACCCTACCGGACAACTCACTTCGCCGTGATTTTCAAGTTGTCTGCGTGTGGCATGTGGCTGTTGTCTTAGCCTAGAATTTGTGTTTGATTCAATCATTCAAAACACAATTTAAAACTTTAGACAACATTAAATCATAGAAATTATAATCATTGATCAACGTGATCAAAATTATGTCTCTAAAGAAATATTTTAGTGGTTATAATTTTTTTTTAATCCCGTGATTTGAGATTTAAATTTAGTTATAAAAAAAGAAAAAAAAAAAAGAAATACGTTATCAAAATTGTAGATCACATATTGATCGATGTAAGAGAGGCAATCTCGTGATGCTTTTGAGTATTGCAATCTTCATGGCGGCAATTTTCCTTGAGAGCTTTGGACTGTGGGTGGCAAAATGTTAATGGAGGAAACCACGCATCAATTTGCTGTAATCTTTTAAACTACGGACCACATTATAGGGGAAATTTCAAAAGAAATCCTAATTATGGGGTTTAAAATTTAAATAATCCCATTTTAAGATTTTATCCAAATAATTTCTAGTTTGAAGAGTTTCACCAACCATTTTTTTTTTCTACGTGACTCTTTAAAATTAAAATAATCTCATTTCAATGTGACACTATTTTTTTTATGTGGTGTTTTAAATTGTCATTTAAAAATCAATAGTTAATTGATCTAATAAGATGTGTCATTAGATTTTTTTAATCAAGATCCTGAATTCAACTTACGACTTGAGTTTTGAGCAAATTACATTGAGAGGATAGCTCTTTAAATAGGTCACTGTAAATCCCGTACCGAATTAATCGGAATATGATTTCAAATATCGATTAATAAAATACTAAAAAATTATCATATAAAATGATGGTTTTAAAACTATCGTTCAAGATATGAGTTATAACTTTTATCTCTTCGCATTTAAATCCAATTAACATCGAGTCTCTTTCTATATATATATATTTGTCTCTCTTGTTTTGCAAAATTTCTCTCTTTATATTTGAGAATAAATTTGTACTCTTTTTCTCTTATAATTTAAATATAATCTCAAATTTAGTTTAAGAACGATTTTTGTGTCTTCTTATTTTTTTAATCACTTTATTTTATTAAAAGATAAATAATAAAATTTACTTTAATTAAAATTATTAGCGATATCAAATTAAAAATCTCAGAATAAAAGTAATATATATTTGACGTACGGTTCATTAATAAAATCGGAGTGACGACGTGGCACAAAGTCTGAATAAGGTTGTGCACGTGCGCAGGAGACGATCTCTAAGTGCCGTAAAACCCTAGTTATAAATAAGAAGGCGAAATCTCTTCACCTGCCATGGGGTTTTAGAAGTTGCGAAGTCTACGTCTCCAGATCGCTATCCCATTACTCCAACTTTCCTCTCACTCTCTCTCGGTACGAATATACTATCTCTTTGTATTTCACTCCATCAGAGATGAAAGTGATCGCAGCATACTTGCTCGCCCTGTTGGGAGGTAACACTTCTCCTTCCGCCGAAGACTTGAAGGAGATTCTTGCTTCAGGTCTCTATTTTCTCTCTCCCTCATATTTTTCTTCATAAATTGCTTGCTCTTGATTCACATTGAGCAGTAGTGTCAATTATTTTAGGGTTTTTCGGTCATTTGTGGATTAATTCTATGATAGTGTTTTTGTTGGTAAACATGCTATACGAATTCCTGTTCAAACATTGATAAGTATATTGATCTTCCTTTATGGTTGATTGAATATGTTGTCTTTTTTTTTTTTCTATGGACACAATTATATTGATTGATTAGTGTATTGCGTGCAACATAATATTTGTCAACGTTGATAAGTAGATTGATTTTTCTTTACGCTTGAATTATTGAATCGCGACTTACACTAATGTAAAAAATTTTAATAACTTTGTTGTGCCACTATGTGTTATCTGTATCCGCGTAGCTTTTTTTGTTTTATATTAGCAGAAGGACATGGGTTTAATTTTGCCCACTTATGCAAAAAAATAAATAAATAGATAAGAATAATTACCTAAAAAGCTTAGTACATAATCAAGTATTAGTTGGTTTTTGATATGATACTAAACATGCTAGAAATTTAAACTAAATTTCTTGAGAAATATGCTTGACAACTAAGATACTGAGAATGGCTGGTGTAAGAGTTGCATAAAGGACCCAATTGATTCGAACATTTGAGACAATCATCAACGCAATTTCAACATTTGCAAAATTCTCTATTTCTTCCTCTCCTAAATGTGTACCTTCTGTTGCACAGTTGGAGCTGATGCAGGTGACGACAGGATTGGGCTTCTCTTGTCTCAAGTTAAGGGCAAAGACATAACTGAGCTTATTGCTTCTGGAAGGGAGCAATTGGCTTCAGTTCCCTGCAGTGGTGGTGGTGCTGTTGCAGTTGCAGCAGCAACTGCTGGTGGTGGTGCTTCTGCTCCTGCTGCAGCTGCAGCTGAGGCAAAGAAAGAGGAAAAGGTGGAAGAGAAAGAAGAGTCAGATGATGTAAGTGTATTGGTAGATAATTGTGTTTAATGATGGTTATAAAGATATTTTTTACGTTTACTATCTGATTCATTCCCCTCCACATTTTAATATGTTTACTCAATTTGCTCTCACTTTGCCATGTTTTAGTACCCTCAATGTTCTCCCACTTTATCATGCCGTAGTACTTATGTTGCACATACACTTTTAAAAATGAACATGTTGATGACGTGAATTTGTCCAACACACCTTTTGGGCACTGCAAGATAGGACACTTTGTAGCTTAAAATAATGTTTGTCATGTTGTGGAGTGTCCTGTGTCTATAAGTGTGCTTCATAGCTTAGTATGACAGCAGCATACAAGCATGTGAAAATTACTGTTTTTGGTGCAAATTGAAGTGTGGCACAGTTAGATGTCACTAGGGCAATAACTAGAGCCTTCGTGAAGATTACAAAATTGGCAGTGCAGTGTCATGTTTATCTCGCTATGAGCTAGCATTCAAATTCTGCCCTTAACAGGCTTGAAGGTTTTTGGTGGAACATTTTAGCTATCATCTGTTTTGCATGTTCTTTTCTTGATCTCTCGGTAGAGTTGCTCCTTGGGTGATCTCGAGGTCATGGTTTTTTGGCGTGAAAGCAGCCTTTTTGCAAAAATGCAAGGGGAATGTTGCGTACATATATATTCACCCTCCCCCTACCCCCGCACCGAGTCAGGAAGCATTTTGTGCACCGTATGAGCCCTTTATCTCTAGGACCAGGAAAAAAATGTTGGCTAGTACAAACATGTGCATGCATTGACCTGGTGATCAAGTTATTCTTGATTCTTGACCTTGCATTTGTGAGCATATTAAAAACTAGATTTTTTCTACTGTTTACTTGAGTTTGTCTGATCCATTTTCATCTGTTCCACACCTCTGCAGGATATGGGATTCAGTCTCTTTGACTAAGGAGCTTGGACGCCTATATGGTTGTATTGAGCCTTGTTTTTCTCTTGGTAGTGCTTACTTGGAGTTTAAAAGTTTTTGGAAATTGCGGTTTGTAGTTTGTTGATTGATATTTAGGACAGAGTTCTGACCTGTTGTAGGGCAACCAACGAATTATTCTTGGATTTTTAATTTTGATTGTTTGATTGTTGAGGATCTTATCTTGAAAATGAGCCTTATATTGTGCTGCACCTAAGTTTCTGATCTCTTCAGCTAGTGTTATGCCCTTATTCGTAATTTTGCCATATTATTGGTGTCAATTATTATGCCCTATTTTTAGACCTTGCCACCTATTGTTTCACCAAATGTTAGTACGTTTGTCATGACTAGAGTTTGGAATTTTTTTTTTCCAGGGGGGGGGGGGGTTGATGTTCTGCTCAGAAATTGCATAAATTTCTATCTTTTGGTTTTGATTAAATGTAGTTTCAACTTCAATACTTCCCAAGTTATTCATGTGACTATGTTAAAGCAGATATTCACCATATGCTAAAGTGCGAACAGAACTCAATTGTTTGACCCTTATTTTTCTTGCATTGATTATCTTGTGGTTTTGTGCGTTTTTAAGAGCCAAGAGACCAAAAATTTTGTCCTTTTTTTTTTCTTTGCAAGCGTACGATACAAGACAATATTTTGGAAAAGCTAAATAATAAGCGACACAATGTATTGCATGGGCTTGGATCAAGTTTGGCGGGACATGGCTGCACCAAAACTTTGAACCTTTCTTCACAACTATTCCTCTTGGTCTTAATTTTCGTGGGAGAAGGCTCGATTCTAACAGATAATGATTATTACTCCTCTCAGCCCAGAAAATTCAAAACAGACGGTGGGATACCCATACGAAAAATGTGCCCTAAATCACTAACAACATTAGTGTAACTCTTTTCTTTTTTTTTTGGTCCCCAGACTTAGTCTACCGTTGAGTATCTGAAATGTTGCTCTCTCGGGTCTCAATCGGGAGGAAATTCTTCCAACGCCGTTTTTACCATTATCTACACTTGAATTTCAATTTTTGATATGAAGTGTTAGTGGACCAATTAAGTATTGGTTAAGTATTGGTTTAGTGTAACTCTGAGCATACGGAAATATGGCAATGAAATACCAAATGATTAACACTTCTTCCCTCTCCATTGCAAACTCTATAATTGCATCCCTTTCGGTTTGCAAAATTATCCTACAACTTTTAGAATGAATTGCAACCAACCAAAAAAATGTAACATATAGGGTAATCTACGCAGCCAAAAAAAAGCGCACTTTTCCAAGCAACCAAAACGCCTATCTTCTTGTGTAAGACATTAAAAACATCTTTTAACCTAGTATTTTCTTTTATTTTCATTACTGAAATCCAAAGTTTATCTGACTAATTCAGTTCGAATATTATGGAACTTATTTTTAAACATTGACACTTCTAAATATTTTTTCGTTATTTTTAAATCCTGAACTTGAGATCTTTAATTAACAGATAGAATATCTGATCAATCAATTCAAAAAAGTTTTGTATCTTTACCCTAGTATTGGAAGGGAAATCAGATCTTCAAATTGATAGGATCAAGCACATTTCACCAGATGTCACACAAACCTTTGCAAAAGAAAATCATAGCTTTAAAAACCAAGTCCTCTAAATTTTCTTCTTGAATATATACTTGTGAGATCAAAGTGGGCCAGTCAAAAGTTAGTCTCGAAGAAATGCATCTTAGAAGATGAGGATCGAGAACAAACACAAGTTGGAATTACAATTGAGAAAAAATAACAAAAACAAAACAAAGAAAGATACAACCACTCACCTTAATACTCCCTTGCCCTCTTCAAGATGACTATTTTTTTTTATTAAAAATTATACTCTAATTAATTTAATTTAAATATTATCAAGATTTAATTTATAAAAAGGATCTCATAATATAATATTTTTTTATTTTTAAATTTAAAATTTAAAATTTGATTAAAAAATATAATATTTTTATTTCTTAAATCAAATACCCGTTGATTTAACCCGGCCTTCAAGCAACGTTGTCGAGGGTCTTCCTCCAACGCCTACAAAGGATAGTCCATCTCATATTTAATCATAGAAAACAAAAATGCTCCGGGCTTTTGGTTCTCTTCTAAGACCAACCTAGAATCACGGCACCCAGATCACAAGTACAGAGACCTTGTCACACTGGTCATTATTTACTTTATCAAGGTTCTAGATAAATCGTGCCAATTTCAAATTTTATTTTTTCGGTAAGAGTTTAATAAAACATAGTGAATTAAGGTTTTGTTTACGTGATTTGATCGAAATTCAGATATATTATCTGTGAAAAAATATCTACCTATTTTTTTATAATTTTTAAAAATATGAAAACTGACCAAAATAATTAAATTTAATAGAGAGCGACAAGCACGCGTCTAACTTGACCTATAAAATTAATTTTTTTCTCAAAATTACTCCAATCTCGTCACTTCCTCTCCCCTCTTCTCTCTCCTTCTCTCTCCTCTCTCTCCTCTCCTCTGTCGGTGTTCAGCCATGGCTGCCGTCGAAACAACAGCAATAGCAGCAAACAAAGCCCGTTTTTCTCTCCTCTCCTCGCCCACAGCAGGTTGATGTAGATGTAGTTCACCTGTATTATAGTCAAGCTCCAACAGCAGCAAACAAAACCCATCTCTCTCTCTCTCTCTCCTCACCAACAGTTGCAAACAAAACCTATTTTTCTCCTCTCTCTCTCCTCTCCTCTCCTCTCCATCGCGACACATCCATTTGCTCCCACTCCACCTCCAATAATCAATCTCCCAAATCAAGCTCTGCAGCCCCATCAATGGCAGCAACAGCATTCTCCACAATCTCCTTCTTCGACATTGAAACCCTCCCAATTTTCACAGAACAGCAAGTCTCGGTATTCATAAACAAATTGGGAAGACCCACAAGCCCTCTCAATTTGCTCCTTCCAATTGTTATGAGTCAAGTCCACCGGCATTGAAATCCTTCTTCTTGAAAAATTTCTTCCCCAACATCTTCGGAAGCAGAAGAACAATCCCTTTGTCGGCAAGAAAAAGATCAAAGGAATCACAGAGCTTACTCTTAGCCTCAAAGGGTTTGTAGTCGGACTTGAGTTTGGAGAGTTTGAGAACTTTGGAGACAGGAATGTCTTCTGATTTGATCTTCTTCTCGGCGATTTCTTGTTAAAGTTATCAAACATCAGCACCTAGTTATCAACATCAGCACCTAATTGTAAGGGTGTTTGTTGCTGATTTGTTTCTGTTTAATTCTTTAAATAAGCTAAGAGTGGTTCTGGCTTTTAGGGAGTTTGTAGCAACAAGTTTATTACTGCACGTGATAGTTCCTATTTTTCTCATTAGTTTGTTGGTGCCTTTGCCTATAAAGGCTTATGTCAATCATTATCAAGAATAAGAAAGTGTTTTATTTCTTCTCCCATTCATTTTGCAACTGTGGTATCATAGCCTTGAGTGTGGTTGAGAGTCAAACACGTGTGAGGAAAATAGTGACGTCAGTAGGAGTCTCGTACTTATTGCATTAAGTTTGAGACAGGAGATCTCTGAGTCATTGGTGGAATTAAAACACTCAACAACCAAAATTACAATACTTTGTCAACATGCATGATGTATTACATGCAAGGCCAAGATTTGTGGGAGGTTGTGGACAGAAGTGAAATTAATTAGCCAGAGGTTAAGGATGGTTCATTATGGAAATGGAAGATAAAAGCAGACAAAATGATGTTTGTTTTGAAGACAACACTGGAACACATTTGAGATACCAAAACCCCTCACGAAGCTTGGAATATGTTTGCGAAACTATTCTCAAAGAAGAATGACACGAGACTCCAACTTATAGAAAGCGAGTTGTTATCAGCCACACAATGTGACTTGAGATTGCTCAGTACTTTCACAAAGTGAAATCGTTATGCTGAGAGATTTCTAAGTTAAACCCACAAGGTTCAATCGGAGAAACCAAGATGAAAAGAATAATCATCCATGGTCTGAAATCACAGAGGCTTTGTTGCTACAGTACAAGGATGGCAAAATCAATGATCACTTGTTAAGTTTGAGAATTTGCTTGGCAAAACAAACGGGAGAAGTTTCACTTAAGAGTGAAGAGGAAGCGTTTTACGCCAACAAAAGCAAGTGGAATTCCAAGTAGCACACCATCGGCACAACTAAAAAGAATGAGAATAAGACAAATTGCAATTAAGGTGAAAAGAATGCCCATGTAGAGAGAGCTTAAACCCTAGCAACAAAAGAAAATTTGCAAGGAAATGCCATAATTGAGAAAAGAAAGGTCACATGGCTAAAGATTACCGGTTCAAAAAGGGGTCTGTGGAGAGTAATGCTGTTACTTCCAAAAATGAGGAAGCTTGGGATGCTAAGCCATTTTTTACTACAAAAGAGGAATCAACTCATACAGCAAAAATGTCTGAACAAATTGACTATGAGAAAGATTTGATCATTGACTCAGGTTGCTCAATTCATAAGAAGGCGTTAAAGAAAAGCTGTAAAATTTATCATAATACAAGGGAAGACATGTGGTGGTGACAACGAACAACTCAAAGCTACCAATTGCTCACATTGGTAATACCGTAGTTTTTTCCAAAAATAATACTAGTGATGTGTCACTTCAAAATGTCTTTCACGTCCCAGATATGAAGAAAAATCTTCTATCAGTAGCACAATTAGCATCTTCAAGCCATTTTGTTTTGTTTGGTCCGCAAGATGTGAAAGTTTATCATGATCTTGAGATTATGGAAGAACCAGTGATGAAGGGACGAAAGTTGGAATCAATGTATGTGATGTCTGTAGAAGTTGCATATGTAGACAAGGCGAGAAACAACAAGATAGCAGACTTATGGCATATGCAGTTAAGTCACATTAGTTACTTCAAACTAGCTATGATAATAAAAAGGTCAATGTTGAAGGGACTTCTCCAACTTGAAGTAAGAGAAGATACAGTAAGTACAGGATGTTAGTATGGCAAAGCGCATCAGTTGCTGTATGAAGAGTCAAAATGGAAAGCACTGGAACCATTAGAGCTAATTCACTTTGATGTGTTCGGACCTATTAAGCAAGCTTCTCTCAGTGGGATGAAGTACATGGTGACCGATGATTTTTTTAGGTATGTGTGGGTGTTTTTTATGAAAAAAAATCCGAAGTTTTCTCAAAGTTTAAAGAATTCAAGGAAATAACAGAAGCAGAGGTTGGTAAAAGAATTTGCTGTCACAATGGGGGAGAGTATAGCTCAGATGAGTTCCTCTACTTCCTTCGAGAACGCCAAGTACGCCATCAATTCACATGTGCCTACACTCCTCAGCAAAACGGTATTGCAGAAAGTAAGAACCAGCACTTTGCAGAAATTTGTCGAAATATGCTTCATGCAAAGAACATTCCAAGACATTTTTGGGCTGAAGCAATGAAGATTGTAGCCTTTGTGATCAATAGACTCCCTCAACAATGGTTAAGTTTTCTATCACCCTTTGAAAATTTGTGAAACATGAAACCTTCAATTAGCTATTTTCGAGTTTTTGGATGTGTTTACTATGTCTTTATACCTAATCATTTATGTAGCAAAATGAACAAAAAGGCTATTAGGTATGTTTTTGTAGGATATGATAATCAAAGAAAAGGTTAGAGGTGCTGTAATCATACAACTGGTTTGTGTTACACATCCCGAAATGTGGTGTTTGATGAATCATCTTCATAGTGGTCCTCAAAAAAGGAAATATTATCATATTCAAAAATTTTTAAGGAGTTACAATCTGCTCAAATTCAACTAAGCTTAGGAGAAGCTGAAAATACAACTGATGATGATATCAAAGATGGCCAACCTCAAAGTCCATGGCAAATTGGTATGAATGGACAGCTAAGTGAACAAGGTGAGCCTAGTGAAGCGCACCAATTCCACACAGAAGATCAATGAGAACCAGAAAACTAAATCTCAAATATGTCAATGTTATTACAATAGAAGATGCAAACACAAAAGAACCAGATACATTTGCAGAAGCATTACAGAATGCAAAGTGGAATTAAGCTATGAAAGAGGAAATTGTAGGATTAAAACAAAATCAAACTTGGGAGCTCGCACCAAAGCCAAGAGATGTTGAGCCTATTTCTTGCAAATGGGTTTACAAGATAAAATGTCGCACGGATGGATTAATTGAAAGGCACAAGGATCGGTTGGTAGCTCGAGGATTCTCTCAACAATATGGATTAGACTATGATGATCGTTTAGTCCAATTGCAAAGATTACGACTATACGAGTCTTACTAGCACTTGCAGCTAGCAAAGATTGGAAATTATGACAGTTGGATGTGAAAAATGTGTTTTTGCATGGGAAGTTGGATCGGGAGATCTATATGAATCAACCAATGGGCTTTTAGAGTCAAGATCATTCTGAATTTGTGTGTAAGCTATATTAATACCTTGAGGAAGGAAAGAGGTGACTTCATCGAAATTTTTGATTAATTCAGTAATAATATGCAAGAAAATCATTATTTTGCTGAGAGTTGATGGTTACTTGGAGATTGTGCTTACTGGAATCTTTCCTGAATAGTGTTTATAATATGCACAATTTGTCATAAAATTTAGTAGTTGTATCCAACTTCCGTATGCCAATACATTGACCATAACCTGAACACAGAAAACAAGAAAACAAAAATGATCATAACTTCGTAAATAATTTGTAAAGTATCAATTATTTACAACAAGATTTTCAACTATAATGGTAATTACTCACAAATTATGCACACTTCAACAAACCTACTGCTTGGATTAAATTCTTTTCAATAGAATTATCAAAACTAAAATTTAGACATTGCTTATGGGGAAATGCATTTTTTTTCTCCATCAATTTATAATTCTCAACAAAGCGCAAAAATCTACCTGATGAAAAATACGTAGAGGAGACA
Source organism: Dillenia suffruticosa (assembly GCA_033439265.1). NCBI lineage: Eukaryota > Viridiplantae > Streptophyta > Magnoliopsida > Dilleniales > Dilleniaceae > Dillenia > Dillenia suffruticosa. Next base: position 37,703,916 of record JAVTVX010000012.1, on the reverse strand, counting down.
ACAACCTTCGTCCAAAACCATTACATGAAAAGCCAAGTGGCATGCCACATGCTCTGTTAAGTGTTAATAAAACCCAATAATTGGAGAATACCCTCACAAGGAGTGCAAAAATTCACGATCAAATGGTAGCCGCTACCACAAGCAATGGTTTCTCATATCCTGTCAAATTTTCTTAGCGAGTTTTTTTCCAAAAGTACATTCGGCTGGTAGCTACCATCCACAATGAGGTCCACACAAGCAGCTGATAGCAGTTTGCAATGCTGAAACTCTTAATCCCAACCGCGTCTGCCCTCAGGAAAAGGAAAGTTCACACAGGCATGATAGACAGGTCAACATTCAAGATACCAGCAAAGCTTTTAAATTACAGTCTTATCAAACAATCTCCTTCCATGTAAGGTCCCAAATCCAGTGGAACAGTACAACAGAAGCTTTAAAACAAAGCAGTCCTAGTTACGACATGCATATGTATTACCCCCTAGTCAAACATGGTCAAATAAGCAGGCCTAAAAGAAATACAGACCATCTGCACTACCTTAATGACTGCTACCAGAAACTTTTTCCAAGTTATCTTCATTTGCAGTTGACATTCCCGATGAAGGATCAAACTGCCCACTGGTCAAGAAAAATGGGTGTTGTTGCTGGTAAGAGGAGCTAATGCTTGACTCCAGTATCTGGTGTGTAAGAACCAACTCTGGCTTTGCATATGCTGTACCTAAACTCATCCTTTGCTTCTTTACAGATCTTTCCCCTTTAGGACTCTCAGCTGGGGAGCTGATGTGGCAGCCAGAATCTGGAGTAAGCGGCTCGTGCCGAGATGAAAAAGATTCATCAATTGACAGGCTTTTAGCTGGTGCACGCTCACCAGCAGTCTTGTCCTGGATGGGGGACTCACAGGTGGGAGCAGGAGTAGAAGGGTCTGTCTTCTTGTCAGATTCTAGGTAGTTGTCCTCTGACACAGGAGCTGGTATCCCCAAATCAGGTGCTTCTGAAAGAACTCCACTGAGCCGCTGTTGCTCCTCAATTATCTTTTTCAAGTACTTGCCTTGAGCTTCTATCCGTAGCTGCAACTGTCTCTGCACCTGTTGCATAATTAACTCAAATCATGTCAAAAAAAATTAATCTAAGAATCATCTAAATTGGACTTCAACAATTTAGAAACTGACACATGGTTGATCCCATGTCTGATACTATCATAATGTCAATGGCAGGGGTCGCACCTGGGGCTGAAGAAACAATAGTCTTGAATACTATGAAGTTGGGCTAAGGGTAACAACAACAACAACAACAAACTAATTCTTAATCCCAATATTTGAGATCGGTCATTTGAAAGACAAATTTGAAAAAGATAGAGAAAAAAAATAAAATAAAATAAAAACTATATATATAAATAAAAAAATAAAACTAAAAATACAAATAAATCAATAAATCAATAGATAAATATTTAAAATATATTAATTTAATTTGTGTGGATTCTTCTACGTCATCCATTCCTATCCAAAACCATTTTTTCTTCTAAATCCTTAACTTCCATGTTTTTGCAGAGGACTTGCATCCAAGTTTTCAACGGTCTACCTCTACGTTTTACTAGATCTCCTATATTTAAGTTCTCAGTTCTCCTAACCAGTATATCTTTGAGTCTTCTTTGCACATGTCTGAACCACCTCAAACAACACCCTTACATTTTTTTCACAATTGAACTAACTCTCAACTTATTACAAATCTCTTCATTTCTCATTCTCTTCTAGTTTTTCCACACATCCACGTAAATATCTTCATTTCTGTTACAACCACTTTTTGTTCTTATTATTGTTTAATAACCCCGCACTCAATACCATACAATAGTGTAGATCTAACCGCGATTCTGTAGAACTTTCCCTTCAAATGCAATGGTATCGTGCGATCGTAAAGAATTCCAGATACCTTTCTCCATTTCATCCGACCCGTTTGAATCTTATGGTTCACATTTTTATCTAAATTGCCATCATTTTGAATAATAGATCCTAGATATCTAAATCGTTCACTTTTTAGTACATTTTGTCCATCTAACCTAATCATTTCTTTATCATTCTGATAACTGTCGCTGAACCTATATCTCATATATTCTGTTTTCGATCTACTCAATCTAAACCCTCTAAACTCCGGTGTGAGTTTCCTAAACTCCGGTGTGAGTTTCCTAAACTCCGGTGTGAGTTTCCATAACTCTAGTTTAGCACTAACACTTTCTCTAATTTCATTAATTAACACTATATCATCTACGAAAAGCATACACCATGATATTTCATCTCGGATATTTTTTGTAATTTTGTCTATCACTATTGCAAAGAGGAGGCTAATACCGAATCTTGATGGAGTCCAAGGGTGGATAGACAAAATTCATAATGTGTCAATTCCTTTAGAAGACTGGGTTAGTCTTCAACTGTAGATGCTCTATAGTTGGCTATCTATTTGTGTGACAGGAGCATGTGTATACAAACCTAAACAGTATTTGAAATGAATTATGCTGATTGTTTTGAGCCTCAAAAGGGGTAGCAAAGATAAATATTGAAGGAGTTTTATTAGCGAAGGGCAGCCATGGCACATTGGCGGTATGTGAAATGCCAAATTTTCCAGGAACCATTGATTTTCTCTTCTATGGTTATAAATTGTACATTATTTTTCATGAACTCCTGTCCCCGGTATTCTTAGATTAGAACTTAGAAGGGTTTGAAGAACTGTTCTCCTTTTTCTATGTTCTGTTTCCTTTTGTCTTTTCTGAGAATTTCATATCCTTGGGAGCTTTTGTGCATTCTTCTTTCACCTAACATAATTCCTTTTTCTTAAACAAAAACACCACAAAAAAAAAGAATTACACCGGTCAATATTCATTGGTAGAAAAAGAAATTGTACTAAGAAAGAAAAAGTTACATGAGAATGTACTAAAAGGATAGAAATTCCTCTTAGAGAAGTAGAATAACATAGAAAAATTAGAAAAGGACTGCTCAGAAGGACTTGGACAAAGTAGATAAAAGTACAGATGAACAGGTGAGATTTGCCAAAAATCATGAGGCCATCCCATCCCATGATTGAAGATTGCACTTCAACAATAATAATTTGGCATCCTTTAGTTTTCAATAAAATACATGGCTCCACCTTGATTTTGAATAGAACAGTCTGCCAACCATGTGAAATTCAATAATGAAACTTGCCAAAAGACAGTTGAAGAATTACTCATTAAAAACTAATAGATAGTCAAGTGTTCAAACCCATGGAAAACATTGAAATAACTAGCATATGTTTAAAATTACAATTTTGCAACATGATCTAGGAAAAAATCCCAAGTGAATTTATTTGTTTGTTTCGTGTATATATTAGAATTTGTACTCCCCCATAGCACTGAACAAGGCCAAACCCAACCAGGTATGATGATCTACACCCCAAAATGGTCGGCTGCAGTCACAGTATAACGAGAACCAATAGATGGTCGTGAGCGTTGGTCAAGCCACTTCTCAAAACTGCCAAAAACAGATGGACTGCTAGACAGCACACACTATAATAGATATCAAAGTTGTCAAATAGGGTATGGTAGCACGTATTGATTTCCTTTTATTTTTCAAACCATAACACACAACAACAAACTAAGTCTCAATCCCAATGTTTAGGGTCTGTCGTTGGAGAGACCAATACAAGAGAGAAGAGAAAGAAAAATTAATAAAATAAAATAAAATAACATAACTTAAAATTAAAGTTTGAAAGCAAAAATAGAAAAACTAAAACTAAAAAATACAAATAATAAAAAGAAATAAGTAAAAATAAACTATCCATAAAAACAAAATAAAAATTGATTTTATAAACTAAATATTCTTAAGAAATGTAGTAGTAACATTAAAATGAATGAGGAAACTTTTAACCAATATTGAAATAAGATAGGTAGCAACTTTTATAGCGTAAACACTCTTCTATTCGTTGTTTGTGTCCTTTATAATTTTTTCTATTGCATTTTCCTACAATTAAGTATACTTTTCTCACAGAGTTTTAACTAAAAATAGTACAAATATGGAATTTTATGTAAATCATAGCATTAAAGATCCAAAAAAATATTATTTCCATTGTTTTAGAATATGAAAATTTTAGGAGTGCCCAAAAAATGTGCTGCCATTGTCCAACCAAAACTTGAACAGTGACAAAAGTAGTAATTCAGAATAATATAAAGTCTAAAAACTACGACAAAATTCTAATACAAACGTCACAGTAGTTACATAGTTTCTTCAAAATACAAGATTGGGTTCAAAAGTATGGTATAATCAATATCATGTATTGTAAACTCGTCCAGTAATGTCAGATATTTATTATTAAAGATTTATTTAAGATATGGGCATAAGATGCACAGAAAATACATCCATTTAGGTAGATACATATCTACAATATATGTATCACCAATCATAAACTTTTGACAACTTTAACTATAATAAGACATAACAATAACAATCTGAACCTTAATCTCAAATTTTGGAGCCGGCTGTTTAAAAAACAAATATAAGGTAAGGGAAAAAAGAAAAACAAAAAAATTTATTGTTTTATAATTAAAAAATAAAAAAACCTACAAGTTCGGGCCTCTCTTTCTCTCTCAAAATAACACCCACCTTCTCTTTTCTACCTCTTATTTTGTAATTAATTTTCTCCTTCATTCTCCTTTTATCAAACCCATTTGAAATCAAAATGACTTTACGTCACCCACACGTGCTCCAACAAATGAAACCTATTGTGATGTAGCCACCAAATTTCATACTCTCTTGGAGCTTACTTCAAGGACAGACACCGATGACATCACAAATGGATGTTGACATGAGATTTAGTTGCGCTAAATTATTGAAAATGTACCTCATGTCTATTTGGCATTTGTCTTCTTAAACACACCGTCAATCTTGAGAGTTAGTGCTCCTCTTCTTCTGCTGGACTTAAGGGAGTTTCTTTTATCTATTTATTTATTTTCTAAGTTCCGGTCATCTTTTGACTTTAACTGACCAAGCCAAATTGCAACGAGATTGCATAGTTATCCTCCATTCATAGCCGACTACGGTTCTTATTTTTTGGAAAATCGAAATATTCGGTTTGGTCAACATTGGGGGTTGAAAACCGACAATGTTTACCCCTACACACACACTTCGTGGGTGAAAATATGTATAGAAAAATAAAAATCAGAAACAGAGAGAGGTAGTTCTAAAAATATAACTTTGAGAAAAAATATAATTGTGTAGTTATAAAAAGTGTTAGATTTTGGAAGTTATCAAAACATTTGAGTTCATGATCAATATAATTAATTTCTTTATATAATGGTCTACTTAAAATCAAAACACAATTTTATCAAATCTGAAATGTCACTCAGCTTCCAAACCTAGCTCTTAGAGCCATGTTCTCCTCATAATAATAATAGATTAATCATATGATGAATTTCTTAATAATTGATAGTAAATATTACAAAATACCAAAAGCATTCTAGATGGTATGTATGTGGGTTGCATGGTAGTAAACCTCTATTTATTCAAGGTGGAGTCATTAGCCTTTGTCCTATTCATTGCATGATATTTGAAATAGCAAGAAAAGAAGCACATGGAGGAGAGTTTTACCAAGATATAAATAGAGATACAAAAATGTTATCAAGTCATGGGCACTATTGCAATTAATGAGTGGTTTTACTAAATTTTTTGTTGATAATGTTGAACACATTTAATATTAGTCTTCAAAAAAAAATACATGTAAGTGAATAGATCCATCTAAATTTTTTTCAAAAAGGTACATGTATATATATTCGCCAAATTAACCACCATAATGATGAACATTTTGACGAGCACATGGATAGTGCATGCTACCAAAGTTAGTACACAAGAGCTTAAATCTATTTGGAAATTGTATTATTATAACAAAAAAAAAAAAATTGGCTCCACTCATGAAAAGTGCATTTTTGGCATCCAAATTATCCCAAGGGTGCACTTTTAGCCTCTCCGTTAGCTTCAGTATCAGCCAAGATGATGGTTGTTGAATTTGCACAAGTAACACAGATACGCCAAGGTGATTATTCCTTGTTATTAAAAAATAACAATTAATTAAAATTATAAAAGAGGTTATTAAATAATTTTTAGAATCATTATTAACCATGATTACAAGTTAATAAACATTATCATGCCTTAATCAACACCTAAGTAGTAAAATAATAATAATAATTGTGTAAATAGTTTACTTCGAGGTAGGAAAAAATACTATAATGGGTTCATCTTTTTTTTTTCCTAGTGTTGTGGCACAAAAAAGGATGATCATCATGGAATGAATTGAATTTAATGCTAACTTAACTTGGGAATGGGAAAAAAAATTGGACAGTTGCTAGTATTAATGAAAGAGAGGCATGGAGAAGAATAATGTATATGTGTATATAAGGGTCGTGCTTCTCAACTTTGCATTGTGCCAGTCTCATTGCTCTCTTACCCCATGAAAACGTAGAACATGTTGATAGTTTTCATGGATCCCATTCTCTCTGTTCTACTTCAGGTTAGAGGCCTTCGTCAATGTTGGTTTACTTTTAGGTATGGTCCAAATAAGCCTAGCCTTCATTGTTCTTTTTGGGAGGAGAAATATGGGGCCTTTGGTTTGTGTTCCTCAATTGGGTCTGCTGAAAGTAGTTTAAATAAAGGAACAACGGCTACTTCTGAAGGCATTAATGGACATTCAATTCTTCCCAACAACTATCTCACCAAACTCTATAAATATAATACTTCAAGTGAAGAGAGATACGTCTAACACAATTAAGCAACAAAGATCTAAGAGCAACTTCTGAGCAAAATTTTCTTTCTATGTTGTATTCTTTTCTCTGTGCTTTAACGTTCCATCTAAAATTAAAGCTTCATCTGTTGTACAATTGTTTCACTTCTTAATCATCATAAGAGTCCAAAAGAAGGGTTCTTTTGGTATGGGGATCAAAGTGTTTGAGTGAAACATGTGAGGTAAATTAGCACATATAGAAAACTACTGGGGAGTGTTGAGAGAAATACTATCAAGAGTTGGACTAACACCTATGTAAACTAATTGGTTGTTATACTATTTTTAAAAAATAGTGGATTCAAAATCCAAATGAAACATGAGAGTGAACGTACACCGGAGAAGGTGGAATCACTAGAAATCCCGTGTGTATAATTCTTCTCTCTTCCTCTTATCAAAACCCCCTCAAAACCCAGAAAATCAAATAGTGTCAAAAACAATCTATTCACCCCTCTCTAGGTTGATTCACAACTGTTTCTTCAATTAACATGTGCAAATGTCTGTTAAATCCTAATTAGGGTTACTAATTATTAAAAGTATTTTTAATAATTTTTCTATATTTGTTTCTCTTTTTTTTTATAAGAGATTTTACGTCGACTGTCAACCTACTGCAACCCTACTCCTTTACTAGGGTTTGGAGCCTGCCATGACAGGGTTCTTCAAATAATAATATATAAATAAAAAATATATACTATAATTATATCAATAAAAGTTTAGGATGATTTAAATTTTTATAACTTTAAATTCATAATACATTTTACATTAATAAATCAATAATAATAATAATAACAATAAAATAAAAATTAGGGAAAGAAGTGTAGGAATGAGAAATGGCGACCGGCAAAGAAAGAGAGAGCGGCACACAAAGAGACTGATAATGCGCAAATTATCATTTTTATTATTGATATCATGATTTGATTTTGAATTATTTAGTACTCTAATAAATGTTTTTATGATCTTTTTTTTTTTAGAGATAAAAAATAGAGATTGAATCAAAATGGGTTTAAGAAGGCATTTTTGGAACTAAATGGTTCAAGGTAGCATTTAGGCCTACAAAGGAAGGAAGAAGGTATAGGGTGAAGACTTATTTGTAGCAGAAAATTTTTATTTCAAGTAAATTGTATTTTTGGGTTAATTGTTTCCTTATTTTAAGGAAATATTTTAGTCATTTGAGAGAAGAATCTTTTTCCTAGATCTAGATCCAACAAGAGAAGTCCCCTACTACAACTAGGTTGACCTACGGCTATATATAGCCTTCATTGAGTGTGGGCCGGCGGGGGGACAAATTCAAAGCATACCCAACACAATTCTTTTTCTCTTTCTGGGTTTAGGTTCTATTTTTCTTTTTTTTTTTTTCTTTAAGTATATTTTTTTTCTTTTGTTACCACCATGAGTGACTAGCTTTTATTTTGATTAAGGGAGAATTTCACTGATTGTATTCATTGTGAGATTATGTGCTCTATTTAAATTCTTACATTTTTAATTCAAATATTTGTCGATTCTTGGTTTATTTTTATGAAGGATTGATATTAATTAATCTGACAATTTAATTCAATATCAATTTTTCTACTGCATCCAGAATTTCAGTGATCCATAATTGTCATGAATGAGTGATACAAGTAGTAAATAGGTTATTTATGTTTATGGATCGTTGCCAATTTTCATTTTAACCTAAGAAATCGATGGAACAAAATCAAATAATTGTACGGATATCCTGATTATTTGTATTTTGGTTTAACTGATTTCACATAATTTAATACTGTCGTTATATTGATATGGAACGCTATCGTGTCCGGTCAATTAATGATGAATTTTGATTGGATGCTGGGTTTGATCAATTAATTTAGAAAAATGCAAGATTTATTACAACTATTCTAATAAATCTAAGATTAAATGCTTAAATCGTAAAAATAATTTTTTTTAACCAATGATCAATGAAACAATCAAATGTGTAAACCCTTGGATCGGATGTTTAGTATATTGAATTTCTTCTCCAATTTTTAGTATTTTTGCATATTTGATTTGTCTTTTAATTTTAGATATTTAATTTTTTATTTAGAAATTTATTTTATAAACCCTCGTTTTATTTTGATATTAACTAAGAGATTAAGTCACTATAGTTCCCGTGGAATTCGACCTGGTACCGCTATTGCTACAAAATTGTTGCATTTGGGGATCAGTATTAATTTGATGGTTTCGACAACCCGTCCAAATTTTTGGTGCCGTTGCCGAGAAACTATTTTAATTTCTTAGTTTGTGCTTTTCACTTGTTTACTGATTTTTGAAGAGGAAAAATGAAAGATCGTAAAAGAACTCTAAAAGAGTTAACTACACCAATTTTGAACCAACAACCCTTATGCATCAAATACCCAACTCTTGAGGTAAATCACTCGAAACTTGAAAATCAAAATTTTGAACCGACTACTTTGGTTCGTCAGTTGGCTGTAGGGCAAATGCAGGTAACCAAAGTTTGTGGGATATGCTCAATTTTCGGACATCCGATGGATATGTGTCCATCCCTACAAGAAGATTCCACTCAATAAGTAAATATCATAGGAGGATTCTCTGGTGAACCTCAATATACGTATGATCCTCTCTCCAACCATTATAATCATGAATGGAGGGATCACCCAAACCTGAGTTATGGAAACTGAGGACAGACAACATATCTACCTCAACATTTTAACAGACCAACACTTGTACCTGCACAACCCTCAAATTCTAGTATACCTTTAGAGGATATAATGAAAGCCCTTGCGACTAACACCCAACAAATTCAAAAGGAAATGAGAACGAGCGTACAGAACTTGGGGAATCAAATCACTCAATTGGCAACCTCACTTAGCAACTTGGAGGCTCGAATCTCAGGGAAGCTACCTTCACAACTAGTAGTAAATCCCAAAGAGAACGTTAGAGCAATAACGTTGAGAAGTGAGGAGGAACTTCATTTGAACTTCACTCCATCTAAGAAGGTAGATGAAGGGAAGGACATGGACAAGGAAAATGAATGCAAACATGAAAATTCAATTAAGGTAACATCCATGTCTTCTTTCCCTAATGCTTCTAGTGCAATTGTACCACATTTTTCTTGTAGGTTTGAGGAATCCAATATGGAAAAATACGAGAAGGAAGTTAGGCAGCTAGAGGTGATGAGATGGGTAAGAATGTATGTGATATCATCAAACGAACTCTACCCGAAAAATGTGCAGATCCAGATATGTTCACCCTACCTTGTGTTATTGATAAGAAAAAAATGGAGGATGTCATGCTAGATTTAGGGGCACCTATTAACATCATGCTTTATTTAATTTATAGTACTCTAAAATTGGGTCCCTTAAAAGAAACTGAGACTGTTATTCAACTAGCTGACCACTCTTATACTTACCCAGAGGGTATCGTTGAAGATATTTTGATACAGGTTAACGAATTAATTTTTCCAACTGATTTTTACATCTTGAAAATGGAAGAAGACACTATAACAGATTCAGCTCCACTTCTATTAGAACGACCATCCATGAAGACAGCAAAGACCTAAATAAATGTGGATGAGGGTACTCTCTCTGTCGAGTTCGACGACGAGATTGTTAAATTTATTATTTTCGATCCTATGAAGTACCCAAATGAGTGTCAATCAATTTGTTTTGCTGATTTTTGATTTAATTGTGCAGGAAATTTGTGAAGAAAAATATGATATTGATTTTAAATTGAATACACAATTAGATATGGAAGAAAAGTCATATGAGCCTCCCAAATTAAAGTTAAAGCCTCATTGAAGAGAAACAAGTGGAGAACATTGAGCATAAAGACGTTAAACAATTGCGCTTGTTGGGAGGCAACCCAAACTTCTTTTTTTTAAGAAATTGTTTTAGTTAATTGTAGATTTTTTATTTTTGGTGTTATCTAGTAACATTTGCTCATTTTATTTATGAATATTTTTTTTAGGTGCCTAAGAGGGAGAATTCAAAGAGTTTCAATGATTCAAATCAAGAGACAGACAAAGAATGAAGTGCAAAAAAAAAATGGACAGAAGCAGTCATTGCGTTAAGACGTGATCACGCTGAATTCTAAAACCAATTTCACAATGGGCAGAAGCAGTCCTTTCTTTAGGGCCTGATCACGCGGTTTTTGGTAGACTCCAAATCTACTTCACTGTATAATTTCATCGTAAAAGCACCATTCATTCAAAACCTCCAAATTTCAAGCCCACATTTCTTTCAAAAAATAAAAGAGGGAAACGAAAGCCCTAAAATTTTCAAAACCAATCCTCTTCACAAAGAAATCCTTGACTTAATTTTACCCAACCCCGCGACTCCTTCACAGCAGCAAAGACTATCAGCTTCAAACGAGCAAACATCATCACCCCATGGGAGTTTTCTCCTTTCTCTTTCTTTTCATTGTCCCACTTTTATATGTTGCATTAGGGTGATTTTATGAGTGTTGCTACTAGTTTAAAATTGTGTCTAAATTTCTCATCTTTTGCATACATTGTATCCAGGTGTGGGGGAGGATTTTCATGCCAATGTCAATTCTTTTATTCTTCTTTGGAATTTCGTACGTTCTGGATTTTGTCAGATAATAATTTTGAGTTAGTATGCGTTGTTGATTTGAGTTGAATGCATAAAAGAGACAAGCGTGATTGGTTGTTTTGGGATAAAATTATTTTGAGTGTCCCATTGATCTTGATGATTGAATCAATTGAAAATATGATAGATTTGATACAAGTTAAACACTTTTGTGAGCTTTTAAACCTTAAGAGCATACATCATCTTTGCTTTAAATTTCTTCTTGACGAATGTTTATCAATCATAATATATTTATTCTAGAACTTGCTTTGCTATACTTTTTGAGACCACATCCATGGGTTCATACATTAATATGATGGGGCACTTAGGTTTACCCTTTTTAGTTTTTGAAAAAAGACCTTCCCATACATAATATTTCCTTAATAAATCCATTTGAGCTTATACTCATTTTCTTTGTTTTAACCTCATTAATTGATACATAGCCTTCTTTTTACGCTTATCCCTCCTTTTGGTCCTTATATCAAAGAAGTATGTGATTTGCGCATAGATTGAGTGATTGTTTACAAAGGGAACGGAATACTTCTATTGTGAGAATTATTTTTTGGGAAATCGATTATACGATTGGGATGGGTTGTATATGCTCCATATTTTTACTCATCCTCAAGTCGATTGTGATTCAAAAAAAAAGGAGCAGAAAAAGAAAAAAAGAATGAGAAAAGGGCAGCAAATGAAAGAAAAAAAAAAGTTCCCAGAAGTTGAATTTGGGGAATTTGAAAAAAATTCAAGGGTTTTGATTGAGAAATGAGATAGTTTTGATTGAGATATATTTCTTTTGGGTTGACTGTATTTCATGATATAGGATATGAGAAATGGTTTTATGTTCTTGACATGCTTCTTTTGATATATTTATTACACATCACACTTACCCTTTTATTCTACCTTTACCTAAACCACGTTACAACCCTTATAAAGACCACTATATTTTTGTTTTAAATTCATATAAGTGGTGGTGGAGATTTGATAAATAAGCAAACTAATAGTAATGACATGCATTGATTTAATTTTGAGAGTTATTTGATAAATTCTCTTAAACACTTTGAATATATAGAGTGAACTCCTTGTGAGGGTATTGGATATTCATACATTGAATTTTGATGAGCTTGTTGAGTTTGATGGGATACTTATATTTTCTTTTAAGGTTATGATACTATGATCACTTGTTCTCCGGATTGTTGTTTTGGTTTGAATTTTTCGATATGTTCTGATTTGGATTGTTTGAAGATGAATCGGAGGGGAAAGAGTGAAAAAGAGAATAGTTGTGTGACATAAATTTAGAGTATGCTTGAGGACAAGCATTGGTTTGGTGTAGGAGAATTTGATAATGCACAAATTGTCATTTTTATTATTGATTTTATAATTTGATTTTGGATTGATTAGTACTCTAATAAATGTTTTTATGGCATTTTTATTTTTAGGGATAAAAAATGGAGATTGAATCAAAATGAACTTAAGAAGGCATTTTTTGGAGCTAAATGGTTCAAGGTAGCATTTGGGCCTACAAAAGAGGGAAGAAGAAATACAGTGAAGACTTACTTATAGTAGAAAATTTTTATTTCAAGTAAATTGTATTTTTGGATTAATTGTTTCCTTATTTTAAGGGATTATTTTAGTCGTTTGAGAGAAAAATCTTTTTCCTACAAGAGAAGTCCCCTACTACAACTAGGTTGACCTACAGCTATATATAGCTTTCATTGAGTGTGGCCGGCGGGGGGACAAATTGGAAGCATACCCAACACAATTCTTTTTCTTTCTAGGTTTAGGTTCTATTTTTCTTTTTCTTTTTCTTTCAAGTACATTTTTTTTTCTTTTGTTACCACCATGAGTGGCTAGCTTTTATTTTGATTCAAGGGGAATTTCGTTGATTGTATTTATTGTGAGGTTATATGCTTTATTTAAATTTTTGCATTTTTAATTCAAGTATTTGTCGATTCTTGATTTATTTTTATGAATGATTGATATTGGTTAATCTGATAATTTAATTTAATATCAATTTTTCTACTGTATCCAGGATTTCAGTGATCCGTAATTATTATAAATGAATGATACGAGTAGCAAATAGCTTATTTATATTTATGAGTCGTTGTCAATATTCTTTTTAACCTAAAGAATCGATGAAACAAAATCGAATAACTGTACGGCTATTCTGATTATTTGTATTTTGGTTTAACTGTTTTCACAGAACTCAATGCTGTCATTATATTGATATGGAACGCTATCATGCCCACTCGATTAATGATGAGTTTTGATTGAATACTGGATTTGATCAATTAATTTAGGAAAATGCAAGATTTATTACGACTATCCTAATAAATCTAAGGTTAAATGTTTGAATCGTAAGAATAACATTTTTTAACCAATGATCAGTGAAACAATCAAATGTGTGAACCCTTGGATTGGATGTTTAGCATATTGAATTTCTTCTCCAATTTTTAGTATTTTTGCATATTTGATTTGTCTTTTAATTTTAGGTATTTAATTTTTGATTTAGAAATTTATTTAATAAACCCCTGTTTTATTTTGACATTAACTAAGAGATTAAGTCACTATAATTTCCTTGAGATTCGACCCGGTACTGCTATTGCTACGAAATTGTTGCATTTGGGGATCAGTAGTTATTTGAGAGATTCAAACATTTAAACTTAAAATTATTAGAGACCGGCCAAGGGTGAGAAATGGCAACCAGTACAGAGCGAGAGTGACCGGCACAGATGGTCGAAAGCGACGGTCGGAGATATATCAGCAAGGGGAGAGAGGGAGAGTGAGAGAGAGAGGGGAGACTGAGAAAGCAGGGGAGAGAGATGGAGACAAATCTGGGCTTTCGGGGGACAGATATTGCTTATCCGAAGAGATTGAGGTTTCAAGGGACAGATCTGGCTTTTTCCGACGAGATTGAGGCTTGCCGGGTACAAATCTGAGGCCGGAGGAGGGATAGGTTGACAAGGAGATACGAGAGAGACAACTAGAGAGGGTTCAAGAGAGGAAGAGGTACAATAGATTAGGGGATTAGAACTGGGCTTTCAGGTCAGTGATGACCTACAAGGAGCGATGAGAGAGAGAGAGAGAGAGAGAGAGAGATACAGAAGATCAGGGGAACAAATGCTTTCGGGTATGAGAAATAGCGACCAGCAAGGAGCGATGAGAGAGAGATAGCGAGAGATCAAGAGAAAGAGAGATACAAAAGGTTAGGGGTTAGATCCGTAGACGATAGTGGAAGATAGCTCAGCAAGGGAGAGAGAGAGAGAGAGAGAGACTACGTACCTAAGAAATGGCAACCAGCCCAAAGTCGGAGATAATAGTCGGAAAAAGCAACGACCTTTAAAGACAAATTAACTCAAGTAGTAGCTTGGTCTACAAATGATGATTTGGAAATAATGTCAGAAGAGATGTCTAATAATATTAAGAATATAGGTAGAGAGGTTCTTGATGTATTTAGGGTTAGGGCCCCAATAAGTAAAGAGTCATGGTGGTGTAATGAGGAAATCCAAACTGCTATCCAAAATATACGAGTGTTATTGGAAACTTAAAAGTAACAGAAGTAGTGATGTATTTGAAAAATACAAGAGTGCAAAAAGAGAGGTGAAAATTATTCACGAATCAAAAAGTAAAGTGTACAACGAATTATTCAAGAGACTGAAAACTAAGAATGAAGAAAAAGAGATTTACAGAATTTCCAAGTTAAAGGAAAGAAAAAGAAAAGATCTAAATGATGTTACGTATATTAAAAGTGAAACCAATAGTATACTTGTAAGCAATGAGGACATAAGAAAGCGATTGAGAGATTATTTTGATAATCTCTTTAACATCGAATGTTCAAGAGATATCGACAATATCGCGATACCTGTAGAAGAGATTAATAGAGATTTTAAACGTAAAATTCATTCATGTGAAATAAAAAAAATCCCTAAAGAGAATGAAAAATAATAAAACCATAGGACCCGATGACATCCATATCGAGATGTGAAAATGTTTGAGTAAAGTTAAAATAGTAATGTTAACGGATTTATTTAATAAAATCTAACAAATCAAGAAAATGCCACAAATATGAAAGAGAGCACACTTATACCACCATATAAAAATAAATGAGACATACAAGATTGTTTTAGTTACAAGAGAATTAAACTTATGAGTTATACTATGAAGTTGTGGAAGAGAGTGATAGAGTATAGATTGAGATCGGAGATAAGTGTGTCTCAAAATCAATTTGGATTTATGTCAGCATGATCTACCACCGAACCAATTCACTTGTTAAGACAGTTTATAAAGAAATTTAGAGTATAAAAGAGAAATTTACATATGGTATTCATTGATTTAGAAAAAACATATGATAGGGTTTCTACAGATGTATTGTGCTGAGCGTTGATGAAAAAGCAAGTCTCTTTAAAATACATAAATCTCATCAAAGATATATATGAAGTAGCTGTTACTAATGTAAGAACTTGTAGGGATTTAAGTGATAGCTTCCCAATTAATATTGGGTTTCACCAAAGTTCAGCATTAAATCCTATCTTTTTTGCAATAGTGATAAATGAAATCACGAAAAGCATTCGAGATGAAATACCAATATACATTTTTTTTGTAGATAATATAGTGTCGGTCAATGAAACTAATGAGGGTATTAGTACTAAATTGGAGTTATGGAGGGACACCAAAATCCAGAGAATTTATGTTGAGTCGATCAAAAACTGAGTGTATGAGATGTACGTTTAGTAGCAATCCTTAGAATAATGAAAAAACGATTAAGTTAGAATAATAGGACGTACCAAAAAGTGAACATTTTAAATACCTTTAGTCCATCATTCAAAACAATGGCAATATAGATAGAGGTGAATCATAGAATACAAGCGGGTTGGATGAAATGAAGAAGGGTATCAGGAGTTATCTACGATCGCATAATACCATTATATTTGAAGGAGAAGTTTTATAGAATCGTAATAAAACATGCACTATTGTATGACATCGAGTGTTGAACCATTAAACAACAATAAGAATATAAAATGACTGTAACTGAAATGAGAATATTTAGGTGAAAATGTGATAAAATTAAAAAAGATAGAATTAGAAATGAAAAGATACGTTCTAAGTTCAAAATGAGTTCAATTGTAGATAAAATGCGAGAGTATCACTTGAAATGGTTTGGACATATGCAACAAAGACTCAAAGATGCACAAGTTAGGAGAACCTAGAGTTTAAACATAGGGGATTTAGTGAAATGTCATGAAAGACTGTTGAAAATCTGGATGCAAGTTATCCGTAATGATATGATAATTAAGGATTTAATTGAGTAAATAACTTTAACTAGGAATAAGTGACGTAAAAGAATTAAAACAAGCTAAATCATCTCCCTTGTCCTTTTAAAGAGAGTGTGTATGTGTGTGTGTTTTTCCTTTTTTTAAAAGGTTTAATCTTTTCTTTTTTTATTTTAAAATTTTAACTACATATATATTTTTTTGATCTCTTCTATATTTGTCTCTTAAACAAGTTAAATCATCTTTTCTATATTTGTTGTTGTATTTTAACAATTTCATGATAGGTTTTTTTGGGTTTTACTTATTTACTATATTTTTTAATGATGTGAAAAGGCAATTGCAACATATTCGTGCCACTTGTGATGGTTTAAGAGTCACATCATTTTGACTAATCAGCTATATTAAATATCTTGGAGAGTTTTCATGAACGTTATGGAGTTTAAAGAGGGAAAGAAAGTTTTTTTATTAATATTATCCCGTTTTTCTGGCATAATGAGGAATGTGGCTATGGTTAGCCCATAATTCGTTTCCCCAGGTCATATGAGTTAGCACTGAGCAAAGAAGCATAAGTGGGGTTTCTCTTCTAGGAGACCGTTGCTTTTGGAGTGTAAACTATTGGAAAAAAGCAAATGGGTGGGAATTGGAGGAGCTTTTCATCTTTTTCAAAGCGCTGGAGAGGGTTTGAGATAAACTTGCATAGCCAAGATATTGCAGCTGGAGGGGTTCAAGGACACGAGATTAAGAGATACTATAACATGCTTAGATTGAATGGCATGGTCGAGGGAGGGAACCTTTTCCTTGGAAGTTTATTTGGAACTCTATCCGCACCCAAGAGTGGCCTTTTTTGCTTGGGAGGCAGCTTGGGGGAGGATTTTCGCTCAATATGATCTCCAGAGGAGAGGCAATGTTTTGGTGAATAGATACGCAAAACAGCCCCAGTCTGCTTCTTCATTGCACATTAAGTCAATCCTTGGAAAAATTTCCTCTCTTTTGCAATTATGTCAGGTGCCTAGAACATCTAGATTTAGAGTGGTGTGAGAGCTTGTACAGCAAAAGGAGAGCGATGTCCGGATGCTGCTTGTAGCCCAGTTTTTTATTGGCTTGGATGGAAAGGAGTACAAGAATCTTTGAGTTTGAAGGTGTGAAGAATCCTTGATAGCTGAAGTGTCTGTACTTTTTCTCATGTCTACATACTTTTAAATCTTTTGTAGACCAATTTCATTTATTCTCTTTCACTGTACTCTAGTGGATAAGCACCTCCTTGGTGCTCTTCCCCTACTTTTTGAATTTCATTTTATTTTTTATGAATAAAATTCTTCCTTTCCCGACTGAAAAATGTTTCTGCATGATTAATAAAAAATGTTATGAAAGATTAAAAAAATAAAGGAAAATTCTTTCTTTCTTCGTGTTGAATATTTATCTGTTTCATCTACATGGTCCATCATAAAGTGAGTGAAAAAAAAGGCAAAACATATACATACATACAAGTATTTTTTGTGTGTTTGTATGCATACATATGTAGATCCACACACCAAGGGAAAGCAAATCATTATACTGATGCAACAAACATTGCTAAGAAAATGTTTATGCACTATTATATACCAGAAAACATGTGGATAAGACTTGCCTCTAATTGCTCATGGAGCCTCTTTTGAACTTCCATCTGCAGCTTCAGGGCTTCAGTAATCTGCATCCCTCTGCAGATATAAGACCTTGCATTAATAACATCGTCAATTTTTCAATATAAAGTGATATTTATGTGATCTAATTCTTCTCTCCATTTTCCTGTATGTAAATGAGATCTTTGAACAGAATAAAAAAGTGAAAGTAAAAATTCCCTTTTCCAGTTCTTTTGGGCTGGGACCCAGGGGGCTAGGATATATCTTTGTTGATAGGAAACAAATTTATTTGACAGAAAAGAGAATATACATAAGTCTCAAAAGGACAAGAGATCCTCAGAGTCAAGACTTCTTTAAATCAAACCTCGGGGAATCGGGATATGATTCTTACTTTGGGTGTAGGAGGTCCTGAGTTCTCTAGGAATGCCCCCTTATGAAAAATGAGATCAAACCTTCCTTATATCAATTTTAAAGTTGAGTGTGGACAGTTGCACCCATGAAAAACATGAGGCCAGAAAAATTCAAAGTTCAAGGCAGATCAATGAAATGGCATGTGCAATTATGCCTTTAGTTTAAGTTCCTCTCAAACTTCAATAGCTATGAACAAACTATCAGCTGATAGGGAATTATAACAAAGAAAAGAGATAAAACAACTCACGATGAGCCATCCAAACTTGAAAGCAGATCCCCAGATTCATTCTTGTCAGCCTTTTTCCCTAGCACATGACATAATTATTAGCCCAACAATTTAAGGCTATGTTTAATTCTAAAACCAATTTAATTCATTTGGGAGCATCAAATAACCAAATCCATCTCTCCGATCAAGAAAATGAAAGCACCACACTTCGTTTATCTACCCATAAAGAACTATAAAATGTTAAGAACACATACCATCAGAAGAAGGATCAGGCAGGTATTTTGCAAGCCGATATTTCTGAAAGATCAGAATTCCGAGTAAAATAAGATATTAAATATAACAAAAATGTATCTA
Organism: Dillenia suffruticosa; assembly: GCA_033439265.1. Classification (NCBI taxonomy): domain Eukaryota; kingdom Viridiplantae; phylum Streptophyta; class Magnoliopsida; order Dilleniales; family Dilleniaceae; genus Dillenia; species Dillenia suffruticosa. The sequence continues at coordinate 37,684,691 of JAVTVX010000012.1, read as the reverse complement.
AAGCAGAATATTAATTTAAAGGGAAAAAAAAAAGGTTCTCCAAAGGGATGTAACAAGCTGAAGGGTACCTGCAAATGGCTTTTGACATGATATATTGTCAAACCTTGCACACCCATAACTCTCAGCACGCCCTTAGGTGTAGCCCCTAAAACCAGGAGAACATGTTTGTAACATCTACGAGGTGATAAGTAGTACATGTTATAAATATTTGAAGAGAGATTGGAGAGTAATCGTGTATTCGTCTTTTTGTTCTGCTTTGCTTTGTTCTTTATTACTTCTTATGTTTTTTCATCCTTGGGATGTTTTTGTACATTCTTTCACACGTCTAATATATTCTTCTTTTTGAAAAGATTTGAAGCGAGATCGGACAGCAATTGTGTATTCATCTTTTTGTTTTGCTTTGCTTTGTTCTTTATTACTTCTCACATTTTTTTTCATCCTTACGAGGGTTTTGTACATTCTTTCATAAGTCTAATATATTCTTCTTTTCTATCCCAAAAAAGAAAAGTAGTGTGTATTGTATAATGAAAGTAACTATGGAAATTTTTTGTAATTCTTAATTCTTGAAACGTAAAAAAAATAAATAAATAGTAGATAAACAGAGTTTTCCAGCCTTTTCACCAGTTTCTACAAACAAGTACTCATATTGGTTGAAGTCCACAATTTCTCAAAGACCATCACATATAAGCCTCAGAGATGCACTTTCTTTGATGGTTATAATCGCAGGATATCAGTGATCAGTTCTATTTGTCCACTACATTAACAGAATATTAAACCTCAACATTAACATATTTTTAGGTACATATATACATGCAAATCTCAATGGTAGTAATACAATGGGGAAAACTTACGAGTAATATAGGGCCATAAAACAATGCAAGCATCTTAAAGTATATGACATTATTGTTAGTGTCCAAACAAGCATAAAAAAAAAAGCAAATCCTTCGTGTCATGTCACAAGTTCATAGGAGTGTCCAGTACTGGTGATAAACTATGCCAAGAGCTATGCATAACAGAGGCTATGTAGCATATACATGACAGGGCTATGTAGCACATACATAACAACGTCATTGATTTCTTCCTGTAATTGAACAGCAAGAGGCTATTAGCACGTACATCACATGTGGTCGATCCTTCCATGTCCCTCACTCATGCACACTTGGACAAATAGATTTACACATAACAAAAAATAAGCCTCAAAATTCTATCCCAATTCCACCAAAAATAAAACCTGATCAAAGAGAAAGGAGAAAATAAACATGATCACCAAAATAAAGGTTCATAAAACTTACGATCAGGGCCACCGAGCTGGGCAACTGCATCAACAAAGCGTTCGTGAAGCTCATGTGTCCAGCGTAATCGTTGCTTTGATGCTAGAGTAGGGTTATTAAGGTTGTTCCCCCCACCAATGGGGTCCATCCTGCTGACACCACTATCTAGATGCTGACCATCAGTTCAAGGTGTGCTGCAAGAAATTAAATCAGGAAAAATCTTCATTTCACATATATTTATTCTATAAAAGACAAGCCAAGAGTCATCAAAAACAAAAACAGGATGAACTCAAAGTAAAAAGAATATATATATATATATATATACACACTGTAAGAATAAACGGGGAAACCAAAAACCCAACATTTAACCACTCACAAAGAAGCAAAATCAGAATTTTACATTGACATATGAAAAATGTCATTCTCCAATAGATAAAGAGATGGAAGATGGCAGTCTAGCACCAGAACACTACTTATGCTTATTTAATTTGTTCAATGCATGGTATTAATTACCGGTTCAAGCTAAGCTCCAAAAACACAAACATGACAATTGTTCATTAGTCTCTAGTAGCCGTAATCCATATAGGTCAGCACACTTAACCAAGTGAACTCCACTCTGAATGGTTAGCTCCCACACATACAACCAATTCTAAATTGTCCCATGACACGCTGATGTTAGACATGCAAGCACCCTTAATGGCACATTAGCTTGAGAGAGAGCTCTTATTGAAGGAGAAAAAAATGTTAAACAAAGTTAGGGCTTAAATTATTGTCTTGTAAATGGGACTAGACAGGCTGTTCAACCGGTTCAATCATTTATTGACCTCTCTTCCACAGAAAAAGTGGGCCAAAAAAGCTCCAACCCAACAGTTCAAGAGGACCCAATCGCTGGCACCACATATCACAAATGAATTTTTTTTTAAAAAAGAAAGAATTACCAATCAAATAAAAAAAGGAACACTGAAGAGTTAATTGCAGCAATTAAAGAGAAATGCACAACCTTCGAGCGATTACATTTAGGTCCTGGAGTAAACAATAAATAGTGACAATGCACAGAGATGAGATGGGTGGGAGAAGGTGGGAGCATATAAGAAAATGAGGAGGACTAAAATACGAGAATCTACGAGATAAACCGGCTGAAGTTAGATGACTGAGGCACCTGTTCGTTCATTTAAGTGCCAGAAGACCAAAATTGGAGGACGGGGGGAAGGGGAAATCACCAGACAACCATTCATGAAATTAAATCTCAACCAGACGCAGAGAAAAAGGATAGAACGATCTTGATCTGACAAGTATATTGGATATATATTGAAAGGAGAATATACAAACGATACAAGGTTGTGAAAACCTCAAACCAATGGGCACTAAATGAAAGAAAAGAGTTAAACAAGTAGAGAGAATTGGCAAATGGGCTTCCCCACTATACCATCCCAAAACATAAACAGCATTCAAACCCCCTAAGAAGCTACAAAGAAACAACACATTTACTGATCTTCCTCCAACCTTGTCAAGAGAAGGGCTAAGAGCTAATCCTTACATGTCTGCAGGTGCCCCCAGTTGTAGGATTCCACCAGAAAAGGGGGGATAATTTAATTGATTAATTTTAAAATATACTCATCGTCTTTCTCTTTACCTTTGAATTTTTTTCCGCTTAGTTGTAAAAAAAGTCAACGATAGTATGACGCCAAGTTGAGAGGAAATCGAGCAAAACGTATCAAAACAAAGGAATGACTTGCAAGAGAGGAACAAAACTGTCCCAAGACAGCTGGTGGTCACACCCCCCCTCCCCAAATCCGTCATCCGGGGTTCGAATCCTTGTGTAACCAAAAAAGAGAGGAACAAAACTCGGAGAAGAAGATTAAAAAAAAAACCTACCCTTGCCAGATCGGAAGTGGAAGGAGCAATCCTTTCAAGTTCGGCGCTGCACCGCGAAACCCAGGAAAATGGTAAGAAGAACTTTAGGGATTAGCTCAGAAAAAGAGGGGAGGGGACTTTCCCTAATCCTAGCACGCGGGGGGAGAATCAAAAAAATAAAAAAATAAAAAAAACCTTCCTCCTGGATGATCAACGCGGACCTGCTTATAGAGCGATTAAGCTGTGCCGGAAAGAAACGAAGGGTGGGGGGATATCGCGTGTGCGGGCGTGTCTGCCAAAGCAAATTGACGAGGAAGACCACCTATCGGATCAGAAAACATCGGTCCCCTCAATGCCCCAAATGGCACCCACGAAACAACAGCCCACCCCCCACCCCCACGCCCAAAAAAAAAACCCAAAAATAAATAAATAAATAAAAGACAAAATATTTGTAACAACCAAAGGACAAATTACGACTCAAATTTTAATTTGGCCTTAAAGGTTGGATCTGTGACCATTAAAAACTTTGAAAATCATCGCAATGAAAAAAAAAATTGCAAACATAGGGTTTTTTTCCCTTGGAAATGTTTTGCGGATATTTTTTTCTTTCTAATATTAATTTTAAATAAAAATAATTATGATGAAATAAATAAAAATATATCCATATCTTACGAAAATTAGAAATATAAATGTATAAATTAAATTATTTACAAATAAGTAATAAAGAATCAATTAATTAAAAAATGATGCAGAGACTTTTCATGGTGTCACCTTGACCTTCCCATTGTACTTCAATTTCATTGTATTGATCCTATTCTAATATTGAAAATATCAAAATAAATTAAGAAATTGTGATAAAGAATTTATGAGTATAGATAAAAAGATAAAACTATAAATTGTAATTACACTCTTATTGAATTATTTACAAACACTATCAAATTAAGATTGAGACGCAGAATCACTCTATTGAAGTCGATTTCAAAGTTTTGAACAATTGAAATCATGACTCACAAAACACATAAGTCCAATTTATGAAAATTTTTCTTTCATTTCCTCTCATGATTGTGACGGGTTTCAGAATTTAAGAATTTATAAGTTACTATTATAATTCGAAAAACTAAATTGAAAATTAACCTAAATTATGAACTATAGATGCGCTACCCCCCACCCCCAATGTGATGGATCGCTTTCAACAAACCTAAATTATGAAAATTATCGAAAATTATCTTAAAAGCAATATCTTAAAAATTAGTCCAAAATCTTTTCAAAATGAGAGGATTAGTCCAATTCCTTACAATGTCAAATGAATGGAGGGAAGAAATAAAAATTACTAAGGAATATTAAAGTTTTATATTGAGCAAATGGAAACTTACTGAGCTTATACCGAAAAGTATTTAATTTTTTTAATGATATTATTAATTTTATCCTATTATTATATTATTTAGTTCGTATATTACGATTTCAATTTTCAAGTAAGTAAAAATATTGTTGTTATATTATTCTATATATAAATTAGAGATAAGAAAAAAATTAGAAAATAAAAAAATTGTCGACAACCATCACAAAGCAAGAACAGGATGCGTTTCCAAGGTAGCTTTTTATGTTAATTTCTTACTATGCCAACCAGCGACAATGACCATCTCTAACTCCAGCCTTATATTATGTAATAACAACTACTAATAATAGTGGTTAGTAATTAATTATAGTTAGTAATAATAGTTAGTGGTTAATTGAATTGTTAGTAGTTAGTAAAATGATTAGTATTTAATAAAGTTAGTAAAGTGGTTAAATAATTAAAAAAATAAATGTATAAATATTAGATATGAGAAGATAGAGAGAAAATAATGGAATGAAATTGATCTTATTTTCACTCTCTCCTGTCTTTTTCTCTCTCCTTCTCTCTCCCTAAATTCTCTCTCTATTATTCTTTCACTCTCTCTCTCTCTAACTTCTCTCTATATTTTTTAACCACTCTTTTAAAGTTAGACTGTTACATATTACAAAACCCAAATCTTCATCCGCCTCTTGTTTAAACAACTCCCATCCCAACTGGCATGCCCTGCCGGGCCACATTAAAGGTGCTTGGCAACCTATTGTGAATGCCTACAATTTGTCGAATAAAATTGTGTTTCGAGGTCAACAGTCAAATTTTGACAATTTTATTGATTAAAGTTGTTCTTACATCTTATGGATTTTTCCTGTTTTTATTGCTTATAGGAACTGTCTCTATTAAAATTAAGCATAACTTAGCACTAAAAATCTTTGTTATAAATTACACAAAATTTCACAAAATAATATTGTTTAAGACAAAAAAAGTTGAAGACTAAAATAATAAGATTCAATATATTGATGACGTTTTTATGGCTAATTTTTCTTGGATATTTGGTAACGAATTTCGTCTTAATTTGTGATGAGTTTGTATTTGATCGGTTTACTGTTTTTTAGCGATGAAATTTGTTTCAGCCGCTTCATAACAAATATGAAAAAAAAAAACTCAAATTTTCTCACTTTTTCTTCAACTAAAACTAAAGCATACCCACTAAAAATTCGATGATCCGCATCTCCTAGCCCTAGCCCGAGTCAATGTACAGACTACAGACATACTGACAAGACAGGCATAGGCAAATAATTTACAAAGTGTCACAATCTTGCTTAAAGCCAAAGGAAAGAGGGACGAACTTCTAACTATTCAAAAGTAAAGAAAACAAAGCATGAGAAATGGCTTGGATGTGAGGATTGGTGTTCACTTATGGTGATAAAGAAATATTGTAATAGACTATAGATTGAAAGAAGGATTGAGGGAGAAGAGAAAAAGAGTTATAGAGGGAGAAAAGAAGAGGGAGAGAGAGTGGGGTTTAGAGAGAGAGAGAAAGAAACAGAGGAGAGGGGGAGTTTCAGGAAACAGAGAACATTCGAGTCGTTTATTCCTCTTGCATGGATTCCTTCTTATACAATGGCTTTAACCAATTTCCTAACAAACTAACAAACTAAACAATCTAACTAATTGTCAATTACAGTTGTTATTGAAGCTTATTTACTCAGCTGGACATACCTCACTCAGTTGGACAGATCTATGATAGTTATACCCAGACGTTACTTTTGAAAACTCTGTCCAGTTTGTTACAATTTTCCCTTCCTTCAAAGCATCCTTGCCCTCAATAATGGAAACTAAGCTATGATGAAATCCAATTCTACCCGGGATCCCAATGCTTGTTGATATTAACCTTTTCTTTCCTTGCTAATTCAAGAGAGTGTTCCTGTAGTGCTACAATTTCAAAGGTTTAGAAGAGTGTGGTTGGTTTCATCATTCTTAATATTGGTTTAATATCGTTTCTGACTCTACTAATGAAATTAGAAATGAAATAAGATTCAGTAAGTCTTGGATTTTTGTGAATTAGCCTTTGAGTATCTTGGCATCTTGTTTCCTGATTTTGACGAGTATCTTCTATCATTGATTCTGCCCGTGGCCAAAGAGTCGATGCTCTGATACCAATTTGTCACAATCTTGCTTAGAACCAAAGGAAAGAGGGACGAACTTTTGACTATTCAAAAGTAAAGAAAACAGAGCATGCACCTAGAAACAAAGCATGAGAAATGGCTTGCATGTGAGGATTGGTGTTCACTTATGGTGGTAAAGAAATATTGTAATAGACTATAGATTGAAAGAAGGATTGAGGGAGAAAAGAAAGAGAGAGTTATAGAGGGAGAAAAGAGGAGGGAGAGAGAGTAGGGTTTAGAGAGAGAGAGAGAGAGAGAGAGAAAGAAAGAAATAGAGGGAGAGGGAGAGTTTCAGAAAATAGAGAACATTCGAGTCGTTTATTCCTCTTGCTTGGATTCCTTCTTATACAATGGCCTTAACCAATTTTCTAACAAACTAACAAACTAAACAAATAACTAATTGTCAATTATAGTTACAATTGAAGCTTATTCACTCAGCTGGACAGAGCTCACTCAGTTGGACAGAGCTATAGTAGTTATATCCAGACGTTACTTTTGAAAACTCTGCCTAGTTTGTTACACAAAGACACTAACAAGGCAAATAGGATAGAATATGAGGCGGAATCTTCCCCCAATGAAGGTATCCTGATCCATCATCTTCTTCTCCCTAGCAGTTGCTCCCATTCTTTTCTTCGTATTTCTCTATGGGCCCCACTTGCATCATTTTTTAAAATGATCGACATTTAAAGGGTGATTAACCTAAATGATGCACTTTTGAAGAAAAATTACAGGAATAGTATGAATTTTTTTTGCTTCCCAAAGTATCGATTTCGCACTCTAAGAGTGCGAAATCCAATTTTTCTGTTTCTTGACAATTTATAATTTTTTTGTGTGAAACAAGTTTTGCACTCACAGAGTGCGAAACATGTTCTGCCCCTCCCCAATCCCACCTGCTCACGTCCCTATCCCAACCTACATATAGCACCTGTCTCAAATCAGTGTTTTCAGCCACCAATATGCATATACCCAAATACCATCACTCATACTCCTATTAAACACAGACTATTAAATATAAACAATAAAAATACGATAAACCAATAAGACAATATTAAGAAACGAAATTATCACGTAATGTCAATAAATTATTTTGAATTATGTAAAAAATATACAACAATAAAGAAAATCACTTTTAAAACAAATGAATCTAATGATTACAAAATTCAAATTTAATACAAATCAAATGAAAAATATATACTAAGTGTCGCAAGGAGGTCGTCCAGCATGGCGTCGCGGTTGACGTCTCATAGGAATACGAGCTGGCCTACCAGGTGCAGGTAGAGGAATATCGTATAACGGTGCACCATCATCCACCTCGGGAAATGCAGCTAGATGGACATCAACTGAGTGTCGAGGATGACGATGTCTTTACTCATAAACATTAAGTCGTGGTGGCTTGGCAATATCATCCATTCATATCGGAGTCGGAGTGGGGTAGGAAGACGATGGATCTAATTCAGTCGCCGCATTGTAATCATCTGCAGCACCCGAAGTGGAAGGTATATCGAAGGAGTGTCTGTACGCTGATGTTAAGGGAGCGGAGTCGTGAAATGGCACATGGCTGACATACTGAAACGCACGCCCTGACGCATTTTTGAACTGTCCAAATCTCTTATCCACTTCTTCCTCAGCGAGTAGATTCGACGCCATTAAGTGCATGTTTCCAACTCAAAACACTATAAAAGATAAAAAGAAATAAAATTTATATCAAGTATAGAAGAATAAATAGGTAGGAGGTAGGACACATAAGATTTCAAGTGCCATCAAACTCCCGATATATTTCGGAAGTGACAACACCTCCGATAAAAATTCATAATTCTCCACAGGTAATTCACAATAAGAGAGAGATTGTCCAGACCATAGAGAATATCTACAAATAACATTTAGTTTGAATTGCTTACAATCAAATCCATTCTTACGATACAAGATTTTAATAAACTCCTGCCATTTAATTCTGTTATTAATCACAACACCCATTTTTGATCAAACACTATATCGATACTCGTTTTCAACACCACAAATTTCACATCCTCAATAAAGTACCAATCTCACACGGCCGTCATCCATATTTTTTTTTATTTCAATCTACAACAGTAGCGGTGACAAAAACAACAAAAAAATAAGTCCAAAAATTGAAATCCACATAACAGTATACTTCTTATCAATTCCTTTCATTTTCATGATACAAATTGAACATTTCTTAAACCAGACAAAACCCTAGCTTCAACAAGGAAATTAGGGTTGGAGAAGAACCATAACTTAAACAAAACAAAACCTTAGGGTTGGTCAAAGAAATTAGAGTTGGAGATTAACCCTAATTTAAACAAAACAAAACCCTAAATTAAAGAGACAAGGTGTCTTTTGAAGGGCAGTGAAATTATAACTGTCAGACTAAGCAATGCAACTAAGAAATGTGTGACTGCTATACACGTTCAATTAATTCATGATGTTCTTCGGACAACCCTAAACCCTAAAATAATATCCATGCATAATGTAAAAACAAATGACAGATCAGAGGAAAAATTAGGGTTTAGTCCACACATTACCTTGGGATGATCTTTGCGGTTGGAGAAGATGAGAGGAGGCCAACCTTCGAAAAAGATGAGAAGATGCGATCGCCCAGCAGGAGAGAGCAAGCAGAATAGGCAAGATGAAGATGCAGACTACGAAATTCGTTTCGCAGTTGGCATATACATACACAAGTATTCGCAAAAACAAAAAAATTTTATTCTGAAGAAAACCTTATTAAAAAATGAAAAATAAAATTGGATTTCTCACTCTCGAAGTGCAAAATCGATACTTTGGGAAGCAAAAAAAAATTAACGTTATTTTTGTAATTTTTTTTCAAAAGTATATTATTTAGGTAAATAACCCAACATTTAAAAGTATTTGAATTAATCTAATTCCTTTTATTTTCTCTTAATTTAGCCGGTATAGATATGATATATTGCTGCATTAAAAATATATTATTTTAGTTCCAATTATTATGTTCAATTAAAAAGATGTTTTTACTTGTAATTATTTACTTTTAAAACTTCAAGACCTATAAATAACGCGTTTAATAATAAGACGTGTGAGTTACATTTGTTATATATACGTATATTAATTGGATGCAAGTAAATGAATCATTAGCAAATAGCTCATGGGTCGGCTTATCTCCTTTATTCAATACGAGTCAAAATAAATATGATCTCTCAATCTATTTATTATATAAGAGAATTTTATTTATTTTTTATTAAGAAAGTTATAGATAGAATGAGAAAAAAGTATAAACCAGTTAATTATATAGGAGAAGTTTTAACACTCCTTATTCATTTAATCAACTAAATAAATCAAGTCTCACATTGCTAATGCATCTAAAATACATATTTAAATGAATTTTTTTTTTTGAAAATAAAAGGAGACTTCGATACTCTTCCTCTTAACTCATTCGTGGCCTAGTTGTAGCACCCACTACCTATGTTGCATTCTGGAATTCACCGAGCTGGTGGCAAATATAAGTTCTTAAACAACGTGACAACAATTCTACAACTGGAGTCATGCTTCCTAAAGTGAGACGACTTCTTGTTAAATATGTATTCATGAAATTTTGAGAGCCAATTGAATTCAAACGCCATTTTCCAATGTGAGATGGCCGGCAACTATATATTATTAATGTCAAATCATATTGAGTTAGGACGGTCACAGGTCTCATTGAGATCTTCACCTTTCAGTTACGAAGGACCCTTGCTTCCTTTTTTCCTTTCATATATATATATAAATATATAAATGAATCAATATATCAAAAAAGAAAAGATATATGTGTATCAGAATTTATCTCGAAAAACTCGAGAAAAAAATCACCTCTCTGAGGCCCAAATAAAAATCACCATAACATGATCTCAATTACATGTAATTCTTTTTTTTTTTTCTATATTCTGAGATAAGTAGATTTTTTTTTCATCAGTATCTAAGTTTTATTCTAATAAATCAATTTAATATTATAAAATCTATTAAAAGATTAATTTTCTTAAATTTTACCTCTCCAATCTTATGACTCAGATTTAAGACCTAGAATTAAAAATATATAATATTTTATGGTTACATTTATATGAATTTGGCTGGACTTCTGGTTGCTTCACTTCTTTCAATAGTCACCTAGACATTGCCTTGTAAGGTCTGCCGTCTACGTCGACGTTGCGAAACTTACTGCTTCGGGTCAAAAAGTGGCTCCCGGTTAAGCGCCAAAATTAGTATGTTTTTTTTTTTTCGTCAATAATCAGATTTTATTTTATTAATTCGATTCAAATATTATAAAGTTTATTTTAAAAATTAATTTTTTTAAATATTTTTTTATCATTTTCAGAGTTTAAAATTAAGATTTCTGATTAAAAAGATAAAATACCCGATCCTTATACACTAATGAGATTTTAGTGAGTGTCAAAATTTTATTTTGATTTCTTGAACTTGTTTATAACATCACAGATTTTTAACCCAATTAACTAGACCAACTTTCAACAATCAATCCAAGACATAAATCAAAATTCATGACTCAAAATAATAGAGTAACTTAATGTCCAAACCAGTGATCCATTAATTATAGGGACAATTATACATCAAGGATATAAACCAAGAGCCATTATGCAGTGGAAGACAAAAAATACAACTTTCAGTTTGTTATCCAAGGATATCAATGCCATATTTTTTCAATTAAGAATACCGGTTAAATACCCCTAAATATGTTAATGATGTGACATTTTTAAATGGAAAAATGACACGTGCCAATGAGGACCAAATTGTGTGTTTATGTAACAATTTAAATAAAAATTTTTTAGAAGAAAAAGAATAAGAAAAAAATGAAATAAGAAAAAAACTCATCTTCATCACTTTTTTTTTTTTTAAAAACCCTTTGATTAATGTGTAAGACCTTTTGATTTTACATAGAAGGCATAAAACTCACTTTCATTAATGTGTAATTTTTAAACCCTTTTTGGGGCAACAATAAGAATAAAATTAAACAACATTCTAATTATTCATTAACATAGGTAGTGGGTTTGTAATGTGTTCTCGAAAAAAGAAAGAAAATTTACCTATTATTGTTTCTAGTGCTACAAAACAAATTAAATCATAGTTTGTTTCCAAAACAAGTTGAATTTTGTTTCTACAAAAGCCTATAAAATCTTGCTCAATCTCCATTTATTAAATTCGATGATTTTATTTACATAAACAAGCAAAACCCCATGTTAAAATCAGAGTTTGAATTTGTTTCAAATGATTACCTAACTTATTTACAACATTAAATTATCATTAAATTTCTGAATTCAAGTTTTGTTTCTTTCCTCTCGTTAGGGAAAAAAAATCAAAACCTTTCTGATTAAAAAATTTTAATAATGTAAAAGGTGAAAAATGAAAGTTTAGAAATTCTCAAAATTTTCTTTTGTTAAGAGAGAAAACATAAGATTCGAATTTGGAAAAGAAATTTTGCAGTAAAAAAAAAAAAAAAAATCCAAGTTTTCACTTTGCATCTCAACCAAACATTAGTTTGAGAAAAAGAAAAAAATGCACAATGCAAACCTAAAAGGAAAATTTCCGGGGGTCCATAATATATTTCCCTCAGCGGAAATGTAATCACCTTATATTAGAGCCCCCGGTTCCGCTGCTTCCCTCTCACCATTCAGTACTGACACCGAGTCGAACTCACGCCAGTAGGGGAGGGACGGAGGGACGGAGGGACGGAGGGACGGAGAGAGAGAGAGAGAGAGGTGGATCGTTTTTTTTGTTGGCAATGTCGGCGATCGGAGCTTCCAGGCTTCCATGTTCGAATTTCAGTAGGAGACAGGGAGGGGCCATCACCAGCACCAAAGCCAGGACCGAACCCGGGGGTGGACGTGTGGGTCTTTCATTTTCTTCATCGGCTCACTACCCTGGGTCTGCCAGCGAGAAATTGAAGGCTGCTGCTACTGCCACCGTGACTTGTCGGAATCGGAACTCCGACAACAACTGCAGAGCCCCGTTATTTGTGTCTCCCAAAGCAGTCTCAGATTCCAAAAGCTCCCAGACATGTCTTGATCCAGATGCTAGCCGGGTGAGTTTGCTTTTGCTGTTTGCTCAGATCCAACTCTCTTCTAGATCTACACCCAAGAATTATAACACTTTTCCCTCTTGGATGGATGATACATATATATGAATATTAATCTTTCAATGAAAAATTATAATCAAGATCCCGCAAACGAAAGTCGGCTGAACGTGGTGACGGTCGGTCCAACTTCAATGCGACTGCTAACTAGCAATTACGCACCCGGCTTTTAAATTTGGGACTTGGAGGGTTTGGGGGGGGGGGCGATTAAAATTGGCAGAGCAGATGCCTCCCTTCCCGGTCATTTGGACTATAAGGCACAAGTCAATTTTCAAAATTTACAAACAAATAGATAACTATATCCTATTCTTGCATTATAATCAAGATTAATGCGTCATTCTTCAAAGTTTCTCTGATGCCGACCATCATTTTGCCTGCTCTTGTATTTCACATGATATTAGTCAGTCACAAGGTCCGAAGCTATTCCGATACTATATGTTTTCATACAATTGTCAAGGGAATGACCTGTGCCGTGTGATATACCTCTCTGAAATCTTTTCTCACAGGGCATAGTCAGAACAAATTGATAAGTTTTTCATATCATCTACCAAGCCACATGATGAGAGGGGCCTTTTTTGGTATGTAATTATACTTGGCTGAAGTTTGCCAATCTTTTTTTGGTGGGTGTAAATTTTCCATCATTCCGCACAAACTGACTGAAACTGTTCTAAGATGGGCTTAAGCATGGTGCACTCTGGTGGAGGGCGGTGGTTTATCTCATTGCCCCAATTGTGGCCATCATGTTATGCCTTATTGGTTACTGATCTTTGCATGGTTTAGCTTGGCATCACAAAGTGTGGAAGCATGTATGGTCTCATTTAAAATGCACCACCAAGGTTTTGCTTCAAGTCTTGTTATTTTTTTCTTATATTTACTTATAGGGATTGAAATATTTTTGATGGAATTGTGTTAATTGATGATCTCTTAGGTGCATTCGATGACATGTTGTAGAATTTTTGACGCAGTGAAAGAGTTTCGAACAATTAGATGTTAACAATTAGGGGTAGAATACGATGATTGCGATTGGAACAGAAACACAGAATTAGGCTTAAAAAAACCAAATCAATTAGAGAAAACAATATCATTATAATGACTACTGTTATCGTATTTATACCAATTAGCTAATTTTAAACTAAAAATTTTTTATTTAGTTAAAACTTCCTAATTAATAAAATACAAACAATACCATCATCTTTCTTAAAGAGGATAGTGGGCATTTTGCGGACATGATCATTGTTTTTAACATTTTTGGGAAAATTTCTAGACTTAAAATCAATGTGTCGAAGAGTGAATTTTTTGGTATAAGTATTCATAGTGAATCTGTTGATCATTTGGAGGGCATTAGTAATTGTGCAAAGGGGGTATGACTTGCTTCCTATGTAGGAATTCCCTTGGGAGTAATTGTAGAAGTGTTCATTTATGAGACCCTGTCGCGAATAAAATCTCTAACACACTTGATGGGTACAAGGGAGCCTTTTTTTATTTTTCATTTTTTTTTATCTTAGTTAGGTGTATCATCTTTATACTTCTTGTCTATCTAGTATCCCTTATATTTTCTTTCTCTTTTTAGATTCCAATTGGAATAACAGACAAGATAGAAAAAATTAATGAGAAAATTTCTTTGGTTTGGGAATTGGTTGACTAAGGAATAACATTTGTTAGATGGACCATTGGTCTAGACATGAGTCTAAGAGTTGATTAGGTCTTGATAATGTGGTATCCAAGAACATTTCTTTAGCAACGGCTATAGAGATTTCCCCTAAAATCTAATTCTTTTTGACATAGGATTATAACAGGTAAATATGGTATCCATTAGAACAAATGGAATGTCAATGCTCGAGTGAGAGTTTTTCATTACATTTCTTGGAAATTCATTTCTCAATTATATGACACTTTTATTCCTTTGTTGTCTTTTAATGTAGGTGATAAGTCTCGTGTGTTATTTTGGGAGGGTTCATGGGTGGTTCATGGGTTAGGGATTTGACGTTTTTCATTTCTTTCTTTGACCTCTATAGGTTATCTAAACTTCACATTCGTATTTTCAATGATTTCTATATTTGAGACTTTTTTAAGTAATATTAATGATAAAGAATCTGCTGAGTTTCTTCTTTGATTTCTCTCTTTTCTCAAGTCTTGAATCTTTGGGGTTTTTACCGGTATGTCTCTCTTTCATCATTTAATTGGTCTTCCCAAAAATCTCTCTTTTCAATTTAATAATTTATTTGAAAGACAAAAGTTTCTACCAAGGTTAAGACTTTTATTTGATTTATGGTGTTTAATAAAATTAATATCAATTATGTCCTTTAAAAGAGAAGATCTTATAAAGCTATTTTTTCTGGATGCATGCGTTACATTCTACACCAATTTTGAAACGATAGATTATTTATTTTTAGATTTTTCGGTTGCAATGGAGATGTGGAATTGTTGCCTTGCTATGTGTGGCAATGTTTGGGTTTTGCCTTAACAAAGTTTCTAATTTGTTTTTCACAAAATTTAGAGGTTTTGAAAAGAAAAAGGATGATCAGTTGTTGTAGAAATATACTTTTTTTTTTATAGTTTATTTGGAGTAAGAGGAATGTCAGAATATTGAAATTTCTCTTTTATGCAATAAAATTGTTTTTTATACTTTTTATGTGCTCATACCTCAAGCATTTATAAAAATTATAGTTTAGAAAAGTTGAAAATAGACCGGAGAACACATTTGTATTAATCTCTTTGTATTGTATTGGTTTGTATTTTCTTACTTATGAGGATTTAGCATTCTTAGGAGTTTTTGTGCACTTTTTCTTACATCTAACATATTTTTCTTTCTCTTAAAAATATAAAACAGAGACAAAATCAAATAATAGAAACTTCCTAAATAGAACCTAAATAAAGAGGGAAAGCTAAAAAGAAATGGAAATTTAATAATTTCTTGGATGTTCCTGCACTTACTTCTTATTTCTAGGATGCTTCTGCATCAATTTTGTTTCTCTATTGCTCTTTTTCTGGTTCAACTTCACCCAATTACTTCCACATGCAATCATCTGGATATTTCTGGTGTACAATCTAGGCAATAATCCTGCATTTTGTTGTCAATGCACTCAATTTTATTGCAGTCATGATCACTGTCTCTATGACAATTACATAGTGTATACTTGGTGGGCACAGATATCCATATTTATTGCTTTATGCAGAGTGTTTTGGGGATTATTCTTGGAGGGGGAGCTGGCACCAGATTGTATCCTCTTACCAAGAAGAGGGCAAAACCTGCAGTTCCTTTGGGGGCAAATTACAGGTTGATTGATATCCCTGTTAGCAATTGCCTGAATAGTAATATCTCAAAAATATATGTCCTGACACAATTCAACTCCGCATCTCTGAATCGCCACCTTTCCCGGGCATATGCAAGTAATCTTAGTGGATATAAAAATGAAGGATTTGTTGAAGTTCTTGCTGCACAGCAAAGCCCTGAAAATCCGAACTGGTTCCAGGTAATAAGAAAATGAACTGTTTATACTTGAATTTGTTTTTGACTTTGTTTTATTTATTGACCGGAGATAAATGATCACTATGGTCTTGTTGGGATATTAATGATAGGGAAACCGTTTCTTCCTTGGTCTATCTATTTCTGGGTATTGAACTTTCTCCTCATGTTCCTGACACTAGGGTTTGGGAGTTTTTACATGTAGATCTGTCTTTCATCATTTAATTAGTCTTCCTGAAAATCCTGTTTTTTAATTAAACAATTTTATTTGGAAGGCAAAAATTACTACCAAGGTTAATGCTTTTTTTTGTGGGTATATGGTGCATAATAAGATTAATACCAATGACCTTTTATTTGGATATAAATGTGGTCTTGTGCTGAGAAAAGATTGGGACTAGGATTTCTGAGTTTGTAGCATTTGGGCTTTATCAAAATGAATCTGCTTTGTAATCATATATTGATGTGGATTTGAATATTATCAAGAAATTTTGGAGTCCTCAGCAAAGGAGCTTGGGTTCTATATCTCAAACTGAGACATTTTGGTTTGAAGGATGATATTTCAATTTCATGGTAAAGACTCTGTTAAAGTGTCTAATACTTAGAAATCTGAATATGAACTTAGGGAGCTAAGATAAGAAAAGAGGGTTGGTTTCTAGCCGCTGACACCAGCTAATTACAGGAGCTATGCTAGCTGCACACTTAAATAGAAAAAGGAGCAATTGATTTGGATATGATAGCTCACTAATGATGGTCAAGGTTTTGAGTTAATGAACCTAGAAGTGTTATGCTTTGAAATTGTTTTGCCTTACCCTTTAATAAATTCAGTTAATAGAGATGAATCGGTGATCTTTGAAGGGCGGAAGGACAGGAGCACAGGCTTTGTGCAACCTTCAAACCAGTGTGGGTCAAGGTTTTTGGGTTAATACAACAACAACAACAATCTAAAGCTTAATCCCAAATTTGGGGTAGGTCACGAAAGACAAATATTGAAAAAAAATGTTAATTTAATTAGTGCGAATTCTCCTATATCACTAATTTCTATCAAAAACCATTTCCTCAGTTAAACCCTTAACAATCATGTTGTTATGTATGCCTTGGAATTGTTTTGTCCTAAATAATAGAGATGAATTGAAGATACTTGAAGGGTGGAAGGGCTGCACCAAAGGGCTTCATGTTGCCTTCATATTATACGGGTGCCACTTGGTTATGACTTTCAGAGTTTTCTCTGTCTTCTTAATTCTTGCTCTAAAGATAGTGGATTTTTCCCCTCCACACTCATGGGTGTTTATTAAGAAGCTGAACCATATATATTCTAGCTTTTGTTTTTCTCACTCTTGTTTTTTTTAGTGGATTTTGCCCGTCCACACTCGTGGGTGTTTATTAAGAAGCTGAACCATATATATTATAGCTTTTGTTTCTCTCACTCATTGTTTTTGTTATGATATATTGTGTTAACAAAAAGAAAATAGTGTTTGACAACATTTGGTCGGTTAAAGATATAAGCATGAGAATTAGTCAACTATCTATATCAAGGCACCATGTTCCTAGACCAAACTGATCTGGCTGGAAGTTCCATTTGTTTCCTTTCAAAAATGCTCCTTCAGGAATCATATGTGGCTAATTTTGCAAATGCATATCTATCATGTTGGAACCATGCAATGATAACATATAATTTGATTAGGATTTGGGTTTTATCATACTAGATCTGCTAAAGACTAAAACTAGTTTGGTGTTGCTGGTACTAAGAGTTGAACCATGCTTAAGCTGTTGAGTCCATTGTAGGGCTACTACCGCTAGGGGAAGCAGTTCTTGGTAAAGATTTTAGTTTGCTCCTCTCTCTCTCTCTCTCTCTCTCTCTCTCTCTCTCTCTCTCTCTCTCTCTCTCTCTCTCTCTCTCTCTCTCTCTCTCGTGCCTTGTAGGAATTTAGTATGACAGTTTCAGGAGTTTATACTCTATATTATAATCCAAAATCTTTATATGACCCTCTTTATTGTGTATTGTCATATTTTGCAAAGTTTTTAGAATTTTCTTTTTCGTTCATCGGCCGGTAATCCATTTGTTTCTTATTTAGCAACCATTTTTATGCTATGTCCTTGGCCTAGCTTTTAGCTAACCATGTGGGCCATGTACTTTGAAAAGGCAGTCTAAGGTGTCAGCCAACTTAGATAATGCGGAAACGTTTGTGTTGTTGATGGCACTTTAATAGTGAGGGGGTTCTTGGTAAGCTAAACCAAGGTCAAGGATAGGTTCAAGTCGTGCGTTATGAATACTTGTGCCTCTATAGAACTTTCTAAGCCTTTTAGCCCCCAGTAGGAGGTGACATTGAAATTCTTGAGCAATCTTTTGGGATTTTTACAGAGAGGCATTTTTTGTGGTGATCAAATTTTGCAGACGATTACAATAGGTAATGGGCTGTGCCACGCCATTCTCCATGATTTTTACAAGGTTTCCCACCCTTCTAATATACGGAAAATGGAAAGTAGCAACTACATGGCTTTATTACAAAGTAGACCAAGCATTACAAAATCTACTCCTAACTAGTCTAAATCCCAAGTTTAGGGACAAAACTCTGTGGTTGAGGTGTAGCAGCTTAGTCAAAGTTGATGTGGAAATGTGGATCTGGACTCTATGGCATGTTTTCTTTTCACAGCTTAGTTGTGCTGGAGAGTATATATGTAATAGTTCTTGTAGAAGTGAGTTGATGAGAGGTTCATTTTGAGTTCATAAGGTTTGGTTGGTTCAAAATTAAATGAGCCCAAGGTTGAGCCCGAGCTAAAGATCGAACTCAAATTTGGCTTGTTAAGAACTTGAGATGATGCGTAAAATATGGCTATCTCAAAGTATATGTACATTTTCATTAATTAACAAGCAACACAAGCATAAATTAGATCACCAAATAATCCACCATAATTGTCTTTGTTATTGAGTTCTCCATTCACATGATAGGGTTAGATGTTCTCTCACAAGAAAATAATTAGAAAATTACAAGGGTCCCAAAATTAGAGCTTTGTACAGATATATCCATAAAAAAAAATTTTAAAACATCTCCCGCAGAAAAGAAATTTCAGAATTGACATGACATGTCGAGTTTTCAAGACTCGACATGGACTGTTTATGCATGTCGAGTCTTGAAGACTCGACATGCCTGTTAATTGCCGGCATGTCGAGTCTTCAAGACTCGACATGGCTCCTACTCCCATACCTAACCATTTTCTATGCCATTTTATGCCAACCCTAAAATACAATCTCCAAATACAATCTCCGAATTCTGCCATCTCAACTTCGAAACAGGAAAAAAATATAGTGTCATTTTATGCCAACCCTAAAATACAATTTCCAAATACAATTTCTGAATAATGCCATCACAACTTCAAAACAGGAAAAAAATTTAGCAATAATACATATCTCCAACACCAAAGCAGATTGATGAAAATAAACAAAGTATAATAAAATATAAAAAATAGAAACTTTATTAATTAAAAAATTATTCATGATACAAATGATCGTCTTATTCTTCTAGTATAATATCTAACACCTACATCAGATCTTCTCTCAGTATAATCAGACTGAGAAACTAATCCAAGGTCATCTATTTGTGAGATTTGGGAGGGGCCTGCATCATGTTGGTGGGGTCAGAGAAAACCGGTGGGGACACATGCAACAACGGTGGTGCATCATCTCTCTCTACCTGCGTCGGTCCCTCGCCCATAAAACTATCGAGACAAGCTCCCCTTTGAGAAGCCCCCGGAGTGAAAACCTGAGGGTAGTCATTAAACACAGGCATGTAGAAATCTGAAGACTCACTGAACGTAGTAGAAGGTCTTGCGACATCCTCGGGCTGCTAAGATGGTGGTGGTGACGCATGATCGGCTGAGGATGGTGGTTTCGTATGTCGTCCTCGTCCTCATTGTCGCCCATGTGGTCGGTCTGCATCACCACCATCGTCACCATCTCTAGCGGGTCTACGTCTGAAAAGATAAGTCATGTTATCTGCCAATGCCGAGATAGCTGAATCAACAAGTCGCCGAGCGTCATCACCCGAAGTGTCTCATAACTCGTGCAATGTATCCCATTGCAATAAAATGTGTTACTGATAGTTTAAAAAACAAATAAAAAATTTTGATTGATCAAGAAAAATGAAGATATAAAGTAGTTATCATGTAGGTCAAAAAAGCTCCTCGAGATCGACTAACATGCGAGAGATGCTGCGAAACCAATAACTGTAGGCAGGATCAAGGGCAGGTCTGCACGAAGTATCTAGCAACACTAGATAGTTACGTCGGTGCATCCACCAATCAACAGACTGCATGCTCCACCGTCCAATCGACCTTCGGTGTACCTTGACTACTCATATCGTGAAGTCTATCCTCTGTGTCACAATGAATCGGAATGTGCTGATATGCTCCAAATTGTCGTAACACTCTATCTGGAAAGTACAACTCCACGATACTAAAACAGAACAATGGGACACGCGCGTGCCAAATATTCCTCCCCTTGTGACAGTAGCCGGGGAGGGATGCCAGTAACTCATCTGTGTAGGGTAACCATACGACCTGCTTATCTAGTCCCTCCCTATACACTGAGACTATGTGTTTAGGGAAAAAGTGACGTCAAAATCTGCCCTCCACCGCAAAGCAAGCGGGCCATCCCTATCTCCGTGCAACGATCATCAAATAGGAGCCATATAAGGGAACTGCTCCACCCCCAAATCTGTAACAAAATCAAAGTGTCACCTATCTCATGTGAGTATGGGTGCGTGACAATACAAAGCTACCTATACATATATGCCAGACATGTAGAACCCCAACTATAACTATCTGAAACCTCTAAATCCTCAAACAATACTAGAAATTGTAAATGTACATAATATGTTGTTTTATCACAAAATAGCACGTCTCCTAACAAAAGTAAAATATAAGTCCGTGTCCATTGTGCAATATGTACATCATCAACTCCATCGGGCAACTCAAAAAAAAACTCGACCAACCACGGCATACTCAAAGTGTAACCTCTAAATGCAGTCCGTGGAGGTCTAACACCTAATAGTCTCTCACACATCACCCCACGACACTCCCGCAGTCTTAGCGACTACAAGATGGCCATCCACAGGTAACCCTAGGATGACATCTACGTCTTGAAGTGTAATAATCAACTCACCATGGGGGAGGTGAAAAGTGTGCGTCTCCGACCTCCATCGCTTGACTAGAGTTGTAATCAGGTGCTAATCTAACTGAACAAATCGCACTCGGGCAACACCCAAAAATCTCGACTGCTCGAGCAAAGGGAGAACTTGCTCGTCGATCTGACCGTGCTCCCAACGGAGTAGCACGGCCTCACGTTGCCGACAAGTAAGCAAAACGGTCGTGCGTGTTCTTGCCAAACCATAGAAGAATGGTGGCGTTGCTGTAATCGTAGAAGACTCGGATTAGAAGGTCCATGATCCATCTGCAAAAAAATAAAATAAAAAATTAATTAATACTTCAAATACAATACGTAACATATAATGTGCATTAACCATTAAAAGAAGAACAAAGGATTCGGAAGTTTAACAAATTCACAATATACGGGATTAATAAAGACATATCCGTCAATGACACATTAATATTTGCGAACGTGCATTAACCATTATAATAAAAAACAAAGAACTCCAAAGTTTGACAAATTCACAAATTACGGCATAATAACAAATACATGGGGAATTGTGATTAAAAGACAAATACAATCAATTTTCATGCAATAGGGTGGGACAATGTACTCGATTATGTCCTTATCTGCCATAGAGATCACATCTAATTTGTTGTGCATGTTCTCCAATTATGACACTCTGCACTACAACTGCCACATGATGATCGCGAAGATGACTCTCGAAGATCTATCTCATTATGATATCGAGATGACTTAGGTCTTTGTGTCATCCGTCGAAGAGATCCATCGGGAATGACAATGGGGTACGAAGCTATGGGTCATCTAGATCTATCTCACACCGGAAAAAAATGAGACTCGTACACACGAAGTTGATGTTTCCATGTATATCATTGATCGATGATCATATGCACGCTGATCATCGTTCGTGTTAGTGCAGCGATTGCATGCGAGCAAGGTATTCTATAAGTTTGTCACTTCTCGCATGTGCAATGTTCATTATTGACGTCGACGATCTGTTTGTTACCTCCCTTGTGGCCATACCGAGTTTGTCTATGCCTTGTCTCTATCTTGAAGATCCCATCCTCCCTACTAAATAAGAGCACCGTATGGACGTTAGCGGTGTTCATCCACCTTCCTAGTATGGCATTTGCATACTTCGTGTACCGCTCTTCTCTTGTCATTCCCGCTTTCGCCTTAGCGATTCTAGCCTTAAAATATTTACCGAATTATAAAAGGTTTTATGTATCGATGCCGAAACAGGTAAATTCCTTGCACCTTTGAGGACGGCATTATAACTCACTGATATTGGTCGTCATGTAGCCAAAATGAAAGCCAACGTCGTGCGAAAGGGTCTACTGTTCAGGGGAATATTCGCAAAGTACTCGGGAGCATCATCTTTTATCTCCTTCAACCTCGCCATGTAGACATCAAATTTCTTTTGTTGTCGTTGTAAAGAAGCAATAGTGGCAACGCTCTTACAAGCTTGGCTTTTGTGATGAAATGCCAACGGAATAATGTGATTCGCCCCGTCCATACTGCATGCAATCAACAACTTGTGCTTGTATTTCCCATACAGATGAGTTCCATCTATACTTATCAATGACCGACAACTCCTAATTGCGATGATACTAGGACCAAATGTCCAAAACACAGCTTCAAAAACCCTTTTACCGTTTGCTCGTGATGGATCCAACTTCCATGAAACTTGTGATCCTGGATTCCTTTGGACTATTGCATCCAAAACCCGCGGCAGCTCTTTGTATGATTTCTCCTAATCCTCGTATACCATTTCTATGGCTCTTCTTTTCGCAGCCCAAACAAGACTTCGGGAAACTGCATATGTGGTTTTTTCTGTCATAACGGTTCGCAGGATAGAGACTTTCACAATTGGGTCTTCCCTTACGTAGTTAAGAAAATGTCGGGCTATCAAATTTGAATCCAATTGCTTATGATCTTGCGTCAACCCAATATTGACACATGTGCGGTCCCTCTACAACAGTTATCACAAAGGCACTAAAAAGTCTTGTTTTACGTGCACGCAACTTTCACTTTCAACCATTATCCCTTTGAGTACATATCGCTGTCCACATTGCAGGGGATGATCTCTCCACACGAAATTGATAGTGATGCTCTACATGATGCATTTTCACAAAGTGCATAAGCTCTTCATTCGACTCAAATCTCGTTCCTTTTTTCAATTTATTGCTAAAACTCCCATTATCACTTCTCAAACTACAATCTTCCTTGAAACTCACATAACCATCCCCTCCCGATGTAGTTCTAATGAAATGATTTGAGTCATCAACTCTGCTATTGACATATTTCCGACTTCCACCAATGGGTACAGTTGCTCCGGAGGACCCTAATATTATCTGGTTCGCTGAACTACCACCATTATCACGACGAACTTCTCCAACATCTTCATCATCATCATCATCATCATCCTCTTCTTCATCATCATTCTCTTCTTCCGCCATTTCTTCCTCGTCCACATCATTATCCACACCTGCGCTACCAAGATTTACTCGACATTCGATATCTGAATATTCATCCATATAATCGTAACCTTGTTGCATGGATGTACTAACATTGTATGTCTTTACATATAATTCATGTGTCGTACCCACTCCCATACTCACTGCAAACTCTATCAAGTTCAAAACGTGGTCGTCATCACTAATTGGTACTAAATCGTACCGTGTATTTCCCCTTGCATGTGTGACACAAGACAACGATGATAAATCTCTACATGTTGTCTCCTTAAATTTATCTGAAAACCCTTGCACATCACGGAAACCAACTCATTAAATGATACATTTCTCCTGACCCGAATAACTTCGAAGGCCCACGATCACAACCGACTCCATTATCAACCGTCGCAATTTCACCATTTGTATAACATAACAATCTTACCATTTCCGTCGTTTCTATTCAACATAAAAAAACAATTTATTACTGTTATATGTTAATTTCCATTTAACAGATTATTAAATTCAAATAAATTTTCAATTAAAAAAAATTTTAAATTAAGCCTAAATTAGAGATTTATTGACAAACCCTAATTCGGTCCTAAAATTAAATTTCAAAGAAATCAACAAACAATTACTAATAATGACCTTTTTTTAAACCCTAAATCCTAATTCGATTCTAAATTTTAAAAACCCTAATCCCTAAATGAATCAACATGACAAAGTTAATCAATCTCTATTTTTTTATAAAATCCTAATTCGGTTCTAAATTCTAATTTTTTATAAAACCCTAATTCGGTTCTAAATCCAAATTTTTTTTATAACCCTAACCCAAATTTTATCTTAAATTTAAAAAACTCTAAACCCTAATTTTTCTTATTTAACCTCTACAAAATATTGTTCAATGAACTAAGAACACTCAAATTTAACAATGTACATAAAAAATTAATCAATTTAAACATATGAAATCTTAGGGTTTGCAAAGGAAGAAGAAGTTTTTACCTTCGTAAGAATGGACTGTGCAGGTTTTCCAAATGCTTGGATCGCCCATAGTTGAGTATCCCGAGAATGTAGATATCCTTCGATGCCAGTTAGAGCAGAAGCAGTCATCCATGACGGAGGAGGAGAGAAGAAGGAAGAAGGAAGAAGGAAGAAGGAAGAAGGAAGAAGAAGAAAGGAGGAAGGAAGAAGAAGAAAGAAGGAAGAAGAAAGAAAGAAAGAAGGGCGGGGGGTTTAAGGCACAAACATGTCGAGTCTTTAAGGCTCGACATGCACTGTGCATGCATGTCGAGTCTTGAAAACTCGACATGCTGGCAGTTAAGAGGCATGTCGAGTCTTCAAGACTCAATATGCATGAACAGGCATGTCGAGTCGTAAAGACTCAACATGTTGTGTCAATTCTGAAATTTCTTTTCCGTGGGAGATATTTTATTTAATTTTTTATTTTTTTTATGGATATATTCGTACAAAGCTCCCCAAAATTATTCACAAGGCAGGAGCAGTTCTAAACAAGTCAATCAGCAAGCACTTGCAAAACTTAGTTCATGTTTTTCAGAGGCTCATTTCTAAGTAAACAATCCAATGGAATTGGTCATTTGCAGCCCCATAAAATATACAGGTGAAAACAAATGGTTCACTAAAATGCTTAGGGATTTCCGAACTTGGACAAAATGGATGGAGTATTACTCAGAGCATTTCATTCAGAGTGAGCAAAAGGAACTCGAGGGCAAAGGGCTCAATTCTCACCCCAAACTAGACAAAGACATGCTGTGTTACCATATCCTTACTTTGATGCCTAGTCTTGCAACGTGAAATAGCTAACTAAGTGCTCGATGTAATTGCGCTCACCAAACAAAAATGATTACATTCTGCACATCACATCTATTGGCATATTAACATAGCAAACTATGGCTAAAAAGTACGCCAAAAGGATAAGGATGTGATCTCAAAATTATGAAATGATATATTTAAGGCGAGATGAAATTTTGTTATTTATAATTTTCATTTATAAAGTTTAACCTAGCAATAAACCATCAAATCTTTCAGAAATGAATCGGGAGATGTTTACCAAGGGCAATGACAAGAGTTGTACAAAGAACACAACTGTTTGGAGGCCAAAGGTTGATGGTATGGGTTTAGCACCGTAGGAAAGAAAAAGGCAAGTTATCTAAAGAGGCTGTTCTTTGAGAAGGAAGCGGATGTGAGTTTAAGGGATTCCAACGGAGACAAGGTGCCTGGTGGGGTGGTTTCTCGATAGTGTTCTCCAAAAGAATTGAGAGGTGGGGTAAGAAAGAGATAGTGGGCTTTTTTTTGCTAAGTTCCACAACTTAAATGGCTCTGGGAAGTTTGAGTAACACAGCCTGTATCCCTAAAAAGAAGGGAACTACAAATTTTAGAGATTTTAGACCTATTAGCTTAGTATGGCATGCATTCAAATTTGGAATCAAGTATGAATTCATCAATGAAGTCACTATACCCACTTTTCATGTACAATTGACAACCACAAAAGAAAGGTGTCTGCAATGTGAGCAAAACATAAGGAGAAGGCTATTTGGGATGAGGTTACAGGGAATTTTGAGAAAAGGTTTGTAGGGTGGGAGAAAGGTATTTTCTAGGAAGGGTATGTGTTATCTCCTTACAAGCACCTTATGAAACCTTTTGGTATACTTCGTGTCCTTTCCTATCCTTGTTCCGGTGGCAAAATGATTAGACGGAATGTGAAGAAGATTTGTTTGGTGAAGTAATGGGAAGGGTCTGAGAATTTTAATCTGATTAAGTGGGACCTCGTTTAGCGGCCTTTGCAAGTGCAATTCTTGATTAGAGTTCCTTCAATTTTAACAATGTGTGGTTGTGGAAATGGTGGTAGAGTTCAGATGAGAACAACTCTCTTTGGAAAGAGGTATTGTGGCTAAATATGTGACTACTCATAGTAAATGGATATCTAATGAGGTTGGTGGGCCTAATGCGCTGGGCTGTTTGGAAGGAAAATTAGGGTGGAGAGTTTTTAAGAGCATGGTGGAATTTAAAGTGAGTAACGGATCAAGGATTTCCTTTTGGCATGATGAGTGGTGTGACTCCGGTCCATTGAAGAGTTGTTTCCAATTTTTATATGAGTTGGCATCTAAGGAATTGGCGTTGGTGGGCTCCTTGGCCTCTTTCCAACAAGCTTGTTGATTTTGCAGTGTGAGCTTTAGCAGACAAACAAATGAACTGGAATCACGGAGTTTTTCCAACTTGTGTCAAGCAATAGAGAGAGTGAAGATAGATTTTAGTAGAGAAAATATTTTGGTTGGAAGGGCTTTCCCACATAATCTTCAAGGTGCAGAGCTTTGATAACAAGAGAGTTCTTCGTCTTTGAAATTTATTTGGAATTCTGCTTCAGCCCCTAGAGTAGCCTTTTCCGCATGGGAGACAGTTTGAGGTAGGATTTTAATTGAAGATAATTTTCAAAGTAGAGCTGTTTTTTTGGTAAATAGACGTATCCTGCGAAAGAGAGTTCAGACCTGTACATCACTTGTTTCTTCATTTTCTTCATTGTAAGTAGACTGTATCCCAAGGAAAATTCTCTCTGTTGTACTTACATTGGGTGATTTCAAGTTTTTGTAAAAGAAATTGTGTTTTTTGAAGTGGTATGAGGGTTTCTTCCTGTGAAGAGAAAAGTTGTTAGGTTCCTTCCCCCAGCTTTGTTCAGAATGAGAGGAACAGAAAATTTGTTGAGGGTGTGGATAATTCATTGGTGGCTTTTGTGGATAACTTTACAAAGTTTTTGTGATCATTGTCATCTTTCAAGTTATTTCTATGTTTTGTAGGTGTCATGGATTCCATAGATTCTCGAGTTGTAAGCCAGTGGGTGAGCATCTCATTTCTGCTGCTTTTGTGTATTTTTGTGTTTTCCTTTGGTGAAAAAATTTTTCTATCCCAATAAAAACTTTTGTAAAAGTGAACTTTTGTTTTTATGATAATTTTGATTTAATAATTAAGTTGAACTTAGCAATAAGTAATCAAATCGTTTTTTTTTCTTTGGGGGGGTCTTAAGTGATTACAAATTGGATCTTCGTTTTTGTAGATATATTAAATGATGAAAGCATGATTTATGTATTATAAAAAGCTATTGAACGTATATTAGGAATGCAAAATTGGGATCTCTAAAGAACTTGCTGGGGATCATGGTCATAAGGTCATATTGACATGCATTTTAAAGCTATTTGATTGCCATTTGGACTTCATAGCAAATGGTATTATAGCACTTGAGAGGTACAAAATTTGGCAAGTTTGATGAAACCTGATTCCTTCATTTACCTATTATATAAAATTGTTACATCTTATTAGGTTATTAAATTGTCACCAAATTCTATATGAAATATCCCTTGAATATACAATGAACATCTGAAAAGGAGTTAAATAAAGAAATGGTTATGCCATGGAGCATATGACACTGGCCAACAAAATGTCATTTATCATCATTATTAGATTACTTATACTAACTTTAATACCATATGTTAGTTTCTCCAAGTGTTTCTATTATCATATTCTGTTTGATATTCAAACATAGAAGCTACATGATTTTTTTTCTCTGATTAATACTCTGCCCATGAGTCTGTCTTTAGGAAAATGATTCATTTGGAAAAAATTGATTACCGTCTCTTATGAGTAGCTTGCAAGTTTTACACGGTACTGTATGATGATCCAACCTTTTCTTTATCTGGAAAAAAAAAAAAAATTCTTCTCTGTCTCTCACTCTCTGTACCTCTCTCATTCCATTCTAGATATTCTCACTGTGCATAGCATATTATTTCAGGGAACAGCTGATGCTGTGAGGCAGTACTTGTGGCTGTTTGAAGAACACAATGTCTTAGAGTTTCTGATTCTTGCGGGAGACCATTTGTACCGTATGGATTATGAGAGGTTCATTCAGGCACACAGGGAGACTGATGCTGATATTACCGTTGCTGCTTTGCCGATGGATGAAAAGCGTGCCACTGCATTTGGTCTTATGAAGATTGATGAGGAAGGACGCATAATTGAGTTTGCAGAGAAACCAAAAGGAGAGCAACTGAAAGCAATGAGGGTAAAAGGCTGAAAACATTTACGGTTCTTCACTTGAGTTCTTTCTCAAATGACAAATGTTTGCCCATTTATTGTGGCTGATGCCAGTTAAAATTTGTTTTATTGCACTCTTTCAGGTTGATACTACCATCCTGGGCCTTGATGATGAGAGAGCAAAAGAGATGCCATACATTGCCAGTATGGGTATATACGTATTCAGCAAAGACGTGATGTTGAATTTACTTCGTGACAAATTCCCTGGAGCCAATGATTTTGGAAGTGAAGTTATTCCAGGCGCAACATCTATTGGGATGAGGGTGAGAGCTACTTTTCTTTTGGAAGCTATTTTATTTATTTTCATTTTGTTGCAACCCTTCAGTTAATTAGTCTGAATCCTTGGTTGGTAAGTCTCTGCAACCTACAGAAATTTAGCCTAACAATTCTTCAACTGGTGAAGCGAACCACCTAGGTTCAAGTTCCATTAGCTAACTGAACCATAACACCATAGCATGATGATACTTATCATTGATCAATTATTTTCACTTGATTTGGATAGACTTGTCTCCGTGACACCAAGACAATTTAGAGTCTCTTGATGTACCTAAACATTCAATTTGAGTCTTTGTCTTTTGCGCTATCTGGAGGAGCTTGCAAAATAGAGCCCTTGCTGAAATCACAGGTTCTGCAACTAATGATGGTGAAAATATTAGAACATAGTTTTGAAGCATTGTATTATATGGGTAATTCTAATTTTATCCTATGTCAACATACTTTGCAAGATTCACTGTCTTCATAATTTCGAATCTTTTCAACATTACCTCATCTTGGGTTTTGATCCTCGAGATCTTGGTTTGTGATTGGCACATATACACAAAACATGCCAGACAGATTTATGCACCAGAACAATGTTTTTTATAATGAAAGATTTTGTGATGTTACTTTGGTAAATCAGGTGCAAGCCTACTTGTACGATGGTTACTGGGAGGACATTGGTACTATTGAAGCTTTCTACTATGCAAACTTGGGAATTACCAAAAAGCCAGTCCCTGATTTCAGGTCAATATTGTGATGGACGAGAAATTTGCTGATCTCACTCACACCTTATCCGTATTACCTTATCATGTCTTAACTGTTTCATGCTAACTTGAACTTGATGTAGTTTCTATGACCGTTCTTCTCCTATCTACACACAACCACGATATTTGCCACCTTCCAAGATGCTTGATGCTGATGTAACAGACAGCGTGATTGGTGAGGGTTGTGTGATTAAGGTAAGATCAAGGATTAATTTCCTGAAGTTCCTTCTTTTTTTTTTGTGACTCCATATTATTTACATGTGTAACTCCATCATTTATTTTTACAATTTGATATTTTCCCAGTTAAGTCTCTGGTAGTATTATGGTAGTCAAAACACATGAACATGGAGTGTCATCATGGTTATTGAGTATATATAAGTCACATGCAGGATTCAACAAGTTCAAGTTACATGTTACTTAATTAGAATATCTTGGCCTACAAAAGGCTGGAGCATCAAACCCTTGCTATGATAGTAATAATGATAGTTGTTGAATAAGTGTATTTGGATCTAGGGAGGGTATTTGCATCTAGGGAGGGTAGCGGGTTTGGTGAAGGAACGCTTTGGTCTGTGGCTTTGCACCATCTTTGCTGTGATGATGGTTTTGCAAATTCAAGGAATGCTCATTGACATAGTGCTGCCTTCACCATTCTAGTTTCATGCATCAGGTGCTTTTAGGTGAAATCATTTGGCTGGTTTTACAGTGATGTGGTGTGTCAAATTCGCTGAACCTAATAACAAGAAATGGGTTTGTTAAAATTATCATCCTTTTCTTTCCTTCTAACTCTTATTTTTCTATATGTAAGTGTAAAAGCTTGAACAAGAATTTACTAGCAAAAGAAATTAAACCAAATGTTCATAATAATTATATGGGTGTGTGGACATGCATATATGTATATATGTGTGGGTGTGCACTTACAAAGAATGTTCTATGATAGTAATGGTCTCCATTCCTATTAAGCACATCCATAACTTTGAGGTGGTGGTGCACAGCGGGGTGAGACTTGCCCACTTTGGTCCTAATGTAGATCCATGAGTGTCTTTTTGCAGAAAACTGTATTAAGCTGATGTTTGTTTCTCCTAAAAGACATTGATTCTCTATATATATTCCTGAATAGCACAGCAATTAAAAAATAAGGATATTTGTTGCTGTTAACAATTTGTTCTGCACTTATTGGAATTGGAAATCCTTTTTCTGCCCTTCCTGTTCAGTTTTCTGCATGGCCATCTTAAATAAATTGCAAGCTTGCATGTTAATCTCATACTTTAAACCTCAAAGTAAGCCAGACCAAGTCCAACTTCAAGGTATTCTCATGTATGGCTTGTTTCAGATTTACTTCGTTAAAGGATGACTCAAGCTCTAGCATCAATGCTTAAGTTTGGCTTGTTACTCAATTGTTCATAAGCATGCCAACCTCAACTTACCTATGCACTTATGTAAATATGAAATAAGCTTAGTTTCATCATCTATGTTCAGTTATCATGCAATCTATTTGGTACGTAACTTACTAAAAAGATTTAAAATTAATGTTGTATTTGAATATTGTTATGAAGTTGAGCTTTCAAACTGCTTATATGTATGACTAAATATGATAGACTTTGAATATGGAATTAGATTTCCTTGCGGCCATCTTCCCCTTGAATCCTGGTTGGCAGCCCGACAAAATATGCTTAGGCCGTTCCTTTGCTAAGCACAATAGAATGAAGAGGAATTTTTATTGTTTCAAATCCAGTTTAGGGTTTAATACCAATATTTTAGCAACAAATCCAATAAATTTAAATGTACTTTCTCTCTTAAAGCTAGCTTTTCTTTTTATTTTATACCTTGAAATGAAGGAGGTTTTTACCATAAAAAATTCTTTTCCTTAATTTATAATTATTTCTGTGAGTTTTGAGAATATCCCCATTCATAGGTCCGAGATCTGCATCTTTGAATTGAAAGGTTCGAATAATCAACTCTGCAATCAGTTGTTAGAATCATAGGCTTGGGTCTGATCTTTAACTAAATAAATGAGCTGCCACCTAGCTTTTCTTGATTTATCTTATATTTTGTGAAATGACCAAACACTCCAAAAGCTCAAAGGGAGGTGTTTTGTTGTTTTGTATCTCAACATTTCCCCTTGTGTGTTGGATACAATATACAGACATGTGGAATATTAAATGAACAAGTGAGTTTGGTAGGAATTAAACTTGTGACCTCTAGCTATAATACAAATCCTATTTTTTATAAAATAATCGACCACTCCAAAAGTTCAAGCTTCTGGGAGGGGGATGTGTTTTTATTATTTTATATATCAACCATTTATCTTCTTTTCTATTGATTTGCATGTGGTGTAAGTGTAACTATGTTGGATCTTGTTAGGTCGCATGGAAGTAATAAATAAACCACTGAGGTACTGGATTTTATGAACACATCATGATCTTGATTTTTTAAAAGAGAGTCAGGCAGAAGGCTTCCCTTTTCTTTTTCTTTCTCTCTCTCTCTCTCTCAAATAAATTCCATCACCTTTTGCTTTGATTTGCAGAACTGTAAGATACACCATTCTGTAGTTGGTCTTCGATCTTGTATTTCAGAAGGTGCAGTGATTGAAGATACTTTACTAATGGGAGCAGATTATTATGAGGTAGTTATCTCTAGGTGACTTGAAACAATGAAAGTCCGTGAATTGCTGGTGGCTGCAATTTTTGGCACTTTAAGTCTTTGTTTTTCCTTGGCATGATGTTGTTTCTTTATCCTGGAACCAGACAGATGCAGACAGAAGGCTTTTAGCAGCAAAAGGGAGTGTTCCAATAGGTATCGGCAAGAACTCTTACATAAAGAGAGCAATTATTGACAAGAATGCTCGAATAGGTGACAATGTGAAGGTGTGCATTTTTTCCTCTTTGGAATAATATCTACTTGCACATATGAACTTCTATGGAACTCATGATCAAATTTCTTCCCTTATTTTCTCGTCAGTCATGACTAAATATCTTTTGTGAATTTGATACCATTTTCATCTAGTTTTGCAAAATTGATGACTCTGATCATGCTGATTCTTGGCTTGCAATGCATCACCCATCCTGCTGGAGTTCTCAAATTGACAATAAGTGATTGTGGTGGATCCAATATTCTTTCTCCATTTTCTAGGCCTGTTGCCAATGCTTGTCCAGATGTCATTGTTGAGTTCATTTTGTGCCTTTGTCAACTCTTTTATATATAACTGCTGTTTTCAAAACTTTTTAAAAATATCTAATATGAAACCAAGAAAATTATTTTTTTTAGAAAATTTTAATATTAGAGGGAAATGCTTAGCTACTGCCTCTTGATCTGTGCCTCAGGCTGGGTTTAGTGTGTAACTAGTAATTGATATTACATGTATGTCTTTATTTCGTATTGTTGGAAAAGGTTTTTCACAATCCCAAAAAATGCAAGCAGAAAATTAAATTAAACTCAAAGTACACATTTTATGTGGTTCAGTCACTGCAATTGCTCATAGCATCACTATTATTATAATTTCATTCAAACCACGACATTAGAGTTAATTGTATCCACCAATAACTTCTCTATCATTAAAATTCCATCCAAATCATTACAATATATTTTACTGTTTTTTTTTTTTTGGCTAGGCATAGAGTGTTCTCATTCACCAATAACATCATTTTCATAATTCCATTCAAACCATTACAATAGGGTCAACCTCTCAAGCCATAAACCCATTAGATCCACAATCACTCCCTACTGTTGGCATTGGCGTGCACACTCAATTCTTAATCATAATCGTCTAAAAACCTATGTTTTTCCTGCATCAAAATCATATTCAAACTTACTAGTCAATACGTCATGACCAATCTAGTCACAATTGCACTATCTGGTAATGCACTAAACGCAAGGCGGTTATGGTGCAGGACAACTAGTATAGAGTTGTCCACAATTGGGAGAAGATGACTTGTGGTTGAAAAGAGACTAAATTTGTTTAGTAGTAGAGAAGAATTAATTGTTCAAAGTCACAACTGAGTACAGAAGAAAAATAAATTTTGGCAAACTAGCCTTCAACACGGATTAATATGTAAGATAAAAATTATTCATCAAAACAACCTAATTACACTCCTAAACTTTCTAAAAATTGCTCCAATCAATATGGAAACATAAGAAGCCTTAAATTCACTATAAAACTTTAGCACCTTAAAAGGACTCAACTTCAACAATTGCCAGAATTAAAAAGAAATAGGAAGGTCTAAATAAAACTAAAGATGTTAGTAACAGAAACTTCTAAAAAGATACTAATTTCAGAACCTCTAATCGTAACTTTAAAGGATTACTAAATATGCTAAATGACTCCGAACATGGACACTTATTTTTGGACTAAAAAGATACCTTCTCCATCATATGACCAATATTCTTCAATTTAGGCTGCAATATATGACATTTTTTAGAACCAATCCATGGCTTTGCCATCAGGTTATCAATAGCCATATCTCTCACACTCATGGTGGGTTGAGGGCCAGCCCGAGTCCTAAAGCAACTACTTCTTTTTGTAGAGGAGACAATCTTGAACTCCAAGAGAACATAACCTGCTCCAAAAAAATACATTTAAATCCCTTACGTCAAATATTGCATAGTCCACTTGCTATTTCTTCATTCTTGTTGTTGTTGTTGTTGCCTCCTTGTGATCTTCACAATCCTGTTCTCATGGATTTGCACACCCACAGAGCCACCTTCCATTGTTGCTGTATTTGGGTTTTACCAGGGCCAACCTTATACTTTGGAGTTTCATTCTGCCAGCATTCAGTTTTAGAGAAAGGGCCTTGCCTAACACAAGTGTGTGCATTTTTTTAACTTACTTGCAGATCATTAATAGCGATAATGTGCAAGAGGCTGCTAGAGAGACAGATGGTTATTTCATTAAGAGTGGGATTGTCACAGTGATCAAAGATGCTTTAATACCTGGTGGAACAATCATTTGAGTCAGAAAGCTCCTAAACTCTGCGCAGTTTATGTAATGAGATAGTTTAAGTGTATCCTTTCATGAGGAGATGACAATAATATGTATTTATCACTTATGTCATCAATCGTGAAAAATAAATCCAGAGACTCAGCCTGTACAACAGTGTTATTATGGAACCCACAACTTGATGTATATAGGGTTAAGTTTCCACTGCATATGTGGTGTATTAGTGTAAATACCTTAATCTCTTATTTTTTCTATTAGGGTTGAGGTTTGAGTTGTGGGGCGGGCCAGAATTACTTTTGAGTTATTTAATTGGCCGGAGAACAGAAACACATGCACCACATGCATGCACAGAAACCTAAAAGTCATCACCATCTCTTTTACAATTATCTGGAGTGCATTATACGGTTAACTTAGAAGTTGCCACCTTGCAAATATGGCAACATAGGCAAAGTTGTGTTGTTGCACCAGCCATGCTTTTTGCCTGTGAAAGGTGAAGGATAGATGCATCATTTACTTAGCAAGATGGACAATAGGAATTCTGTAGGAGTCGCACCTCAAGCAGTGTTCTTGGCTGGACCTTGTGCTGTGCAAACAGCTCAGTTGCTACAGATTATTTGGAATCATATTGCAGGAAGAGTAATGTTATCCATCATCATTGATGTTACACCTGGTTGAATTGTCCCCCGTATTTCTGAAATATAGGCATGTTGGTCATTTGTGAGTGGCAAATGGTACTGTATTGTTCCTATCCTGGTCATTGATGTATTGCTTCTAGCCTGGCAAAACAACGGCTGCTCACGATAGCTCAGTTTCTTGGGTGAAGATTTTTACTCTTGATAAAGATCTACAAGGGCTCAATTCTGTAAATTGGTGATTTTTTTTTGGGGGGGGGGTGTGTGGGATTTTTCAATTTGCCTTCACGAGCTTCAAGGAAAATTTTAAGCCTCCAAATTCTTTTCAGTACTTATTTCAGAGTAACTGAATTTGAATAAACCTATTCTCTAACACCACAACCTGATAACATTGCACAATTAAAACTTACCAAAAGAAATTAATCTGGAAACACCAGGTACTTACAATTGTGCCTGTAACAAAATAAGCAGCTGCGACCCATTCACATTTTGTCTGCCATTTTGCCAAACCAGCCTAAAAATGCCTGCTCAAGAGTAATCCTAATTCTTCCTCCAATGCAAGTGCATTTTACAAAGACGCGCATAGAACTTGTCAAAAAAAAAAAAAAAAAAAAAAAAAAAACCAAAACAAAAACAAGCACCCAAGTGATAATGAAAACAACGAATGATTAAATGCTGCCATGAGAGAACCTATTAGATGTGGCAGAGTATAAATAACAGGAAAACAACGGCTATAGACAGGTAGAAAGATAATGAAGGTAGCAATCCATATTCACCGATTGATGTTGCACTCCCGCAAGTATACGTGATCATAATCTACATATTTGGCCCAGTAGTTTCGTTACTTAGGGATGGCTATCTCAAGCCACGGCTTCATGTTGCCGTTGTAGTGTATGACAGCAGCTCGGTCAATTTCCTTCAGGTTGACATTTGGATTGTAGCCAAGACCAAGGACATGCCAAGTGCGATCAAGGGGGTAAGTGCGATTCCAAAAAGTAATCAAACTAGGTGGCAGCGTCCCCAGCTTCCACAGCAGTCGGTCATGATTCTGTACGAGAAACAAATATCTTCACCAAAAGAGTAAGGAAATAAAGAGAAGGCAGTGGAATCCGACGATCCTTTGAAATCATGACCAGCTCTCAGAAGAATAGGAAGTAAAAAATCTAAACACCTGACGAATAGAAAGCAGTGAACAAAAATATACACCTAAATTTCAGGGTTAATTTTTTCCTTTAAGAAAATAGCAATGAGAGTGTGGTTCTTCTGGCTCCAGAACAACCTGTGTCAACATTAACTCATCAAAACTTGAGATCACATTTTGTTACTTGAATCTGAATGGCATGTGATTCTGCGAGAGTAAAATCCATTATATCATAATGTTCTCCTCTCACTAATATTGGAAACTGGGACAGACACAATTCCTACCATTTGAAGTCAATATAAACTAGCAAGATGAAAGACTGGTAGGCAGAACTCTTAAGAGAAAACCAAAAATACTCATGCATATGGAATCTATTTTAAGTTAAACCTCCGTAAAAGATTACCAAAAGATGTAGACTCAAACTCAACTAGTACACTAAACAACTAAATGTGGTTACAAAAACAGTACTCCCATGATGCCATTGAGAGTCACAGACAAAAGGGACTGGAGAAAGTTCAGAACAATCTATCAATGTGAGGGCCGGTACACTTCATTTAAACCAACAGTGTAAACAAATAATTTGACAGAAAAATAAGAGCCACGGGAAACAAAAGCCATCATGCTTAGCTTCCCCAACAGAATTCTCTCCTCAAACTCCACAAACAAACTGGGTCACTCATAACTTGTATACAACTGAAGACCAAATTAGAAATTCTCTCTACATCGCATTTCATCTATCTGGAACCACAAACTGGTTGTCTCTTACTCCCTAGTACTCTTCTATCTATGTCATTAAATCTAACAAAATTGTCTAGTTGCAATACCTTTCCAACTCTTACCTCCAAAAGTGTCACGCTACCTACCAAGCTAGATACCTCCTATGACTCTATTCCAGTCAAGCACAACCTTCAAATGGAACTGTCCACTCCCAAACAATTTCCACTCAAAGACACTAAAAGTGACAACAATCGTTCTGGAAGTTTTCCTTCCCCACAATATAATTGGGTGAATAGCCAGATGCTCATCATAACAAACTCTTTGAGGCATTAACACAATCCAACAACTTGGTTGACCTTGCAGATCATTGCAATCACCATGAGTCATCCATTTCTCCCTTTGAGCCACAAAATCTCCGTAATATGCCTATACAACCCCTTCACTATGCTACGAACACCCACAAATCGTGCTTAGGAACTAAGATGGAGGTCTCCCAAGCTCATTAATTCTTTCTCTTCTTTTATAGGAGATTATAGAGTTAAGAAGGGAAAAAAAAGCTTTACGAAAGACATCAAGCCAAAAGTGTTTGTTTGCAGGAAAATATTTTTCGCAGAGAAGATATATTCTTAAATTACATTTTCTTGGAAAACGTTTTCCAAGGTTTGCACATCTTCGGAATTGTTCAAATTTTTCTCGGAAAACGTTCTCTATTATCATTGACATTGCAATTTTCCATTTTCTTTTCATACTTGGAAAATAACAACCAAGAAAATTTTCTGAATTCTATTTTTCCCCGATTTTCATATTCCCTGGAGAATATTTTTCTAGATTTGAGAAAATCTCTAGAACAAAAAAGAGAATCTTGTTTTGCTAAATTTTACTTCCCCCCCCCCCCAAAAAAAAAGCCACCTAATTCCAACAATACGACAATGTCCACCATGCCAAAAGAATCAAAATCAAATAATGGAGTAGGATCTAAGACATCTTTTAAATGGAATAGTTCCCATCCGAGTGTATGAAGCAGGCCCAAAGAGCAGTCTTATTAAACTCAGCGCGGCCAGGCCTCGGTTAAAATGCAGTGAACCAGCCACTAATCTGGTCCACCTCTGCTAAAGGATCAGAACCGCTAATGACTTGATCAAACTTGATTCAAACCCGCCTGGTTTAATGTGACCAGTCTGACCCAGATGGGTTTTAGTAAATAGGGTGTCAGTGAAAGAATAAAATGGGATAAGGTTGATTTTGTTATATCCACTGAAATTTGAAAATTAGAGAGAAATGCAAATGAAATTCGTCATACACTGAAACTAGAACAAAATTAACAAAAAAAAAAAAAAACACCTTTTTCCTCGTTTTCTTTTCCTTTTCAACTTCTCCTCTCTCTTTCTCTACTTAGGGCACCACAATGTCCAGAACTTCACAGTTCACATGCCATCAGCGGCATCACCGCCTTGAGCTCCAAAGTCCAAAGTTGAACATGAAATGGTTCCCCTCCCCCCCCCCCCCCCGGAAAGCACTTCTATTACACAATATTTTTTTATATAGTTCAAGGTTGATGGAGTCTAGTTTAAGTTGTACACATTGTGTAGCTAGTTATATGGCTCCCTAAAACAGTCGAGCATAGTTGACTGAGTATATGGACTTTAATTGAGGTACTATACTATTTTTCACATATGATTATTTAAATTATTAGATTTATTGCATTGTCAAATAGATGTCTTTTCCTTTTATTAATTTTTTTTAATAAAAATTCTAATCTGCCTTTAGTTGTTAAATTGCTGAACAAGATATCACATTTCACATCTGTGTTGTATATAGTAACCCCCTGCTTGAAACTAGATGAAAAAAGAGTTTAGTTGTAACGTATGAAGTTCACTTGCAAATAAACTCCTTTGCTTGAAACCCAAAGCGAAATATGGAATTTAATTGAATTCCACTT
Source organism: Dillenia suffruticosa (assembly GCA_033439265.1). Taxonomy (NCBI): domain Eukaryota; kingdom Viridiplantae; phylum Streptophyta; class Magnoliopsida; order Dilleniales; family Dilleniaceae; genus Dillenia; species Dillenia suffruticosa. The sequence continues at coordinate 37,645,392 of JAVTVX010000012.1, read as the reverse complement.
GATGAAAAATTTATCTTAATTATTACTATTTATTTAATTATTCTTTACTATTTGCAACGAAATTTCCAACGAAAAAAAAGTTGTAGCTAATTTAGCGACGACCGGAAATTCGTCGCTAATTTTGCGAAGAATTTATGAATTCGTCGCAAAATTTGAAAAAAAAAATTATTTATATATATTTATTAAATAATTAATTAATTTTGCGACGAATTTAGAAATTCGTCGCTAATTTTGTCACCAATTTCGGAATTCGTCACAAAATTTGAAAAAAAAAAAAAATATTAATATATATTTATTAAATAATTAATTAATTTTGCGACGAATTCTAAATTCGTCGCTAATTTTGCAACGAATTTTCGAATTCGTCACAAAATTTGAAAAAAAAATAAAATATTAATATATATTAATTAAATAATTAATTAATTTTGCGACGAATTTTAAATTTGTCGCAAAATTTGAAAAAAAAATTATTTATATATATTTATTAAATAATTAATTAATTTTGCGACGAATTTAGAAATTCGTCGCTAATTTTGCGACCAATTTCGGAATTCGTCGCAAAATTTGAAAAAAAAAAATTAATATATATTAATTAAATAATTAATTAATTTTGCGACGAATTCAAAATTCGTCCCTAATTTTGCAACGAAATTTCGAATTCGTCGCAAAATTTGAAAAAAAAAATAAAAAAAAATAAAATATTAATATATATTAATTAAATTATTAATTAATTTTGCGACGAATTTTAAATTCGTCGCAAAATTTGAAAAAAAAATTATTTATATATATTTATTAAATAATTAATTAATTTTGTGACGAATTTAGAAATTCGTCGCTAATTTTGCGACAAATTTCGAAATTCGTCGCAAAATTTGAAAAAAAAAAAATATATATATATATATATATATTAATTAAATAATTAATTAATTTTGCGACGAATTCAAAATTCGTCGCTAATTTTGCAACGAAATTTCGAATTCGTCGCAAAATTTGAAAAAGAAAATTAAAAAAAATAAAATATTAATATATATTAATTAAATTATTAATTAATTTTACGACGAATTTTAAATTCGTCACAAATTTTGCAACGAATTTTCTAATTCGTCGTAAAATTTGAAAAAAAAAATTATTTATATATATTTATTAAATAATTAATTAATTTTGCGACGAATTTAGAAATTCGTCGCTAATTTTGCGACAAATTTCGAAATTCGTCGCAAAATTTGAAAAAAAATAAAAAAAATAAATAATTAATATATATTAATTAAATAATTAATTAATTTTGCGACGAATTCTAAATTCGTCGCTAATTTTGCAACGAATTTTTGAATTCGTCACAAAATTTGAAAAAAAATAAAAAAAAATAAAATATTAATATATATTAATTAAATTATTAATTAATTTTGCGACGAATTTTAAATTCGTCGATAATTTTGCAACGAATTTTCTAATTCGTCGCAAAATTAAAAAAAAAAAATTATTTATATATATTTATTAAATAATTAATTAATTTTGTGACGAATTTAGAAATTTGTCGCTAATTTTGCGACTAATTTCAAAATTCGTCGCTAATTTTGCGACTAATTTCGAAATTCGTCGCTAATTTTGCGACTAATTTCGAAATTCGTCGCAAAATTTGAAAAAAAAATAAAAAAAATAAAGTATTAATATATATTAATTAAATAATTAATTAATTTTGCGACGAATTCTAAATTCGTCGCTAATTTTGCAACGAATTTTCTAATTCGTCGCAAAATTTTTTAAAAAAAAATTTATTTATATATATTTATTAAATAATTAATTAATTTTCTGACGAATTCTAAATTCGTCGCTAATTTTGCAACGAATTTTCAAATTCGTCGCAAAATTTGAAAAAAAATAAAAGAAAATAAAATATTAATATATATTTTTTATTTTTTATTTTAATATAATTATCACATTTATTATTTTTAATTAATATCTTATATTTTATTTTTATTTTATCTTTTTTAAAAATAGTATTATTATTTTTTTATATCTTTTATTATTTTATTTTAAACTAATATTTTATTATTTTATAATAAATTGTTATTTTATATTGTTTTATTATTATTAGAAATTTGTGAAGAAAGATAATAAGTAAAAAAAAAAAACTTATAACAGATACTAACATTTAGCTTGATGGTTACAGGGTCTTAAACGTTTACGGAAGTGCAAGGGTTCGAACCATGGTGGGAGCAAAATGTAGACATTTTCAAGAATTAAGTGAGGGAGGGCTTGTGGGCGCCGGCTCGGGCGAACATGCGGGCGGATACTGGCTCGGGTGGGCGGGCGGGTGGGGTTCAGGCGGGAGCGCATTTTTTTTTTTCATTGCTAATTTAGCGATGGATTTAGCGACGAATTTATATCCGTCGCTAAATTTGAAAAATAATTAAATAAAATAAAATATTAATATATATTTATTAAATAATTAATTAATTTTGCGACGAATTCTGGAATTCGTCGCTAAATTTGCGACGAATTCCGGAATTCGTCGCAAAATTTGAAAAATAATAAAATAAAATAAAATATTAATATATATTTATTAAAAAATTAATTAATTTTGCGACGAATTCCGAAAGTCGTTGCAAAATTAGCGACGAATTTCGGAATTCGTTGCTAAATTTGAAAAATAATTAAATAAAATAAAATATTAATATATATTAATTAATTTTGTGACGAATTTTGGAATTCGTCGCTAAATTTGCGACGAATTTAGCGACAAAAAATTATTCGTCGCTAAATTTAGCGACGAATTTCTAATTTTTCGTCGCTAAATTTTTGCGACGCGTTATTAGCGACGAAAAATTTTTCGTCGCTAATTTCGTCTCTAACGTTTTAGCAATGAATTTTTATTAAATTTTTGTCGCTAAATTTGTGGCTAAAAGCTGATTTTTTTGTAGTGTGAACTTGTTAAAGCATTGGCCACTCTGAAAATGAAATCAAAAACTAAATTAATGTATTTAGTTTTAAAAAGTTAAAAAATTAAATTTGGTTTTTTTAGTGAGAGAAAAATTAAAACAATATGTTCTCAGAGAGAAAATTGTAGTGTTTAGTTATAAGAGAAAAAAACTAAATTTTGTTTCTTCGATAGAGAAAACTTAAAAAAGAAAATGTGAATTATATTAGAGAGAGAAATTAAATTTAGTTTTTCTAGAGAAAATTAAAAATCAATACATTTACAACAATAATAATTTGAATTTTAATCCCAAATTTTAAAATTGATCATTTGATAGAAAAATATAAAAAAGAGAGAGAGAAAAGAAGAAAGTATAAAATTAAAATTTGAAAACAAAAATAGAAAAAATAAAACTAAAAAAAATATAAAATAAAAATAATGAGAAAAGAGAAATAAAAATAAACTATTTATAAAAATTTAAAATCATAAGAGACATAATTTAACTATTTTGTATTCTTTTATATTACTCATTTTTATTTAAAATCATTTTATCGACTAAGTTTTTAACACTTATATCTTTACAAATAATTTGTAATCAGATTTTCAACAGACTATTATAACATTTCATTAAATCTCCTACATTTAAGATTTCACTTCACCTAACTAGTGCGTTTTTGAATTTTCATTATACATGTCCAAACCAATTTAAGTAATATTCTCACATTTATCCATAATTAAATTCACTCCTATCTTAGTATGTATCCTTTTATTTCTAATTCTAATTTTTCTAGTTTTACTACACATCCATTTGAATATTTTCATTTTAGATATAATCATTTTATGATCTTGTTGTTATTTAATAATCAAATATTTGATACCATATAATGATGCAAGTTTTACTGTGCGTCTTTATAAAACTTCTCCTTTAATTGCAATGATATCATGTAATTGCAAAAAAAAAACTCCAAATACACTTTTTCATTTCATCCAATTCGTTTGGATCCTACAATTCACATTTTCATCTATATTGTCATCATTTTAAATGATGGATGATGGGCCCAAAATATGTAACACGTACACTTTTTTGTACGTTCAACTCTTTTTATAACTGTTACTAAATGTATCTCTCATATACGTGTTTTTGATATACTCAATCTAAATCATCTAGATTTTAGTGTCACCCTTTATAACTTCAATTTATCACTAATATGTTCTTTAGTTCTATCGACTACCACTATATCATTTGCAAAAAATATATATCATGATATTATAATTTCATCCGTCATTACTATAAAAAGTAGGGGATTTAATGCAAAACCTTGGTGAAGCCGATGCTAACTAGAAAGCTATCACTTAAACCCCTGTAAATTCTTATATTGGTAACACCTCTATCATACATATCTTTAATGAGATCAATATATTTCAAGAAAATCTCATTTTTTATCAACACTTACTATAATGTTTTTAGGAATCCTATTATATGCCATCATAATACATTTCTAGGAATCTTATCATATGTTTTTTTCATATCAACAAATATTATATGTTTCTCTTTTGCACTCTAAACGTTTTCATCAAATATCTTAACAATTGAATGGTTTCGGTGATGGATCGTTCTGGTATGAATTCAAATTGATTATGAAACACATTTATCTCCAATCTTAATTTATATTTCATCACTGTCTCCTACAACTTTATAGTATGATTTATAAATTTAATTCCCCTATAATTGGAATAATTTTGTATATCTCCTTTATTCTTATATACTGATACAAATGTACTCTCTCTCCATATTTGGGGCATTTTTTTGATTTGTCAGATTTTGTTAAAAAGCTTTGTTAACATTTTTATCTCCACTTTACCCAAATACTTCCACATCTCAATAAAAATGCAATCAGATTCGATGATTTTATTATTTTTCATTTTTTAAGGCATCTTTTATTTAATGAGAACGAATTTTACATTTTAAACCCTCTCCTCACACTCTTTTTTCTTTGCAATAATAATAGACGAAATTACAAAAAATATTTAAAATAAAACACCATGATATATACATTTTGTAGATGATATAGTTCTAGTTGATAAAACTAGAGAGGGTATTTATGCTAAATTAGAGTTATGGAAAGATACACCGGAATCACGAGATTTTATATTGAGTCGATAAAAAACTGAATATATGAGATGTAAATTTAGCAACAATCAACGAAATAATGAAAAAATAATTATGTTTGATGGGCAAAATATACCCCAAAATGAATGGTTTAAATATTTAGATTATATCATTCAAAACGATAGCAATATAGATAATGATGTGAATTATAAGGTACAAACGGGTTGGATGAAATGTAAAAAGGTATTTGGAATTCTTCACGATTGTATGATACCAATGCATTTGAAGGAAAAGTTTTATAGTACTGCGGTTAGACCTGCATTATTGTATAATACCGAGTGTTGAACTATTAAACAATAATAAGAAGAAAAAATGACCATAATAGAAATGAGAATATTTAGGTGGATGTGTGACAAAACTAGAAAGGATAGAATTAGAAATGAAAAAATTTGTAATAAGTTAGGAGTTAGTTTAATTGTGAATAAAATGTGAGAGTGTCGTCTGAAATGGTTTGGTCATATGCAAAGATAACCCAATGACACACCGGTTAGGAGAACCGAAAACTTAAATATAGGAGAATTAGAAAAACGTAGAGATAGACCGTTGAAAACTTGGATGCAACTTATTCGTAAGGATATGATAGTTAAGGGTGTGACGAAAAGATGATTTTGGATAGAAATGAGTGACGTAAAAGAATGCGCACAAATTAACTTAACATATATTTTTTATTTCTACTTTTAGTGTATTTCTTTATTTTATTTATTTATTTAAATTATTTTTAAATTTGTCTTTCAAATGGCTGACCCTAAATTATTGGGTTTAAAACTCGATTTATTGTTATTGTTGTTGTTGACACTCTCTACAGATATCACAATTTCACCAATATTTCTTGTACTCTTTACATTAAGGAGATTATCAAAATAATCTATTTAGTATTTTCTTATGTCCTCAATCCTTACAAGGACACCATAACACTTTGGATTTTCTCATTTTTCCATGATAACTCCTTACCTATTGGAACCCGACTTCTAGATACATGAAAAATCTTACTTATATGTTTAATATTATTAGACATTTCTATCCATATGGCTTTTTGATCATCATTAGTAGACTAAGTTATTACTTGAATTAATTTGTCTTTGGAAGTCGTCACTTTGTCTTTTTTCAAATTTCACCACTCAATTTTTGACTCCATGAATTAGCGACATTTCTTTTAGACATATGCACATCTAAAACTACAAGTGCATGTTGAATTGTTACACTATTTCATGATAAAACCATACAAACCCTACAAGTCATTTTATCTCTAATGGTGATGAAAAAATAAATCTATTTAGCTGATATTTGACCTACTTCTATATGCAACTATATACGACTCACCTTTCTTGAAAAAAGTGGTTACGAGTATCAAATTGAACACAGTGCCAAATTCTAAAATAGTACCCCGTTGCCTTATTTCTACTACCAAAATCAAAGTTTCTATATACGATTTCAAATTTTTCATTATTTTTACTTATATGTCCATTTAGATCTTTTCGAATAAATAATTTTTTCCCATTAAATATGACTTGTATAAATTCATCTAAAATTTTTTAAAACTATTGTTTACTAATTACGTCTACATCCATTTGAGATACATAAACACTAACTATATTAATTACGTTTTCTCCACTAACTAACTTGACAAGTAAAATTTTATCTTCATTCCTTCTTATTTTCACTACATTCTCTTGTAAATTCTTATGGACAATTATTTATACCAAATTTTAGTTCTATCGCTACCTGTATACCAAAACTTATGGTCATAAAACCCTACTACTCTAGTTTTCTTCCCCCACCCACTTAATTTATTGGAGACACATGATATTAATTTTTCGTTTAGTCATTATTTCTTTTATCTCTTTTAACTTTCAAGTTAAGAATTATATATTTCAAGTGAATAAACGAATTCTATTTTCATAGACCTACTTCTTTACCTGCACATGCCCACATAAATGTAGGAATTTTTGCCTATTTGACATTGTATCCACACGGGACGTGGCTTGTCACTTCTGGGTGACGCCCTAGAGGCCCTTGTTAGCTTGTCACTACACCTGGGATTCAATGCAATGCGTCAGTGAGAAGGAAACGCCCCCAATAAATTTTTTATATTTGTCTTTTATTTTGGTTTTGATAAGAGTTTTATATTGACTGTCAATTTATCATAACTCTCCTCCTTTATTGGAACTTGGAACCTGGAACCGGTCATGGTGGAGTTAAAAACCAATACATTTAAAGAGACAAAATCGAAATCAATTTAATTTTTTTAAGGGATAGAAAATTAAAGTAGTTAGTTTTAGAGACTAAATTTGATTTTTTTTAGTGAAAGAAAACTCAAAAAAAAAAAATGTGCTTAAAGAGAGAAAAAGTGAACCATATCTATTTTTTAGAGAGTGAGAACTCATTTAGTCTTGGACAGATAAAAATCAAAAAGAGAACCTATGTATTTAGCTTTAAAGAGAGAAATTAAATTAGTATTTTTAATAGACCAAAACGGTCTGAGAAGCGACCCAATGGTCCAACGGGTGACTTGGTAATCAAGTATTTTGTCAGGGTCCATGTCCAGTCTAGGTTGAATAACATTGCTGAGGAGTGCATTTTAACGTTGTTGCAGCCCTTAGCAAAGAAGTCCTCAAGAGAGATGATATCCCTTGCCTCAACCTCAATGACTACCATAAGCTCATGTAGAGATGATATCCCTTGCCTCAACCTCAATGACTACCATAAGCTCATGTAGCACAACAATAGGGGTCATTTTGTCCATAAAAGAAGAGTTTGATCAGTCACAACAACAACAACAACAACAACAACAACAACAACAAACTAAATCTTAATTTCAATAAGTTGGAATCGACCATTTGAGAGATAAACTTGAAAGAGAGAGAAAAATAAAATAAAAATAAAGATAAAATAAAATAAAATAAAATAAAAAATGGATAAATAAATCGATAAATAAATATTTAAAAAATATTGGTTTAATTTGTGTAAATTTTTCTACGCCATCCATTCCTATCCAAAACCATTTCCTCTTCTAAACCCTTAATTTTCAAATCTTTGCGGATAACTTACATCCAAGTTTTCAACTGTTTATCTCTACGTTTTACTAAAATTTCTATATTTAAGTTCTCGGTTCTCGCGCATCTTTGAGTCTTTTTTGCACATAGTCGAACCATCTCAGACGACACTCTCACATCTTATCCACAATTGAACTAACGTTCAACTTATTTCGAATCTTTTCATTTCTTATTCTATCTCTTTTAATTTTTCCACACATCCACCTAAATATCCTTATTTCTGCTACAGATATATTTTGTTTTCGTTATTATTTAACAGCCCAGTATTCAATACCATATAATAGTGTAGGTCTAATCACGCTTTTATAAAACTTTTCCCTTTAAGTGCAATGGTATCGTGTAATCACAAAGAATTTCGGAGACCCTTCTCCATTTTATCTAACTCGCTTGAATTATATGGTTCATATTTCCATTGATGTTACCATCATTTTGAATGATAGATTTTAAATATTTAAATCGTTCACTTTTGGGTATCTCTTGTCTATCTAACCTAATCGTTTTTTCATCATTCCGGGGGCTGTCACTAAACCCACATATCATATATTATGTTTTCGATCTACTCAGTCTAAATTTTCTAGATTCTAGTGTAAATCTCAATAACTCGAGTTTAGCACTAACACTCTCTATATTTTCATCAACTAGCACTATATCATTTGCGAAAAGTATATATCATGGTATTTCATTTTGGATATTTTTGATGATTTTGTCTATCACTACTGCAAAGATGAGGGGGTTTAATGCCGAACCTTGATGGAGTCCAATATTAATGGGAAAACTATCACTCAAACCCCCGCGATTCTTACACCGGTTACAGCTCCCTCATACATATCTCTAATTAGATTAATATATCTCAATGATATCCCTTTCTTCATCAGCGCCCACCACAATAAGTTTCTAGAAACTCTATCATATGTTTTTTCAAGATCAATGAATACCATATATAGGTCTCTCTTCTGTGCTCTATATGTTTCCATTAAATGTCTTAGCAAGTGGATCGTTCCGTTGTGGATCTGTCTGAAATAAATCCAAATTGATTTTGAGATATATTTATCTCCAATCTCAATCTATACTTTATTACTCTCTCCCATAATTTCATAGTATGACTCATAAGGTTAATCCCTCTATAGTTAGAGCAATCATGTATATCTCATTTATTCTTATATAGCGGTACAATTACATTCTTTCTCCATATCTGATGCATTCTCTTAGCTTTCCAAATTTTATTGAAAATATCCGTTAATATTTTTATACCAAATTCATCCAAACATTTCCACACTTTTATAGGAATGCCATCAGGTCTTATGGCCTTATTATTTTTCATTCTCTTTAAAACCTCCTTCACTTCAAGAGGACGGATCTTGCGTTTAAAATCTCTATTTATCTCTTCTATAGGTATTTCGATATTTTCTATATCTTTCGTATTCTTAACATTAAAGAGATCGTCAAAATAATCACGCCAACGTTTTCTTATATTCTCATCCTTTACAAGTATATTATTGATTCCATTCTTAATGTACCTAACACCATTTAAATCTTTACTCTTTCGCTTCCTTAGTTTGGTAATTTTATAGATATCTTTTTTTCTGTTTTTAATATCTAATTTCTTATATATTTTATTATACATCTTATTTTTTGACTTTTGGATAAATTTTTTTATATCTTTTTTTATTTTTTTTATATTTATTATATGTACCAATACTTCTATTATCTTTAAGAACTTTTATGCATCGCTGGTCAAAAGAAAGAGTACAAGGTGAGATTGAAATCTCATTATTAATGCGTGAGACCAATTGTACTGCAAAACCAGGTTGGTATTTTGTCCAAGTGGCGGCTAGTTTGCATCAATAGAGAGAAGCAGAGGTATTAAATGTAAGTGGGCTGTGACAAGAAAAATCAAGCACAAAAAGAAACTTCATAGCTTACCAGCCTCTGCCATGAATGGTAGACCTCTGTCACGTTCTGTCTTCTCCATTCTTCCAAATCAAAGATATTCATTCCATAAGCCCAGCCGCATGCACGTGGATCAAAATTCTTGGAGATAAGAGGATTTGAGAAGTTGAGATATCGATCAAACCGATGAAAATTTTCTCCACAAGTCTCAACTGCACCATTAACCTTCCCTTTCAAATCAAGGGACCAAAGGCTAGCCAGATCTTTCTGCACCACCACATCATCATCCAAGAAGAGCACCTTATTAAGCTTTGGGAAGATTTCTGGCAGGTAAAACCGGAGATGGTTCAAAATAGAGAGATATTTTGGGTTTTGATATTTCAGATTTTGATCAGAATTTGCACGATTAGCTCTAAAATAATAATCTATCATGGATGGAGAACCCAACTGCCTGAGGACTGGACTATAACTTGAATTCAACCATGTAAATTCCTCAACACTTTGGACTTGAATGGTGGCTTTGCCAGGGGCATTTGCTATAAACCACATTCTCATTGCTGCATAATTGAGCCTATCAGTAACAATGTGGAAAACATTCTTTGAGGGGTCCTGCCAAGCAATGTCAAACATTATCAATAAATCATTTTGGATGTCGAAGCACACAAGTAGGGTTGATGCTACTACATTTAGCCAAAAAGATGATGCAAAGAAAAGAAAAATAAAAAGTAAAATCTTAGAATATCATCACCGATTCTCTTGTTAGAATTATCTTTCCAGCAAGATATCAACTACAAAGGAATAAAGTAAATTCCAAATGGGCAAAAAATTAAGAGAAGAAGAGAAGAAAGACAACCTTGGCATGAGAAGTAGTTGAGTTGACAACAACTGCAGCCGCCAATATGTTATCTGAAAAGAGAGCATAGTGGTACAGCTTGGGTTCTTCCAATTTCTCTTCATTTGGAAAGTGATGTTCAGAAGTGTTCAGGTTGAAGTAGTCAGCTGAAAAGTATAAGGGAAGACAGTGAAGACCTTTGGGGAGTTTTTGGTGTTAATTGTGTAAGAAACATTGTCTGCTTCTTGTGCACCCGGAGTTGTTCCTCTGTTGAATGGAGGATAGCACGAAGCTTCTTTACCACAGCTGCACAGTCATCTTGTATTTGTTTGCCTTTGGCCAATGTTTGCTCCATGGCCTTCAATTTCTCATTTCCACTGCACCAAAGAAGGAAGGAAAGTTGTATAAGGAAAAACCAAGATATAATATTGGATTCAAATAAGCACATGAGCATTCCCCTCATTAGGCCACTTGTAGCTGCACATACTTTGAAGTCCCCCACACAACCACATATTTTCCAGCAAGTTCATCCTTAATGGTAAAACCTCTAAAACAAAACCTTCAAGCAGAGGCACCATCTTACATGCATTGGCCACACAATGCATCTGCAAAGTCAGTCAGAAGACTTACTTCCTTGGTAGATCAGAATCCTTGGTTGCATCTCCAAGTGCTCGTTGAACTTCTTTCATCCGTAGACGGAGCTCCCTTGTGAAGTGAGGATTATTTCTTGTAAGCGCCAGGGAAAGATACACTTTGCCCCTGATAAGCTGATCCTTAAACTGTCGAACTCGTACATCTGGCGGAATTATTTGTTCATTCGGCTTCCCAGTTTGAGCCTTCATTGAATCTTTCATGTCAGCTCTACTGGAATTTTCAGCTGATTGCTGCTTATCTTTGTTTTCCTGGAGGAGATGACAATGAACACTACAAACATGAAACCCAGATGTAAAGCAATTTAACTTTGCACTTTCTTGGGACAGTTATTAGCTTTATAGTTTAAATGAGCTTCATTATGAAATTAAAGGATAGGGTACAAAGCACAGAATAAAATTGGATTGAAGGTAACTGGTTGCATAAAGTGAAAAGGTTTGGTATATTGACATACTCTCTCTGTAGGATGCATGACAGTTGGACTAATTCAAGGGTATAATGTGCGGTAGTTAGAGAGGTGAACATCTGTGATAAGTTGGCTATTGTTAACCGGCAATTCTACACAAGTTGAACATGTTGAGACAATAAAGTTCAACCCAATAAGCATAATTTGATCAAATAAATGGCAAAGAAGGAGCTGGGATTAAAAATTTTCAGGATTAGAATGGGGTCTCTATGCCAACAAATTTGTGCATTGATGCTCTTGATCTCAGGGATGGGGATTGCATTGAAGGAACAGTGTTGGAACTTATGAGAAGTGGAATAACGGTAGGGAGTAGAAGAGGGGTTTACTTCATCAGAGACTCTTGGCTCCAGCTTGGTCTCTCCGTCTCTTTGGTCAGCAACCCGCCTGATGGGATTTTCATTGTTACCTTCATCATGGGCGGCAGAGAGGGCTCTGGCTTTGTGTTCCGCTTTGTCTGATCGAAGAGAACAAATATATGGTAAGCATTTTTCTAACCCAAGTGGTCTCTCCACTCTCCAGTCCAAAACTTATACCAATTATGAGCACAGCAGTATAAATTTGGGATCAAAACAAAATTCTATTATACACTCATACACAGTTGTGTGAAGCGTAGGGTTTACCTTGACAGAGTTAATGAGTTACATTGTGGGAGGGCAGTACAGAGTCACCGGCAGTGGCATTGGATGAAGAATTGTGAAAAGGAGTGTGGATGAACCCCTCTGGCTCTTTAAGAGCTTTTGACGATGCCTTCTACAAGAGAGCAAAAAGAATAAATAAATAAATAAAAGGAAAAAGATCTATGAATTTTTTTTTTTCAGAAAAAGAAAAGAAAAGTTGAGGAAGGAAAATAGCAACATGAGGGACCCCTGGAAGCAGATTCAGGTGCGTAAATTCACCGGCAACCGAAGTCTGAAACGATCAACGGATAAAACTTAAAAACATTTCAGATGGCTTCCATCAAACATGAGATTTCCTTACATACACACACACATACTATATATATATATATATATATAGAGAGAGAGAGAGAGAGAGAGAGAGAGAGAGAGAGAGAGAGAGAGAGAGAGAGAGAGAGAGAGAGAGAGAGAGAGAGAGAGGAAAACTGACTCACAAAACTCGATACACCTTCGAAGAAGAAGAAGAAGAATTACCGAAGGAAGGAGTGGACATGAAGGAACCACCGAGTCTATCAGTGTAAAGAAGGATGGGAGCAATAACGGTGAAGAACAGCAGCATGACCACAGGCTTTCTTAGCACCAGCATCATCCTCGTGTTTCACAACAGATCCAAATCGAAATCGAGAAGAAGAAGAAGAAGAAGAAGTTGTCTCTAGCTACTCTGGAACTGTATTCATATATACAAGCCAATTCAACTCCTCACAGAAGAAAGATCTTCTTCTGTGGGGACAAGGGCAAATGCCCATTACCAGTCGCTAGCCACTACTTTCCAATAATTACCAAATAATAACGTAACGACAATTAACAGTTACGAAACGCTATTCACCACAATACGACTTGCAGTCGGTCCCACAATTATTTTCTATTTAATTTAATTGCAACAATTGAGAAAAAAAAGAGCAATACACACGCACAAGTTGCGGCCTTGATTTTTTTTTTTTCCTTACGTGTGTTATAATTATTAGGGTTTACCCTCCAGAAAAGAGGAAACAGTAACCAACTATTCCATCCGACTTCCCCTCTCACACAAGTGAAAGGTGGAAATAAAATAAAAAAGGAAAGCAAGAAACCAAAAAAAAAAAAGAAATAAAAAAATAATAACAAACCGGTAATAGTGAAATAAAAAAGTGAAAAAAAAGAATGGTGAAAGGTGAAAAAAGGAAGAAAAAACTCAAAAAAAGTAAAAAAAGGGTGTAGGATAAAAAAAAGAAATAAAAAAAAGAAGAAGCAAAAAAAGGGAAAATGTGTAAAAAAATAAAAGTAGCAAACCGATAATAGTAAAACAAAAAAAGAGCAAAAAAAAAATGAAAAGGGTTTAAAAAAAGTAAAAAAGAAGAAGAAAAAGAAATCCAAAAAAATGTATAAAAAAAGGAAAAAAGAGAATGGAAAATGGTGAAAAAAAAGAAGAAAAAAAAGGATAAATGAGTGAAAATAAAAAGAAGTAAGAAAAATGAAGAAACACCAAAAAAAGAGAAAAAAAAAGGGGGAATGGTAACCTATTGTTCCCGTCCTATGTGGTACTCCTAAGGTATCCTCTCCTCAAAGAAGAAATCCCTAAAAAAAAGGAAACGGTATCCAACTGTTTTCATCCGATTTTGCATTCCCTTATACTCCCCCTTCCTCACAAGTGAATGGTGGAAAAAAATAAAAAAGGAAAAGAAGAAATAAAAAAAATAAGTAAAGAAAAAAAGAATAATAACAAATCGGTAATAGTCGAATAAAAAAAATGAATGAGAAAAAAATGTGAAGGGTGAAAAAAAAGTTAAAAAAAAAGAAAAAGAATAAACAAAAAAAGTATAAAAAAAAGAAGAAGAAGAAGAAGAAATGTGTAGGGTAAAAAAAAGAATAAGTAAAAAGACGGATAAATGGATAAAATAAGAAGTAAAAAAAAAAAAGTAAAAGTAGAAAACCAGTAACAATGGAACTCAAAAAAAATGAGTGAAAAAAAAAGACGAAGAGTGAAAAAAAGAAATAAAAAAATAGAAGAAGAAGAAATCTAAAAAAAGTAAAAAATGTTTCAGTCCTAGGTGGCACTCCCAAAATACTCCCCCTCCATGAAAAAGAAACTCTTAAAAAAAGGGAAAAGTATCCAACTATTTCTATCTGAGGTGACATTCCCTCCCACTCCTCCCTCCCCATGAGTAAAGGGTGGGAAAAAAAGTAAAAAAGGAAAAGAAGAAAAAAAAAAAAAGAAGTAAAGAAAAAAAAAGGTAACAAACCGGTAACAATGAAACAAAAAAATGAGTGAAAAAAAGAAGGATGAATGGTGAAAAAAAAAGAGTTAAAAAAAGAAGAAGAAGAAGAAACCAAAAAAAAGTTAAAAAAAAAAGAGAAAGGGTGTAGGGTGAAAAAAAAGTAAAAAAAAAAAAACAAAAGTAGCAAACCAATAATAGTAAAATCCAAAAAAATAATGAAAAAGAAGAGGGCAAAGGGTAAAAAAAGAAAAGAAGAAACCCGAAAAAGCAAAAAAAAAAAAGGAAAAAGGGGAAGGAAAAAGGATGGAAAAAAAAGGAAGGAAAAAAAGACAAATGGGTAAAAAAAATGATGAAGAAATACCAAAAAAAGAAAAAAAGGAGGGGGAATAACAGTTCACTGTTCCCATCCGACGTTGTACTCCTAAAGCACTCCCCCTCCCCACAAGGTGCGGCTTTAGCTCAGTTTTTTTTTTCTTTTTCTTGTGTGCATTATAATTATTGAAAGAATAAGGAAAAAGTGAAAAAAAGAAGTAAAAAAGAAAAAGAAGAAACAAAAAAATAGTAAAAAAAAGGGAATAGTATGAAACGGGTACTAGGTGAACCCAAAAAAAAAAGAGTGAAAAAATAAAAGGGTGAAGGGTGAAAAAAAAAAAAAGAAAACCTAAAAAAAGTTAAAAAAAAAAGGAGGAAAAGTGAAGCGCGAAAAAAAAAAGAAATAAAAAAAGCAAAAACAAAAAAATCGAAGGGTAAAGGATGAAAAAAAGAAGTAAAAAAAATAAAGGAATAGTAACAAACTGTACCTCCCCCTCCCCACTTGTTTTTTTAAAAAAATCTTCAATGGCATGTAACTGTATATGCACACAGTTTTTTTATCGAAAGGTATTTTAACAAATTATACAATACAAAAGAGCTTAAAAAAAGAAAATGACTCAAAAAAACTAAGTTATACCAAGGGACATCAAAACGAGGAGGGACTTCCAAAGAAAGTTACGAAAACAGTGAAACCCACAAAAAAAGAAGTGAAAAAAAGTGGAGAGATGAGAAGAGATAGATTAATAAGGAAAAAAAAGGGTGAAGGAAGAAAAAAAAGAAATAAAAAAGAAAAAGAGAAAAACAAAAAATAGAAATAGCAGCAAACTGTTAACATGGAATCCAAAAAAAAGAGTAAAAAAAAAATGGGTGAAGGATGGAGAAAAAGAGAAGTAAAAAAAAAAAAAAAAAGAAAGAATAAGAAGAGACCCAAAAGAAAGTAAAAGAATAAAAAAAATGGAGGGTGAAGGGAGGGAAAAAAAGAAGTAAAAAAAAAAAGCAAAAAAAAGAAGAAACAAAAAAAGTTAAAAAGAAAGAATATCAGCAAACCGGTAACATGAAATTCTTAAAAAGGGAGTGAAAAAAAAAGTAAAAAATGTAGAAACCCAAAAAAAGTAAAAAAAAAAAAGGAAGGATGAATGATGAAAAAAAAGAAGTAAAAAAGGGTAAATAGATAGAAGTAAAAAAATATGAATAATCGCAAATTGGTAATAGTGGAAATAAAAAAAAAGAGTAAAAAAAAGAATGGTGAATGGTAAAAAAAAGAAGAAACTCAAAAAAAGTAAAAAAAAAAATGGAAGGGTGAGGGTGAAGGACGAAAAAAAAAGGTAAAAAATGGATAAATGTATGAAAAAAAAGAAGTAAAAAAAAAAGAACAGTAACAAATCAATAACCATGAAACCAAAAAAAAGGAGCGAAAAAAATGAAGGGTGAATGATAGAAAAAAAAAGTAAAAAAATGAAGAAGAAGAAATCTAAAAAAAGTAAAAAAAAAAAAAAAAAAAGGAAAGGAAAGGAAAGGAGAAGGGTGAAAAAAAAGTAAAAAAAAAAAAGAAGCAAAAAAAAGTGGATAAATGAGTGAAAAAAGGTAAAAAGAAAAAAAACTCATAAAAAGAAAAAAAACTGATGAACAGTGGCAAACTGTTCACCGCCGAGGTGGCAAAGCCTCACACACCCCCTCCTCCTCTTGTTTTTTTTTTTTATTATAGTAAGATAGGACACATAATTTATTATGATTATAGGTGCCCTTACTAAATTAATTAAATTATAAGAATATTTTAAATATTTACTTCAAACTCTAAAAGGTCAAACCATTTATTATGTCAAATAAATGCTATTTAATTAAGTTTTTGAAGAATTAGAAAATCGGGGTTTCGTTTCTCAGAAAATGCCATTTTTTTTTACTTTAGTTTTTCATCCCGACTAATTTGGATCGATTCCATTTTATGAGGATAAGTCTCCTAATATTATTTTTTCTATGTTCAAGGAAAATCGAACTTTCAATTTGATTAAAAGACGAAAATATCAATTTTACTTACATTATATAGTATTGATTTTTTCTTTTTTTTTTTTGATATATTGGCTAAACCACCGCACCAAACGCCATTTTCCCTCGACTGTTCATAAGATGAGAGGTATTTCTCAAATTAGCGGTCAGGAAGGAGCGTCGGCAGCAAGCCAGAACGAATGCAAGAGCCGTGCGTGTGTTGGCGTCGGCGGCACGTGGCCCATCTTCTTGTTGAGAAGCTTAATTGTGCTTCTTAAGCCATTGGCATTCCGGCTTCACTTTGGTCTTCCGTTGTGGTGGGGGCGAAACGGGTGGAGCTTCTAAAATTTTCAAACCTGGAACGTTACATTAGAGGCAATCGTTGATTAAAATGATATTTAAATTAATTTGATTTAAATATTATTAAACTTAATTTAAAAAAACACTCTTATGATATAATTTTTTATTCTTAAATTTTAAATATAAAATATAATTAAAAAATCTAATACAGTTATCCATCCATCCTACCGAACTTAATATAAGAAAGCTATAAAAAGCGCGGTGCTTGTTGATGTTCCAACTATTCAATCAAAAGGCATACCTGGGGAATAATAAAAGAAATATTACAACCGAGCTTTTCACTCAGAACAGAACCCTGCTTTTATCACATTCAGGTCCATCGTAAAATTTACAATCAACACGAAGCACAAGTTGAGAAATGCTTACACAAGAATCTAATATTTCACATGTATTCCTATCCAGAATTGGATAATCTCATGCAGTCATCACAATAACTAGGAAACAATATATGGGGGGTCATGAGAAGCGAAGCATGTTTTCATTTTTTTTTCCAGGATATGACATTCATGGGATATCAAGATCAACTGCAACAGCCTCCCGCCTGTGAGGAAGAGCCATCTCTGCCTCCTGAAGGACCAGGAATTCCACCATATCCAACCTTTATTCCATATGACTGCAAAAGGAAGAGAAAACTTATATGCTAAAATCTACAGATGCCACTTAGGGACAAGCCACATGCTTGCTGCAAGTTAGCCAAATTGCATTACCCTATAGTGCTTAAAAAAAGTTAATATCGCATGACTAACATTAGAATTGAAAAGTTAAAATATGCAATAATAGTCTAACCTCGTAATGAAGTCAGTTGGCATAAAAGATATTTATATGGCATTTCCCACAATGAGAAATATGAAAACAAAGGGGTTTTGCTTAAGAGCAATAAAGGGGGAAATCATGCATAGCAGAGAAAAAGAAAAACATACTTATACTTGCCACCACCATCAATAGTGCCAGGAATAAATTGTACATGAAAACCATTTGAGTTTAGATATCAATCAAGCTGCTAAAATTCCGATTCTAGTGATATGACTTTGAAAAAAAAAAAAAGACAATTCAAAATTTAATAGAATCCCCACAGGACTCTACAATTCTACCCTAAAAAATTCTAGTAAAATCTCAATTTAAACAATCATAACCATGTCCATAGCTAGTAACAATACTGTTCATGGTCTACTTCTTCAAGATTGCAGGCTGCCAGTGCAGACAAGTGTATATTATGTATATTCAATAACTAACTTATAACAACATGGGTAGCATAACACTTCAACTTCTGATCCATTTAATCACTGGAGGGCCTTCGTTTGATCAACAAGAACAACTTGCTTAGCATAACATCCTGTACCCTTTGTTACTTGCAGCACTAGTTTAGCTCTTGAATCCTTAATTGATAGGTGTACCTCAGAACTGTGCCAACCAGCTAGTATACAATTTCATAAAACAGCATGAAACCTATTGACAGTAATTACTACATTTACATTTTTAGAATATGTATAATATAAACCTATTAATTGCATGTATTGCCATTTCTTTTCCATCAAACCTTCTATCAGTGTAGACAGCATCAAAATCAGCTTTCAGCTCTACTGGCAGGTGCATTGTCACCTTTCAATTGTGAAGAAGAATAACTCAAGATCAACGGAAACTCTTCTAATATCATTTTTTTTTTGTTTTGAACTTAAAGCACCAAATTGTGGTATGTCATATTTTCCCATAAATATACAGACATTCTACAAGCTACATTGAAAATAATTGGTAGGTGTTTAACTTATATTAATTTTCAAAAGAAAGAAAGCAGAGATCCCAGTGTCTAGCAAAGGAAGCTAACCTCATTGGATACATCAAAGACTCCATCCTGAATCTTCTTGTATATGGTAGCAGCTGTTTTTATGAATGCCTGCAACAATTCCTCACATTACGAAATAGTAAAAAGGAAAAAGACGTGGAAAATATAATACAGACAACAAAACTTCAATTTTCTTGATACAATTGCATCACCTCCTCAACATTTTGAGCAGTTTTTGCAGAGGCCTCCATGAAGATCAGGCCATGCTCCTTTGCAAATTGCTCACCTTCCTCCGTGCTGACAGCCCTTCTGTGAGCAAGATCGCATTTGTTCCCAATAAGCATAATGGTCATGTTTGCATTTGCATGCTGCCTTGCATCTTCCAACCAGCTAGCCAAGTGATTAAAAGTTTCCCTCCTATGGCATTAAAAGTTAAAGTTATCAGTTATGCTGCCTTGCATATGGGTGTGTTGGTAACTTTCTTCTCTATATCTGATTTCCTATGTCTCGGCTGTGCCAGAGTTTTGCAATCATAATATATACAGTGATACGCATTACAAAGCTAAAAAGCAGGTCTAGTCTAGCACACACACACACACACAACAGTGGAAGTCTGCTGCATAAAAAGATGATATATTTCTGGCAGGTTTACCTCCAAAGTACTACCAAAGGAAATTGACTTCCCTCTTGTTACAATTGTGTATATGAATAAAATTTCAAAGCATAAGAATTGTACTCCACTTGTATCATAGCATGAGATTCTCTTGAAAATTATGATTTTCAAACAGAAATTGCAATGGCTGATGTCATCCATATGTAGTTTACTTGTACCGCAACATAACAGTGAAATAGAAAGTAATACCGGTTCAAAGAGAAGTTTACCTAGTAATATCATAGACTAGCAGTGCGCCTGCAGCCCCTCTATAGTATGACCTTGTAATTGATCTAAATGATTCTTGACCAGCCTGAAAATTTCCCTTGAAAATTCAGCATGAAATGTTCTGGTAGCAATTTTTAACAAGCTAAAATTGCAACATTTCAGAAATTGAGATTTTTTTTTGAAAGGGGGAGGGGTTGCATGCTTAGTTGAGAGACAAGAAGTTTGTAGAATTATTTTTCAAATTTGTCAGCAAAAATTTGTATTGCCACAGGATGCAGTGTGAAAACAACATACAAGAACAATGAAGAAAGAAACCAAAGTTACGCAGGATTCTTGAGAAGCTAAGGATGGAAAGACAACGCACAGTGTCCCATATCTGCAACTTGATTGGCTTGTTATCTATTGTGATCATTCTAGCCCCAAACTCAACACCAATAGTTAAATCATGCACTGGCTGGAATCTTTTGTCAGTGAATTGAAGAAGCAGACATGATTTTCCAACTCCTGCATAACAAAGAAACAAAGTAGGTTGTGTTTGTTTGTCCCGTTGATAAGATGCTGATGTGAGTTAGATCCACAATAAAAAGGGCACCTTCTTAAAAGTGTACATGATATGAAAGAAAATAAAATTGCATTACAGAAAAAAACTAAGAGCTATGCTGCATACACACTCGTAGAAAGGAGCTTTTGGATTGCTGTTTAGACGCAACAATCCTTGGCCTATTGAAAATACATGTTACACACATCCTTTCTTGAGGTCTCTAGTTGCCATTTTGCATAGAAGGTCTTGTAGTAGCAGAGCAAAATGACATTCAAAAAGCAATTGTGTCTCAAAGAATATAGACAAGAAGGCTCTTCCCTTAAAAAAAATTCCTTTCTATCTTAAAGCAACAACCATCTGTGAGTAACAGAATTTCAAGAAATCTTGGCATCTGTGAGCAACAACCATCTATTGATTTATTCATTTATTTTTATTTTATTTTTCTTTTTAGTTTAGTTTTATTTTATTTTATTTATATATATATTTTCTTTATTCTTTATTCTTTTATTATTTATTTATTTATTTATTTATTTTATTTTTCTTTTCTCTATCTTTTTCAAATTTGTCTCTCAAATGACCGACTCCAAATATTGGGATTAAATCTCAGTTTTTTGTTGTTGTGGTTTTCTTGGCATCTGAAGATGTCCTAAAAACCCACAAGGTCAATCTCCATTAACGCTATTACCAAACAATAATAAAAAAAAAATCTTCAATTTGTGTTTTTTTTGGGGGGGGGGAAGGGATTCAAAATTCTCCAAAATATTAGATGAGTAACATAAAAAAGTGTCACGGTTACAATAGCAAATGACAAATATGTGAGGAAATAAAGATCAAGAAATCCATTTCACAAATCCTTGGAAATATGACAATTTAAAATCAAATGATCTATTGATTCAAAACTATTCTGGTGGCTAACACAAATGTTTAGTGGCCAATCGAAAAAAGTATCAATCAATTGAGTAATTCACTAAATTCTCAAGGTTACCATACACTTTTATCTAAGTTATCAGATAATGTGCAGCAAATCCAATGCATGCTACTTATTTTTGGTGACTAATTTTAATAAACTGGAAGCAAGAAGGAAGCAGACAAAAATCAGGAATTACAACTTGTATTGATTGGATAGCTTTAAAAAAAAATGGATCAATCAAATGAGAAAGACTAACGCCTATAGCACTTAGAATGCAATACAAATAAAGTTGAAAAAGATGCAGAAAACATACCCATAGCCAAGCCGATCATATATATGTGTGATATATATGTATGTACGTATGACCATAGCCTATGCACGCAAATACATACATACATACGTACGTACGTTTGGATCCTAAAGAAAAACGATGAAGTAATATACAAAAAGCTACTCGTACGTCCTCTTACATTTAAAGGATTTTTGATGAAAAACGATGTGATATTACTTTAAAGGTCAGAATCAGGCAGAAGCTTGAGAATTGTGCAAAGGAAACAGGATCTAACTACACAACACCAGAATCCAAACGCTCCGCAAGTTTAATGGTTGTCCCGAACAGAAAAGGACCATAAACCCTAAATTTTAAATTCAACCAGACTAAGGCCCCAATTACTCTAGTGCAAAAACAAATCCAAATGTGTAACCTGAACGAGGGAAGAGGAAAATGGAAAACCAATCTGATCCTGAGGCATTTCTCATATGAAAATCGTTTTAACATGATAATAGCAGAAACAAAATTGAGAGAGAGAGAGAGAGAGAGTGGTTACCGGTGTCGCCAATAATGATATATTTGAAGAGATAGGCGTACGACATGATGGTTTGGTTAGGTTATCTATCAGATGTTATGATCTGACGGACACACACCCTTCCTTGTCCCCTAGGCAGTCCTCCTCCGTTCAGATCAGCCACCAGCACCAATACCACCAGAGTCGTTAAAATCAAAACTCTCACTCTCCCTCTTCCCTTCTGATTAAAGCCAATAAAGAAAACTGAATTCTTTGCTTTCGTTTCCAAATGAATTCACGAGAGAGAGAGAGAGAGGGGGAGAGGGGGGGGGGACGACGAATCTGGGTCGTGGAGCAGTTTTCGGATTCACCCGTTCTCTTGTTGGCAGAGACAGCTATGCAAACACGCATTCTCGTCCTCTCCCGTCCACCCTGTCATCCCCCCCCCCCCGCCAAAAAAAAAGTCAGGCCCAACCCAAACAAAGCCCATGACATGTCCCACCAGCCTAATAGCCTAATTCCCAGCCCCCCTCCCTCGCGCGGGCGCCGACCGGCGATTGGCGACCACTTCTTTCAAAGGGTAATAATAACATCTCAGCTCATATATGAGAATATGAATGTGTTAACCTCACACGGTCAAATTGCAAATCATACTACGGGCTACATTATTCTGAAAAACATTTTGTATATGTTTATTAGTGTTTACGGTATGTTACTGTATATAAAGAAATAATAGCATTAAGTTGATTGTTTTAATCGGATTATTAATCCCGTGTGTTTTTTTTTTTTGTGTTTAAATAAATGTATCGATGAAGAAACTTTATTTGTCGATAATGGATTCCAGAATATTCCAAAGGGCTCTCATTATTCGGATGATGAATAAAAATTCAATTGAGAAATATAGATTTTGTTGATAAAATTTCATGAAACTAAGAACAACATAAATTTTTTAAAAAATAAAGAATGATTAATTACAGATGCCCCTAATTTGCTCTTAAAAACACCATTGACTGACTATAAACTAAAGAAAACTAAAAATTAGTTAAGAAGTTTGGGGCTATTTTGTTGAGTTAAACCCATTTGCCTAACGACTCACACGTCCCTATTATAATGTATCGACTTTTATCTATTTTCAGATAATTCTTATTTAAAATTCTAAATGGATGTTTACGATACTAGTCTCAACCGAAACTCCTACCCTCGTTATCTTTTATTTGATATATTTTCTTTGAAATCCGGTTCCTATCGGTAAAAGTTGATGCCCACGTGCCCACGTGCCATGTGCCCACGTGGGGTATTTTTTAATTAGATAAAATTTTTGAATTAGGAAGTTAATGGATAATAGATAATCACCGATTATCCTTAATCTCCTAACCTCCCCATCATTCAAAACACACTAGCCTTATGTGAGTAAATAAGACTTTTCTTTTTTCTTGTTGCTTTTAATTAGAAATACAGCAAGTACAAAACACAATATAGAGGGTTAACAAAATTCTGAGAAGAGAATCATTGTCACTATTATCACCGAATTAGAGGGTTTAGACGTCGTGATTTTATGTTGATAGTTCATTATATGTGACTATCATCTCGACTACAAATTATTCGTATTTAGATTTTGTAATTCCCGAGATTTCTTATATCACAGATTGAGATATACCGTGAATTTGAATTTTTATGATTTCGAAAAATTATTTATTATTGCTTTCGCTGCGTGATTGAGTCACAAACTCTAACATTGGTATCAGAGTATGTTAGATATATTTTTAAATGATTTTTTCAGAATTAAATTTGGGTATAAAAATATAGTATATAAAATTTGAGATTCGGATCACGGATAAATTTCGTGAATCCATTTATACCACTATATTACCCAACTCACGTAGAACAAAAAAATAATTTTTTCGTAATTTTCTGAGCACGATTAGGTCAAGAAAATTCTGATTGAAACATTCGGCCGTGAATAGTTACCGAACCCTTCAACCCCAGATTTGACGAGTTTTAGGTCAAATCAGTGTGTGAAAATGGTAGATCTGTGTTTGTCTCTACTAGATCTACATTTTGATATATCTATATATATATATAATGCATGTTGTTTATACCGAAAATTGAGGTTTTTGGAAACGAGTTGGAAAAACTGAGTTGCAGACAGATTCGGACGAAAACGAATCCCAACAGTGGGGCGCCTGCATAACACGCACGCAGAGGCACGTTTGTGCATAGCGGACGCGGCGCGTGAGGCTCCGGGGTCCAGACTGAGTCTGGACCGCACTGAGTTAGACCCGACGCGCGTGCAGGTTCGTTGCCCCAGCGCCCGCACTTAAGGCGCGTGGTCTAACGCGCACAGGGCTCGTGCAGGCGCGTGCCTGACACGCTGCGCATCCTGTATGCGCCCAGGCCTTCCCGTATGCGTGAGGGCGCATGGAAACGTGCCGCCGAGGTATGGCAACGGGTGGACTCTCCCGGCAGCGAGTAAGTTTGCCTAAAATTGGATTTTTTCAATTTTTGTGACTGATCGTAGCATTAGCTTGCAAGTGCTAATCCCAAGTGAAAAGACTGTACGTGGGGAATGGAGCATTTGTAGAAGTGAAAGAGATTAATACTTGTAAGCTACTGTTACGAAATGACCAAGTCTTATAACTTCATGATATTTTGTATGCTCCTGAGATTAGGCGTAATCTAGTATCTGTCCAATATTTAGATTTGTTAGGATATTCTGTGCTGTTGGGAAACTCTAGAGTTTCTATTACTTATGACAGTCCTTTGATTTATTCCAGTTTGGTCCCCGTGAAACTTTATGTACTGGATATGATTTCATTTTATGAGATTTATTCTTCTTCTACTATTGCTTTTGCATCTGATAGTGCAGTGGATGATGTAAATGTATGACATAGTAAGTTTGGCCATATAGGGCAAGAGAGGATAGTCCAGTGAGCTACGAGTAGCCTGTTGGACCCGCTAACCAAGGTCTAGTTGCCCATATGTGAGTTTTGCCTTGCGAGCAAATCCACTAAAAAACTATTTGGGAAAAACAATAAGAGCTGAGACTCCATTGCAATTGGTCCATTATGATATTTGTAAACCCATAAATGTGAAAACCCGAAACGGAGCCACGTATTTATTACGTTTTTAGATTACATGTGTTTCAGTTACGTCTACCTGATTTCGCACGAATCTGAGGCACTAGAGTGCTTTAGGAGGTTTATCAGTGAGGTTGAAAATCAGTTAGATTTGAGGGTAAAAACTCTCAAAACTGATCAGGGACGCGAGTATCTGTCTGAACAATTCAAAGAGCTCTGTTCCGATAAAGGCATTACGAGACAGTTGACTATTTCTGTTACTCCTCAGCAGAATGGAGTAGCCGAGAGAAGGAATAAGATTTTATTGGAGATGGTGAGGTCGATAATGGCATAGGCCAGCCTACCTATCTCCCATTGGGGGGATGCGTTGTTGACTGCGGCTTATGTCCTTAATCGTATTCCGACAAAGTCTGTAATTAACACCCCATATGAGATTTGGACAGAGAGACAGTCTGACTTTATCCACTTGAGGCCATGGGGTTATACTGCGTATATTCGTGATTTCTCGTATTAGTACTGCAAGTTAGGCCCACGAGAAAAGAAATGTATCTTTATTAGATACTCTAAACACTCCAAAGGATATGTGTTCTTAGGAGAATATACAGACGACATTGTTACTGAAATAGAGTTCGTGATGTCACTTTTCTCGAGAGTGATTTCCCTAAGAGAGGAGAAATCGATCGAGACCTCAAATTCTATAAGATGGATGAGCCTAGTGGCTCAGCCGAACCCTGTGACGGGATTTAAGAACCGATTATGGATCTTGGTCTTAGTAAGAGTGATCCATCTGAAGGTGTGGAACCTCTCTCCCCTCGAAAGAGTAATCGGGGACAAGTGTCACGTCACCGTTTCTCGGTTGAGGATGAGATCCTCATTGTGACTCTTGAAGACGATGAAGAGCCGAGGACTGTACAAGAGGCTCTTGAGGGTTTAGCAAAGAACCAATGGTTACAGGTCATGCATGAGGAAATATAATCAATGAGAGTCAACGAAATCTGGGAGTTAGTTGACTTACCTGAGAAAAGAAAGGTCATTGGGAACAAGTGGGTTCTCAAAATTAAAAAAAAAGCCGACAGATCGATTGAGAGGTACAAGACCTGTCTGGTAGTCAAGGGTTACACGCAGACTAATTTCTCCCCAATAGTCAAGTTTATTTCGATCCGTTTACTTTTGGCGATTGTCGCTAGTATGGATCTTGAGTTACACCAAATGGACATTAAGATAGCTTTTCTTAACAGGAGCCTAGATGAGGAGATCTATATGGAACAGTCCCCTGGGTTCGTTTTGGTAGGTCAAGAGGATGGATCTATATGGAACTGTCGACTTTGGAAGTCAATATACGGTCTAAAACAATCATCGAGACGATGGTATCTAAGATTTTATGAAGAGGTAATATTTTATGGTTTTACAATGGTCGAGAAGGATCCTTGTGTCTATCTGATTCGGTTTGATAACTCTTTTGTGATCCTGTTATTGTATGTGGATGACATAATGTTGGTCAGAAACAACATTTAGTATTTAATATCCGTCAAAGCGTGGTTGTCATCCAGCTTTGACATGAAAGATATGGATGAATCTGAATTTATCCTCGGAGTTAAGATTCAGAGGGGTCGCTCGAGAAAGATGTTGCCTCTTTCAAGAGACATACATCAAGAAAATTTTCGAGCGTTTTAGGATGAGTGATTATAATCTCATAGATACTCCGATCGCCAAAGGTAAAGGTCTGAGTCTGGAAATGTATCCGAAAACTTAAGAAGAAGTAAGGAAAATGAGTAAAATAACTTACTCTAGTGCAGTAGGAAGTTTAATATACGCAATGTTGTGTACTAGACTGAACATTTGTTATGCAGTTGGTCTGATGAGCAGATATCAGGCAAATCCTGGAAGGGGTCACTGGAGAGCAGTGAAAATGATTTTTCGATATCTAAAAGGAATTGCAAACTTCTCATTGTGTTACGGAGGAAGCGATTTGCGTCTTATGAGCTATTCGGACGTCGACTGGGGAGGCGATTTGGATAAGCGCAAATCGACATCAGGTTTTGCTTTCTTGCTTAATGGCGGGGCCATCTCATGGAGCAGCAAGAAGCAAACTTGTGTTGCTCTATTTACGATGGATGCTGAGTTCGTGGTATGCTCAGTTGCAGTTCATGAGAGTGTTTGACTCCGGAGACTACTAGATGACTTAGGGATTGTAGCAGATAGTGGGAGACCAGTAATGATTTATTGTGATAATCATGCTGCTATTGCTTACATTCGAGACCCTAAGTTTTATAGTAGAACCAAACACATCGACACCGGATACCATTACGTTAGGGATATCATCGAGAAGGGTGAAGTGACCATCAAGTACATTTCGACACACAGTATGGTGGCTGACCCCTTCATCAAACCCATCACTAGAGATTCTTTTTTAGGGCATAGTGAGTCATTGGGTTTGAGTATTTTTTTATATTTCTCAGTTTGTACTATTGATAACATTGATACTTATTGATTTTATATATATATGAGTATAGTGTATTATTCAGTCACTTTTTGTGTTATATTTTCATTTAATGTACTTACTTTTATTATCATATATATGTTGTGTGATATGATAATAGATATGTCAGACAGACGAGATCGACTCTCTCTCATGAGTGACCACCCCTAACTCTGAGTGAGTGGAGATGAGATGTTTCTAGCAGTAAGAGATTTTGAGAGTGACCCTACTAGAATATAAGTCGCCATGATACGTGTTCAGGATGAGATTATATGCAATATGACCGATATGGAAATACCCACATTTATGTTGCTTGTGAGTAGACAGATTTGAGATCTCGGATATTATCTGCGATTTGTGATATTGTCTCTTAAATACTCTCTCTGGGATCTCTGGATAAAGTCTTATATGTAGACTGAGTCTCCATACCTGCATAGTGTTAGAGAAATCTGACATATGCCCTTTTGAGAGATAGGGGAGTAATACTACGGCACGTGTTTTATACCACGTGTGAAAAGACGACTTGGGATAGTGGGAGCTATATTACTTAAGACAATAACTTAAAATTTATCCCCAAACCCCACTGTGTGAGATCCGAAATCCATTGGGTGGGATTTCTTGTACCCTTATTACTTTCGGTTGTCTCTTGAGGTCATGATTTAATGTTTGCTACTTTAGTTTGTTTACCGATGGTTCGAAAGATAAATTGAGGTCTGAACGACAGGTCTAGAAAAACACCTGAATTGAGATCGATAAATTCGAGTTTGGGAAAAGGAAAACTAATTGACATTATATCATTGTATTGTATTCATCGACCGGTCTTTTATGTTCATCAATGTAGGAATTTGAACATAACAGTGAATATATAGTCGAGCGATATCGGAAGATTAGCTCGATAGATGTAATTAGTTTTGGATCTGGGATACAACAGCTTTCTTTTGATACTAACGGTGAATACTCGACCATCCTAATAGGTGTGCTAAGGAGTCTTTGTTTGTAGGTGTACTCGTTAATCGCACGACATCCAACCTTGTATGAAAATCCAGTAGGGTGATACAGCAGATCGCATGAGTTGTGATCTCGTGATGGATATAAAATACTCTCGTGTGTAAGTTGGAGATATTGGTAAAAGATGATGCCCACGTGGGACATTTTTTAATTAGGTAAAATTTTTGAATTAGGGAGTTAATGGATAATGGGTAATCACCCATTATCCTTAACCTCCTAACCTTCCCATCATTCAAAACACACTAGTCTTACGTGAGTGAATAAGGCTTTTGTTTTTTCTTGTTGCTTTTAATTAGAAATACAAGTACAAAACACAATATAGAAGGTTAACAAAATTCCGAGAAGGGAATCATTGTGTTACTGTTATCATCGGATTAGAAGGTTGAGATATCGTGATTTTGTATTGGTAGTTTG
Source organism: Dillenia suffruticosa (assembly GCA_033439265.1). NCBI lineage: Eukaryota > Viridiplantae > Streptophyta > Magnoliopsida > Dilleniales > Dilleniaceae > Dillenia > Dillenia suffruticosa. The sequence continues at coordinate 37,616,012 of JAVTVX010000012.1, read as the reverse complement.
TTATACGTGACTATCATCCCGACTACGAATTGTTTGTGTTCAGAATTTGTGGTTCTTGAGATTTCTTGTATCATCGATTGAGATATACCGTGAATTTGAATTTTTACGATTCTGAAAGATTATTTATTATTGCTTCCGTTGTGTGATTGAGTCACAAACTCTAACAAACTCTAACGGTCTCCGTTGCCCGGTTGAAGCTTCACTTCATTAGGACTCTCTCAGTCCACCGGCTATCCTTAACCGACAATCATGCCTCCAGCCACCAACCAACCGATCATTTCCAAATTTTGAGTAGGTTAGATTTAAGAATGTTGGTTGGTTTGTGTGTAGGATTATTCTTGTAAAATTTCAAGCAATACGATCTATTTCTTTCTTTTTAATACATTCAAGTCCTCCATTTTACCGACACAATGAATAAATAAAATGGGTAAGATGGTGGTCGGTATTTCTTCAAATTCAAATTAAAATTGTTTGTGCAACAACAAAAAAATTGGTGAAAAAAAAACAAGGCAATCGGTGATAGTGAGCGGGTTGGATCATATAGCTTTCTTTTCAAGTAGCCATCATCAGTAAGAAATAGTCATGTTCCAAGAGGCTGTTCCCATGGGTACTGTAACCGTCAAGAGATTATCTTCGCCTCTGAAACTGAAGTCCAGTTGCTGGGAGTCAAGGTAACAAGACTTGGGCCTTGCACTCGAATAAGCCCCAAAACGACCTTCTCCTTTGCCCCTGATGCTTAAGCTCTCACTACTCGCATATTCATCAATCGCCTCCACAGCTCCTCCAGAGTTGTACATATCTATTAACCCAATGGCTGCACACTCAACCCTGCCACTGAAGAAAGCCTTGATAGGGGATATAGTGAAAACATCACACTCGAGGCTCTTGAGGGTCACCGAGAATGATTTTTCTTCTGGTAATCGAGACAGAGATCTTGCCGTGAAGGAGAAGATTGCACAATCCCCTGTCCATATCTCCCCAGCTACCTCTTCAAAATACTCGATGTCAGCAGGAGAAACTTCCGCAGACAGCTCAATCTCAATTCCAGCATTTTGCTCTACACTGGTTTTCATACAGGGCCAGATTCCAGCTCCATGGCAATTGAAGACGCCTATAACTCCAGTGAGTTTGTTCAAGTTCCAAATCTTTAGGAGACTATGCTTTAATTTAAAAAAAAAAAGAAAAGAAAGAAACACCCAAGGAGGCAGCAAATGAGAAACTGTAAATAAACTGAAACCGGGGTTCATCTTCAAATATGACTCTATAACTAATGTATACGAAGTACCTCTTCCCATCCATAACTGGGTCCACAAATAAGCAGTCTCTTGATGGCCTCCCAGGATACTTTGCTCTGAGCACAGTTCCATCAGGAAGTACAAGTCTTTTAAGTATCTTAAAGTCATGATGGCCGGGTTTATCACTGTACCCACAAAGAATACAAATACAATAAAGTCATCATTTTCTCATTTATACCAAAAAATTGATTTTTTTTTTTTTTTTTTTTGGTTGGGACGAAGAGTTTAGGAAAGAGGTTCTGGACAAGCCATCAATTTGGATTGCAAGAAAACATGTATGATCAGAAACTGATGTTCCGATGTTGTGCATTTATAATACATAGACCAAATGGATCCATGTCAATTTGTATGCAGAATGCTTGATGACTAAGTGACCCATATTTCTTGAGCCTCTTAACTTGTATGCAATTACTTTCTCTGTGTTTCTTTTCTAGATGCAGTCCAGCAGTTTCCAAACACAAAGGAGAAACGAATCAGAGAGGCAATTTCTCATGCATTGAGATCGAGACATCTGGAGAACCCATAACCTCACATAGAGTTGTTGAGATCAAACATATGCTTTATTTATATTTTTTTCCTTTCTGGTGTGTCCATTATGAGATTTTTTCCCTCGGCAGATATTTACCTCACATAGACCGCACAACCTCCCACGGCTCGAGCAATTGCATGAAACTCTGCTGCATAATGACGGCTCTGAAAAGTTTTTTTAAAAGCAACAATGAGTGCTGGGGAGCAGTTAAGTAGAAAGAATATTATTTTAATTCCAAAATTAAAAAATGGTTCACATCGTACATAGAACATATCCCAGTCTGGAACAAAAACTTCTCCCAGAAAAATGCTGTTGAAAGCTACGGCAGCTATATGCAGTGTCTGTGATGTAGGATCTCTTGGATAGTAATCATCAGATGCTCGGGTAATAGCACTTGTTTTTGAACTGCATATGTGGAGAATCACTGTAAAGGGTTACGCTTGTCAAAGTTAAACATACTAGCAATCTTCAAAATATCTCATTGCTATAATAGAAGATACATCTTCAAGAGATAGGGAGAGAGAGATCATCCTCATAGGATAGAATAAAAGTGCATGATACTGTGAATTTCCAGCCAAAATCACCTTGGCAGTTCTTTTTTCTTTTTTAATTACCACACTAGCTAATCAGTCTTCCGAGGCCTCCACAGTACGTATGGCAATTTTACCCATTTCCACTGTGAGTGATGCAAGTTTCTGGATTGATACACTGCACTGCACCTATTATGTTTACAAAGTAAATTTCAATGAGATGGGAGTTCATGGTATCTTTACTGGTAAACAGAATCAGTGCTCTGACCCATGCAGCAGATTATGCTGTTGTCTTGGAAGTTAGTGGCTATGGACTTCTCTAGAGCCTGTTGGAAATGTCTAGTGAGAGAGACCCGACCCCCTAAGCCAGCTGCAAGGGTCTCCAGGATATTTTGCACATCAACTTTAACCCCATCCACACCCTGTGACACAATATATTTGTGTAGATCATCATAAAACTCAGATATTTTGGTTGGATCAATTGTACCAACTCCATACTTCTCCATCCTGTCCATTGCTATATCGTTCTTATTTGCTAGATTCCCTGGTGACTGTTGGGGGAACCGCAATTTCACATCGTATCGTTTCATTCCTGGTGCATCTGGATCAGGTCCTCCCCAATGCCCCATTAGCGCATGCCACACATAGACATACCTGAAAATTTAAGGCACACCAAGGATGTGTAGGCATTAGCAGAGAAAAACACTATGAGATTGAAGTTCAAGATAATTATTGTCCATGTGGTGCTGCCTAACAGCAACTGTATCAAGTACTTCAGTGCTGATTTGTTAATGCTCTTATCTTAGGTAAAGGCCGGAATTGCAGGGTCATTGTGATAACATACTTAAGCCCATATTTTCTTTTGATCTCTTGAATAAAATCCTTGAGATTATTAGGTTTATCACTTGGACCTCCGTCCGTTATTCCAAACTTCCCATTCTCCTTGATGCTGACTAATCTGGCACCAAACCTGCAAATTACAGATTATTAAGCAAGTTAAACAATGGGTGGGGGGGCATTCATTTGCATATTTCTACTTCCAAGCAAAGAAATACACCAGAGAGAGAGGGTGGGGGGGGGGAGGTTCTTAATCGAGAAGGAATGAGTGGGTGGGCTTACTGTGACCCTTCAACATAAGGCTCCCCCTCTTGTTGAAACTCATTAGTTATATCTTGCCAACCATCATCTATAATCAAAAACCTTGCAGGAGTGCCTCCTTGAGACAGGCTGAAAGAAGCAATGGAAGTTCTATATGAGGTAACAATAACTCCAGGAGCATAACAGAAAGAGGAACTGGATTCAACAGGGTTTACAAAGCAAACTATTTTGTGGTAGGAATCAAAGCTAGCAACGGTGATTAAAATTTCTCCTGGAGATAAGGAATTCAAAATCAGATTTTCTAATTTCTGATCAGGGGTTCTGAAATTGAAATTCATCCGGAAAATCAAAATCTAGGTTGCAAAACACAAGCTAAAAATGTCATATACAGCTCAGCCAAGAAAAGCTTTGAAAATTGATACACCTCACTTACCTTGGTTAAGCCATGCCAAGCATGCATTGATACATATAACTTAAGGAGAGATGGTACTTGTAGTACGGATGCCCATAATATCATAAGTAATTTCCATCTCATGTCAAACAATTTATCTTGCTTCAAATAATAAAAGTGCTTCCCACTGAAGTAATAATTTTTTACTACTGAGCCCTTTCTTGTTTACGAGGAAATTTTAACTCATCTGCGGTCCCGTGATGTAATTCTAATCACATAGATTTTCTATTTGTTAATCCAATTCTCAGTCAAGCCTAAACTGCTAAAGACCATCATCAAGGCCCAATTCAAAGATCTCTAGGTGTACGAATCAAAGCCATGAAAGATTCCATCAGAGTTAGAAATGAGGATGCAAACATGGCAAGTGTCAGAAAGCAACCTTTCCAGTCCTTCTTTAATTCCCTGTGGACAGACTTCTGTATAAAAAGCATCCCATGTACACCATCCAAACAAATCCAAAATGCCAGGCAACTGCATCAGAAAGGCAATCGAGTTCTTATTTTGCAATATGACAGTGCTAAAGATGATATTTAGATGCTTGTTGAAAAAAATTGGGCATAGCACAGGGCTTGCCTGTTTAGTTTCCCGGAGTGCAAAGTCTCCGACGTGCATTTGTAGTATCCTGCTCAAAATCAAAATCCCGAGGTAAGACTATACATTTCAGAGACACAAGAGGCAAGCCATAAATTCACATGACTGATGATGAAGCTACCATCCGCTATGTCATGGTAAGTGAGTTACCAAAAAAATGGAAAGCCTAGCATTAGCATACAATGTAAGTGCAGAAATAGGCCATTGAACTAAAAAGGAAAGAAAAAAAAAAAAAGAAAAGAAAAAAAGAATCAGCAGATAGCCAACCTACTTCATGGATTCCTTTATCAGGTCGAACGGATTATCTCCATAATTCACGAGTACAGCTTTCAGACATTTTGATGTAACTAGAGCAGGATCACCTAGAAATTGAAAAGAAGCCCACAATTAGATGAAGCAGCATGAAGTGATTAAAAAAATATCAGCACGTAAAATGGCGGTCCAAACGTCATGAGGAGTTTTGCGACACCATACTTGCATGCTTCAGAGCATGTCTGATGGCTAAACAGAGTCAGAGGATACAATAACTTATGCATAGCAGCCTGCGTGTTATCATAGGTTTATTCCACAGCAAAAAAGGAGACCTCGAGAAATTTTTTTTACTTGGTGTGGGGGTGAGAGCTGAAGGAAAACTACTCTTACCACTCTCAACACAGAATTCAAGTTCATTATTGGAATTGCCTTGCAAACTGCTTCTGAAATCACCGTCTAGTGCAGGCAGAAAAAGAATATAAGATGTGGTTTCATTGGCATTGGAGTCGTGGTGGTGTGTTTCTAGGAGCAGCATCTGAGTCTCAACAGGAATGTCACTTCCACATCTACCCGAGCGGGGTATCATCCACCAAATTTTAAATCTAAATAAACATAGAAGTCTGGAATCCCTGCACCAGCCAAGCAAATAGAAGGGTAAAATGAACAGCTTATTCATTTCGGATTCCTATGGAAGCAGTAAACGTAGTGGCAGTGATTTATACTAGACAAATGGGAACGGACATTCCTGTTTAAAACAGATATCAATCAATGGAGGAGGAGAAACATAACCTACTGAATAAGGCCCAGCTTGAAAACATGTCGAGAAGAAGGATTGGGGGAAGAGGCGCCAAGGAAGGCAGCAGCAGCAGTAGAAGAAGAAGAGTCGGAGGAATTGAGATAAGTAAAATGAATGTTGTCTGGAATGGAGGAGAGAGGGAGGGCAACAACTCTTCCATTATGGAAACAGAGGCTGAGGCACCCATCTCCATCCCTTATTATCTTTGGGTTTGGGCTTGGGCATTTTGTGCTCAACGTTGATACCGAATGCTTCCCCCTCTCATTTCCATACCTCAAAGAAATGTCGCTGTTGTTGGCGGACAAGTAGAAGATTCTGGGCTGCTGCAATTGTTGCAGTTTCCATATTGTCGTTGTTGGGAATGAGAAAAAGAACCGGCCATTATTAAGCTGCAGCGACGAGGGAAACCTGCCCATTTCGGCCCCACCTCTTACTCTCTTTCCACTCTTATCGGTCTAAAAAGAGACAGATATTCTGATTCTATTTCTGTTCCTTCACTGCACCGCACTTCTCAATCTCATCAGACCTCACCTCTTTCCAATAATGATTTGACACAGAAGCTACGTGGGGGGTGGGGGGTGGGGGGTGGGGCTGTCAGTTTGCTGCTGTTCTCTGCTTAGCTTCTGTTAACTTCTCTGTTCACCTTCATCCAATGGCAATGGCACTGTGGAGTGGATTGGAATATACGTGGATGGCCTTAGCCCCTTTTTGTCTTTTTCTCTTGTATATAATCCGAGGTCCCGTTCCAGCAGGGCAGCAGCACTTTTGGGGGTGGTGTTGTGCAATGTACATCCACCTATCCTATTCTTTACATGTTTCCATTCAACCAATAGGCTAAAGCCCGCCAATCTCCTTGCGTCTGTGTGGCTATTGTTTACTCTTCATCTCATCCCATCCCCATTTAAGAAGGTCCCCACATTTGTTTAGGTGTATTTTTTACTTTTTACTAATTTATACTATACATGTATTATTATTATTATTATCACAATCAAAATAATAATTGTTATTTTTTTTTTAAATAGATGCAACAATTGTCTACACTAAATTAAACATTTTTTTTTTATAAAATAATGTAAAAGTATAAATACAATTGCATTAAAAACGAAAATTCTAATTTTAATTAATTCTAATTAATCAACTTTGTTTTAGTTGATGCTGAAATTTCCTACCTGTGCCGGATATAAATGTACAAAATATGATGGTTAACAGATAGAATTGACCAACTGCCAAGAAACAGAATAAAGAAGGCAATGCCAAGAAAAATTCGCCCTTCCCTCCTATGGGATGGATCCAAGTCCTGTCAGTTGGTTAGTCTAGTTAGGGTTTCCCAGCTGAAGAACACAACCTTGCCCTCAAAATTGAGGAAATGGGAGAGAGGAACATTAATGACTAAATCAAAAACAATGATTTAAGAGTTGCAGAAGGCACTTTATGCCCTATTTCAACAAATATCATTAAGCAGTTGATTTTTAGCCTGGCAGTTGCAGGACATCTAGGCAACAGAAACAACTATTGGACTCCGCACATAGTGCTTTCCATCTGACCATATTAATTGTCCAAATACATACTCTTCTTTTTCTTCGTTATGCAAATGCCTACTGCTTCTCTTGGCTTCCAGAGTCATACTAAAGCTCCTTTCTGCACCAAGCTTGTCAAATTCCAAAATACTGGGCTCCACTGAGACTGCAACTCCAATTGGTGCACGGATGCGAGCTGCATAGGTGGCTGGGGGACCGACATTCTTGATTGTTCGAGTTAAAGTCACTCTACCTGCAAGTTTGGGGACTGTCATCGATGGGTAGTTGAAGTCCCAGGCACTAGCAGACTCCCGACATTTATGATGTCCAGTGGCAAAAAGATTGATCATGGTCTGATTGTAGCCAATGGCGCAAAGGAAGTCCAAGTAGTCATTAACTGCTAAGTCATAGACCAAGCCTGGATCCATGGCACGGTTGGGTCGCACATGTCCTGCACCATAAGCAAATGGGGTTGCCCTCTCAAATGATCCATCGAGCATTGGTCTGACGGTGTTGTCTCTGGTTCTTGCTGTTCCCCAAGAGATTCAAAATTTAGGATCTTTTTTCAGGAGAAAAAAAAATATATGTATATTACATGTTGAGGAAAAGGATAGATGAAATTAGTGGTGCAACTGTTACCTGTTGTCATGATAGCAGATCTAATTGTAGATGGGCTCCAGTCAGGATGGACAGTCTTAAGAAGTCCGACTACCCCAGACACATGAGGGCAAGACATGGAGGTACCAGATTCTGTGTTAAAGGGAATTCTGCGATTATCAAAGTCTAAGGATGTCGGACTAGTTGCTTCCGAAAAGGCTGCTATTACATTCACTCCTGGGGCAGCAATATCGGGCTGCAGTTTGCACAGAGAGAGTTAAATAAAACAAAAGTACGGCCAAGAAATAAGGTGGAACAGAAATCTAAAACACTTATAAGCCCTCTCCAAATATATAGCGAACCTTAAGGATCTCTGGTGTAACAGTGTTTGGACCTCTAGAGGAAAAAGAAGCCATGAAGGGAGCAGGTTTTGTATTCAATTGTGCTGTTGGGGTGGTGATGTGTCCAAGAGGATTACTGTTTATAAAAAAAAAAAGATTAGTGATGCTTCTGATAACCCTTGAAATTGATTGAATTATAGTGCCTGTGGAGAGGAAGAGAGAGAGAGAGAGAGAGAGAGAGAGACTTACTTGGTAGAGTTAATGTAAGCAAAGACAGAAACACCATCTTTGTAGGTAATTTGTGATGCGGGAAGGACATGAGCATCAGCAACAATCTCATTTCCGCTGGGCTTATCATTGCAGAGGATCATTCCTGCAGCACCAGCCAGAGATGCCACCAGTCCTTTCTCCACCCTTGCAGTTTCCCCCCTCAGGCATGTCAGGATCTTACCCTTCACCTTACTGGGGTCTAGTGTTCCCCGCTTGCAGAGCATACTGCACATATCAGCACAATGTATTCCCTTGAGAAAATTCACTCGCAATGTAAAAAGCAAATATTCAATCAATCAAGTACTGACTTCCCGCGGAACTAGGTTAAGTATGATCATGGACTTACGCATCTGCAGAAGATGCATTAGCAGCTTTAGCCTGGACTCCAGTGATAAGTGGATAGAATTTGTCATCCGGCAGAGACTTAGAAAGGCTTGTTCCCTTGTACAGAAAAGATTGCACATAAAACACCAATCATTCTCGTTAGAAGAAAAGGTAATCTGGGTTGGGAGACATTTAGATATATAAGAAAACTGTACCTTAAGCCGCAGACCATTATGAAGCTCAACATAGGCTACAAACTCCCTGTCCATAGTGCTTGCTCCCACTGTAATCATCCATGGCGAAATATTTGAAACTGACCCTGCAGTTGGTCCAGAATTGCCAGCTGAGCAAACCACAACAACACCATTCTTCACAGCATGGAATGCACCGATTGAGATGCCATCATTAAAATAGTCAGTGGGATCTCCGCCCAGAGACACAGAAATCACATCAACACCGTCATGGATGGCGACATCAAAGGCTTCCATGATATCTGCATCAAAACATTCACTGCCATTGAGGGGAGGCCAACACACCTTATAGGAAGCAACCCGGGCTCTTGGGGAACCACCTTTGGCTGTTCCATTCCCCACTCCAAATACACTTGCTCCTGGAACAAAGTTCCCACCTGCTGTAGACAAGGTGTGAGACCCATGGCCCTCATAATCACGTGCTGAGTTCATATTTGACTTGAGATGACCTCCGTAATGTGCATAGCCTTTGTTAAAGTAACTAGCTCCAATCAGTTTCCTTTTGAAAAGCAAAAATGAAAAGAAAAAGCCCAAAATGGCATTTTCAGAAAAAGAGACGTGTGAATCATTGGTAATATAATTAGAAGAAACAAAGAGCTGATGTGCTGAATTGCATGATTTATGAAGTCCATCAAACGGATGAGCAATGTTTGAGAAACGTGTGTGCAGTACCCTTCAACAGGTCAAGAAATATTTATTTGAAATTATAGCCACAAATATAGCTTAAATAAGTTCCTTTCTTATAGGCATTTTGTAAGATCACAAGCGTTGAAACTATAGACAGTCATTCACTGTTTATAACAGCCTGAAAATACTTGAGAAGAAAGCGTCAACAAATGAGTTAGGGTACTGATAATATCAGTTTAATGAATTTTTGTCAGAAGACTTGAAGGACTCGCTGATACCCAATAAGTAAAAAACAATTTGAATTTTATCTCAAAGAGAATTCAACTTGTAAGGGATACCAGAAAGAGTCACCTATAGTGACAGGGTTGATCCAAGAAAATAGTCTAATTCTAATTGTACACATTTAGAGGAGAATATATAAGAGAAAACCTGTTACAAGGAACGCCCGCAGTGGTATCATTCTGACACTTTCCTTTCCATTTTGAAGGAATGGGCCCATATCCATTGTCATCAAAGCTACGTGATTCAGGCCAAACACCTGCAATGACCGGACATTAACTTTTCTTTTAATAATAATAAAAGAAATGAATGGAAAAGTAAAAGAGGAAAAGGATCCAACAAAGAGAAAAACTATTGAATATGGAATTTTGGAAAAAGTATACGTGCAAAAATGTGTCTTTAGAGGGCCCCCCGCGAACCAGGAGAGGACAAGGCTAATAAAGAAAATATTGGTAGAACGGAGAAAAGAAAAGGCAAAAGAAGCAATTAGACCATGGCCTGCACTAATGCCTAAAGACTCGTGCACTTCGCCTCATCTATATAACTGAAGGATTCAAAGTTCACAATGAAAAGCATAAAACGACCGGTGCAATTGTTGCTCAACAGTTCAAGGACAATCCCATGAGGCGATGACTCTTGTGTGACTTGATTATGTAAAGAAATTCTCTTTGGTTGGTTGTTACAGTCGGTTCCTGAGCAGGACTGCAAAATGGTTGAAACAATATAAAGCACAATGGTAATTTCAAGACGTAACATTGTTTATTAGCAGAACCCGCCGGGGGGGGGGGGTCGCAGCTTTTGCTGCTTGCAAATTGAACTGGTATTTCTTTGCTTTGCCCAACCAGAGGCTTTTTGTTGGTAAGCAACCATTTTTCCTGCTTTTAATTTAGAAAATCCCCTCCCCCCAAAAAAACAAAAATCCCCTACAAAAAGGTAAAAAAAAGTAATAAAGTAAATGCAGAATTGAAATAGAAAAAAAAGGTGGGTGGGGAGGAGATACCTGTGTCGAGATTTGCAATGATGGTGTCTTGGCCAAACCTAGCCTTTCTCCACAATGAGCTGGAGTGAATTGCACCCTCCTTTTCCAAGTCAAGAAAATCCCAAGAATGGGTCGTGTGCAATTTCCTTCCTTGATTTAAGAAAACGGACACAACGCTCGGATGCTCTGCATGTGCATGCCATTGAATTCACAAAAAACCTTTAGACAATGAAAAGCTCGGCAAACCAGTGTGGTGCAAGATATAGAACGGACTCAGACAGACAGGTAGGGAGAGGTGTTGGTGGTAAGGTGACTTTTAAGACTTACTAGCAATGGCAGCGGCCTGTTCCTCTTCAAGGCTGGCAGCAAAACCGTTGATGTGCCTCTTGTAAGAGTAAATGATTGCATCTTTGGCTTTGGCCTTACTGTTGCAATATTATTTGGAAATATTATACGCATATGTGTATCATAGATATAAGACACAAATTTGTAGTAAAATGGGATTGAGAGTTGGCGGATGAAGAATTAATTACTACCTTCTCAAGAATGACTCAAGAAATTCATGATGAGAATCAGTCACCCGATCATAATCAGCAGTTGAAACGTCTGTTCCATGTGAATGCCCTCCCAAGTACACTATATATGACTGTTTATATACATATACGCACATAAATATGGGTATATCTCTTAGCCCATGGCACTAATAAAATACACTCAAACACACGAAAGAAAAAGTACCATACAAATACTTGCGGGCGGCTATGGACAATATTAGATATAATAGGAGGAGGAATAACTTTTTAACTAACATTACCTTTGTTATGGCAAAAGAGGGTGTGACTCTGAGGTTCAGAGACAAGAGAAGGAAGAATATTGAAAGCTTGGAGGAAAGAGGCATTTTTTTGTGTATTCTCTCTCTCTTTCGAAACTCCCTGATCAAATGTTTTTCTACCCTGCTGCTCAGATTTTATTTATATATTTGCGTTTGTAAACCCATAAAAATTGTCTTTATATGTATTTCGTAATGAAAAGAACTAAATTAAAAGTGGGCAGAGCAATTCCAAACAACATACACCTCTTTTTGTTCGGAAATTCTATGGCAGAGGGGGGGGGGGGATAGAGAGAGCAGATTGGTTGGGTAGAATTAGAGAGATACTAAAACAGAGGAACAGAAGCCTATCATATCATTCCTTAGATCCTGCAGAGTTTGTTTTGTTTTAGGTAACGTTTTTTCTTCCATATTAGAAAAGGCTAAAACCAACTTAAACTCGATAATTTATCCAGATATTATTCCCAAAGAGAGGATTCCTTCATTCATTCCTTATCTTCTCTACCACTACATGATTTCAATCCCAACTAACTTTTGTATATTTCGCAAAGAAAATAGTGATGCCAAGATCTTGTGGATTCTCCCCAATAAATAAATAAATAAAAGGCTCTTGAATTTTGCAGCAAAAAAAAAAAGGTGGGCCCCCATCTTTTTTGATCGGAACGGATTGGGGGAAAGAGACCTTTTGTAGTGCCAAGACTAGGTTCCTAGTAAGGAGCCTTTTCTGTTTTAACTTGAAAACCAGAAAATGAAATGAGCAAGCCCACAAACAAGGTTTTCTGTGCTTATCTGTGGCTGAGCTGAAGGCTCCCAATCCCATAGATACTTCATTTTTATTTGGCCCATGAGTTCCATGTATATTTTTTCCTTATTCCGTTGACTTCTACAAGGGTAAAGGAATGGTATTGGATATGTTGAAAGGATGCTCAATTGGCGCTGGCTCCTGGAACAATTGCCTTCATTGTAAATGACGTCCACGTTTATTGAATGACTTCTGCTTTTGTTCTACAAGACAGCAAACAGATTCGGATCATTCGTTTCTGTGACTTGAGTTGTTTGTCTAATTTTTTATGTATCTTCCACTCCCAGGAAAAACGAAAGTCTATTAATTTTGTATAATAAGGTGGCGGAAATCCTTAAAAAGCACTCCCTATCTTTCAAGGAACTATAATCAGAGATTTGGTGCTAAGTCAGTGTGGGAGCTTGTATAGTTAGGAAGCTGGAACAACTGCCATAACGTTTGGTTCAGAAATTTCGGGGGTTGGAAGAAAATTGCCGGTTCTAAGGTATAATGGAGGGTCAATAAGAAAATTGTTGCTGGCATCTGCCCTAAGCGGGGTAATATACATGTGTTCGCATATTGCTGGCTGCTCTTTGTATTTCTTTGCGGTGTTCAAGCCTCGTTAAGTTTATGGATGGCAATAGTTCACCGATTGGTTCTCAATTATTCCAGATTAATCCAACTTGACGAAGTAGATTTTTTTTCCTTCAAAAAAGTGGTTAAGGACGGATTTTTCAATTAAATAATCGAGTCTACTTGCATACGAATTTAAATAATAAAAAATTCAACTGATCTTCCTGGTTACTCAATTTATTATTTTATTATTAGAAAATATTTATATTGAATTTATTAATATTAGAATTTTGTTTTAAAATTTGAAATCCTTACTCCAAATAGATGTGACGTAGTTTCTGTCTTCGCCTCCCTCCTCCCCACCCTTCCTCCATTCTCTTCCCCACTCACATCGCCAACAATGACACACAATAGTCGGGAGATCATCAATGGTAAGACTAGCCATGCATACAGTGATGGAATATTTGACTATTACATCTAGCATGGTTTGATTAAATATTTAACCCTTATATTTAACCTAATATTTTACCTTATATTTAACTTAATAATCAATCATGTATCTAACCATACATTGAATAAATACACACTCGAGCATATGTATACTCTTATAATCTTCTATATATAGTGAAATATTATTATCTAAATATAAAACAGAATTTACTCTCCTAATAAGTCTCTTCTAATATGGTATCAAAGTCTAGTTAGAAAAATCTATCCTCCCTTTCTTTGCACAACCCTCACCAATAAATCTTTCTTACTCATGTATGCCCTGCACTTGCCTCTTAGAGTCTTAGTTGATTTCTTTTGATTCCTCCACTCTGTATATTCAAATCCCAATTGTTGTCCCAAAAAAGTCAAATTGATTTCTTCCGAATCCTCCTTTCTCTATATGTGAATTTCAATTGTTCTCCAAAAAAAAGGTTCGACTTAGTATTTGAACCTTAGACCCACATCTCCACCATTGTCATTCTAAACTTCTAGTCACCATAAAAAATCATAAAAATAAAATAAATAAAAAAACCTCACCTTTTTTTGAGATAATTTGTTAGACTCTCGAGTTCAAACACGCGACAACTTCTGCATGATCTAGAAGTACGTGCCATCACTAGCACGTACCCTAAGATAATATCAGGCTATGATAATACCATTTTTCAAATTAAGAAATCTAGCACATAAAATATTAGAACCAAAATTATGTGAGAGACAATTAAATTTTAAATATTTCATAACATGATTTCCAAAATATAATTTTCAACTTTAGAAAAAAAAAAATATAGAATATATTACATGAAGAGTTTTCAACTTTATAATGCTCTCCAATGGGTCCATCAATAAGTCTCAAAAATCCATACCTAAGAAAAACCAATACAATAGTTGGGTGTGGCAGGCTCTCTCCTCGATCGGATCTAGCTCGTAGTGAAGTGCTTTTTGTCTCTACGCTTCCTTTAAAAAGAATAAGAAATGAAGAAATAAGTATAAAAATACTTAGTAAGCAGAGTATAATGGTATAGTTGTGTAAGAAAATGAGTGGTGAGTATGATAATATCACACGATATTTTTAAATCCATATTTTTGATTCAAACAAAAACATCATGAAATCGTCTTGGCATTCTTCTACAAAAGTCATAATTTTCCATGAAACATAATGAGCGTTCAATATGCACTTGTTTTTAAAATCAAGGGCTTTGTCTTAAAATCTTTCCACCAATGGTTTGGTCTAGACCAATGGTAGAATCGTGAAGGAGTTTTCAATTTTTATTGATCATAAATATCAATTCCAATTTTGGCATTAGCTCGAGACCTCCAAAGTGGTACAGTCAAGTTAATCCGACAGAGAATGGGTATTGCTGTACTATGTCTACCCCCTCAAGTCTAACAACCTCTCCACGCTGCCCTATAAAATTGAACCGTGAAAGTTTAGACTAATCATCACATATATATATAGGTATTCACATTCTAAGCATGCACCATTTTACAAAACAACATAATATATACCATAAAGATTCAACAAAATATCTCAATTTATGAGTTCAACAACAATTTCCATGAAAAAATTTAGCATGACACATAATACATTTGCAAGTGCATAAGTTTCATGGCTCAAAATCAAGATATTTTCAAGAAATAATCCATATTCACAAAATATTATATAAATCCAAGTTAAAGAAAAATATTTTAAAAAACCAAAAAAAATATTTTCTCATTTACGAACATAATAATTAATCTATTAACAGTGTTAGGGAGGGTAGTCACTTTCAAATTTCTCTACAACAAAGATCTTATTTCGATTAGTTTTGTTCAACCCCTAATAGATATCAAGTTATCACAAATATCAATATCAATCTATCCAAGTCAACCCAAAACTCTAACATTCAAAAATTATTTTTCTCTCACTTAATGTGATTTTAAAATCTTCCAAATCCAAATGGATAAGTAGTTAGATAAATTAAATCTTGGGATAGGAAGTTTATAACACCTTATTTTTATTTCTAAAGAATCTTTCGAGTTTGGTGTCACCAAACCCTTGATTCTTCCTTTTTTGTGACAATTCTAAACCCTTAATCCCTTCTCCAAAATCAAAACTAATATCTAACTTTGGAGAGTTAGATGAGTAATTTGGAACTTTTGATATTGAGTTTCACAACAAAAAAAAAAATCAATTTGCGACAAATTTGCAAGAAAAATTCGTCCAAAAACAAATTTGCGACGAATTTTGTAACAAATTTTTTTCGTTGCTAATAAGCCGTCACAAAATTTTAAAACGAAAAACTAATTATTCGTCGTAAAAATTTCCAACAAATATTTTTTTGTCGTAAAATTCATCACAAATGTACAATGAACTTAGCAAAGAAAATTTTATTCGTCGCAAATGTGCAACAAATAAAATTTTCATCGCAAATTTGCAACAAATAAAATTTTCGTTGTAAAATTTATGACGAAAATTTTATTTGTTGCAAATTTTGCAATGAATAAGTTATTCGTCGCAAATTACGAACGAAAAATAATTTATCACAAATTTGCCACGAAATATTTTTTGTCGCATATTTGTCACGAATCTAATTTTCATCAAAAATTTGCGACGAATAGTTTTTTTCGTCAGAATTTTTGCAACGAAATGGAATTCGTGACAAATTAGGAACGAAAAAAAATTCGTCGCAGAATTTGTCGTAAATTTGCGACAAATGTTTTTCGTTGCAAAATTCATCGTTAATCAAAATTTATAATTCAATTTTAGTAACAAAATTTACAACGAATATAGTTTTCAGGGACAAATTTTGCGATGAATATGTATTTTGCGACAAAAATAAATTTTATTGACATATTTGAACCATTTTTCCCTATATAACCTGTATTTATACATATTCATCCAACCCCATCAACAATTAATCATCCAAATCATTTTTTATATCAAATTTCATTCATCTATACTCATCAATATAATTAACTATTCAATAAGATCAATAAATTAAAAATTCAACAAGAAATCATAATAGTAATATCAAAGATAAAAGCAATATCAAGTCTAAATGTTAAAATATCAATAACCATACATAACCAAAAAAATCAATGTAACGAGTATCAAAATATAACAGTCAAATAAAAGTACACAATTTTAAGCACGACTTCCACCATCATCATCATCATCGAAAAAATCATTACCTTCATCACAATTTTAAGCACGACTTCCTGTATTGTCATAAGAAAAATTAAAATAAATTTACAATAACAATATAATACAATCACATATAATCTTGACTAAATATATATATATATATGAAGAAAAATAAAAAAAACTGGAAACATAAATCATGAAACTATATATGATCTAAATTATGAACATTCATATTAATATTGAATAAGTTAAAATTTATAAAAAAAAAAAGAGAGAGAATCTCTATCAAGTAATTTATTTGAAATCAAAGAATCAAATCAGCAATAAAAATAAACTTGGAAGAGACTAACCTAATAAATTCATTTTCCTACATTGTTATGATATGTTCAACATAATATATTCAAATCAACATTGAAAATGTTTATTAAATAATTGGAAGTTTTGAAATTACAAACCTTAATTGCTCTAGCTCTCTCCTCGTTTCAAGTCTTATCTTTTTTCTCAAATGTGCGGGTGAAAATATCTATGAATGAAGGCTCGGTCCCTGTTTCCTTGGCCTAAAATAAAAAAAACGCTGTTAGAAATAATGAAATAGTTTAAATTATATTAAAAAATTAGTATTTGTATAAAATTACCAATTTATTTCCATATTCATCGATATTGATCGAGCCTCCCGCATACGTCGCAGACAATTCCCCTGAATTATAAGCTTAGTTTTTTTATTCTACTCACTCCTTCGTTTGCTTTCCTTCCATTCCCAAAAATTCACAATCATGCCCCAATTTTGCTCGGTGATGCAGTTTGGCTTTTTTCCGTATCTCTTCGCATGATTCAGAACGTGTCAGATGTGATCTGTAACACAGAAAAAAAAAAGAAAAAAAGAGAAGAAAAGAAAAGGAAAAAGAAAAAAAATCCCAAAATTGGATTAGGGCTAAAAAGCCCTAATCTCTTCTCTCTCTCTCTCTCTCTCTCTCTCTCTCTCTCTTTCTCTTCTCCTCTGCCGTTGCTCTTCTCCTCCGCTGCGGTCTCTCCCTTCTGCCACCCACCGCTGCTGCTCCTCCCTCCTCGCGTGAGCGCGCTAGCCTGCAGTTCCTCCTTTCTCGCGCGAGAGTGCCTCTGCGCTGAACCTTCTGCCCGAGCGCTCCATAGTGCGAGCGTACGCCTACTCGGGAGCACGCCTGCGCACGAGCGCTCTGCAGCCCACAGTGCGCGACCCATGCACGGCCCCAGCACGAGCGCCAGCGCGCGACCCATTGCGCGAGCGCGCTCCAGCACGTGACCCACTGCCCGAGCACGCTCCAGCGCGCGACCCACTACGCGAGCGTGCTCCAGCGTGCGACCCATTGCATGAGCACGCGATCCACTCGCGAGCTCAATCCAACTCGCGAGCGCGAGCCCTAGCCTGTGAGAGCCCACCAGACCACGAAGCCCACTGCTGACCCGCGAGCCCACTACAACCCGCGAAGCCTACTGCTGCCAGCAAGTCGAATTGCGAGCCTACGAGCCCACCAGCAGGCCAGCCCGCTAGCCCGCCAGCCCGCCAGCCCGTTGGCCCAAAAGCCCGCGACGGCCTATGATTTGGTTACCGCCAGCCCGCAACTGACTTTCCACTTCGAGAGCTCATTTGCATCTTCATTGCAGGTAACGACTATGATTTGGTTGAAATTCTAGAGTTTGGTGTTAGAAATTTAGTTGTTACTAATCTCTTTCAAATTTGAAAATATTACAGGTTTTAGACCAATCTGACGGGCAAACAACAGTTAGATCTGAAACTCGAGAAATTCTAGGTGAGAGAAACGCACTCACTTCAAAGTTTGAATAAATTTTGTTGATTTTATGTTGAATTTAAAATCGGAAGTTATATATCTATTTAGAAATGTGTTAAATTCGAGAAAAATTAGAGAAAATGAGAAATATTGGAAATTTGATCATTGACGAGCCAAATGATTCGAAATTTAATGAAACGAGAATTTAGAAATGATTGTGTAAATTAAGCTTATATTAAATTGGACAGAAAAATTGAAATCCCTTATTAGGGTTTTATTTGATATAAAATTTGATAATTTGATTAGTTTTGTCTTTTGGAGACTCGAGAAGTCAATTGGATTGATTTGAAAAATAGGGAGTGACCACCCTCACTAGATAAGTAAGTAAGACCCTAATCTCTTACATAAAATAATAAAACGTGTTTTCTGTCATGTTTTTGATAAAACATGCTTTTAATATACATTGATTCGACGTTTGATATTAAATTTTAAATCTGTTTTGTGTTGTTTATGATAACTATGCATCTATGGTTTGAAATGAAACAAAAATTGTGCCATTACTTGAAAATTGATAATTCTCTTTTCTACCGTTACATTGATATGCTGTTTTGAAATGATGTGATGCAATGTATTGACACGCAAATTTGAAATGCTTTGATGAACTATGTGGGTTGGATGCCCACTAGTTATGGGATGATATGATTTTACTTGTGCGACGTTGTACCCTGGACGTTATACTTTTGTGATACTATGATGATGATATTCAGGATTTCGTAGCTACAAAGGGCGTTTGTAGAGGCACAGGTTGTCCGGATACGCTTCTGCAGGAGGTATCCTCAAACGTCATTAATTTTAAACGCTATAGGCACAGCCGGTTGAATCCAAGTAGGGAGAGGACGTGGGTGACGCCACCGTCTAACACCGGTCAGGGTCCTATACACGATGATGAACTAGCCCCAGCGAACTCATGGCCAACGTTGGGGTAGAGAGTGATTTTAAAGTTTATGTATAATAAAACTCCCGATATACCTGTTCTTGGTCATAGTTGATCTTTGCCAAAATTATCTTTGGCTTGCTCTACTATTATTTGATTTTTAAATGGATGCATACATGTTTGTTATCGTGTGATTGATTAAATGATTTCAAATGGCTAAATATATAATATTTTACTGTGAAATATAAATTTTTGTTTCAAATGATATTATTTGACACTGCAATGGTTCACCCACACTATTTATACTGATATTATTCTCTTCACTCACTGAGTATCTTCTTATGATACTCACCCCTCCAATTTCCCTCTTCAGACAGGATCATTGTTGTGCTGGAGTGACGTTTCAGATTTTAAAAATTTTGGTGGATTTAGGTGATTCACGACGGTGAGATTTAAGTTTAAATTTGAAAGATGAATTCCGTAATTTATTTTCGACTCTACGAGGTTTTGACATTGAGCTCCGTAATTGACCATGTACTTATTTTGGGATAACTGTATAATTTATATATATTTAGTTGTGAAATTCTCATATTTCGTTTACATCGAGGCGATTGTACGTATTTGAATGTTATTTGGAAAAATTATTATATATAAGATAAAAGTTAGGTCCGTTCGATGTGGCGACTGTTCATACTCTAGTTGAGCATGACAGTAGAGATCTGTTGCTAGGACTGCTAGAAACTTTATAGCTCTATGTTGTTTTGGATGTTGGCTGTGATATTTGTTGATTTTGGAGAGGCCGAGATGACCATTTATTTATTTTATAGGATGAATGTGATATACAGGTGAAATTGTATATGAGAAACCTCCGATTTATGGAGAGATTCTATCTTATTTTTTGTAAAAATACAGCCGGCATCTAGGGGCAATGGGCGGCTATTCACGATCCCGGTTCGGGACGTGACAGTTATATTGATATCAGAGCGTTTAGGTTTGAAAAAAAAGATAGTAGTAAAAGTCTTCCCAAGTATATGAAAAGTCTTCAATGCATTAAAGAGTTTCATACAGTCATTTAAAGTCTCATATTTGGCCATAGGCATATAAGTTCGTAGAATCCTTACGGATTTAGGGTTGTCAGAGGAGCTCATATTGAGAGTTGCTGAGAGACTCTTCGACGGAGATGCCCTCTCATGGTGGGAGGCTATCCGTGACAGTGCTACATAGACCCTGCGGTGGGAGGACTTTGTACGAGAGTTCGACCGCAGGTATTTCACCCCATTCCAGTAGGACCGGATGAGAACAGAGTTTCTGTATTTACGTCAGGGGACGATGTCAGTTTCAGAGTACGAGGCTGAGCTTAGACGACTAGCGGTCTTTATCCCCGACATGGGTACACCAGCTCAGTTGAGGTTTAAGTTTGAAGATAACCTCTAATTAAGTATCAGGAATATATGACGGTAACTCCCTCTTTTACACTATCAAAGGTGATTGATTCAGCGTATCGAACGGAGGAGATCGTCCGAGCGGAGGCTAGATAAAGGGAGAGTCACCAAAAGAAGAAGACTGGGTCACAGGGTAAACAGTTTTCGAAGAGAGGTAGAGGTTCTGGATATCCCGAAGGTTGTTCTAGCTTTAGACCAGCAACACCGGGACATGGATCTCGACCACAGGGTTTTGGGGTACCAGCCCCTAGTGTCTCTACACAGTCTACTACACAGAGATCGCCTTTTTGCCATAGATGCAGCAGCCACCATATCTTTGGGGCATGGAGAGTACTAGTTACTTGCTTCCAGTGTGGGAAGTAAGGTCACGCTAGGAGTGTCTGCCCTGATTTAGGTCGAGGAGGATCGACTTTGCAAAGTCGTACTAGTACGTCTGTCACATGCCAGCAGGGGGCACCTGCGCACTCAGCTCTTACTGCACCCCGAACTGTAGCTGGGAGTAATATAGTGCCAAGATCGTCGCGACCGCAACCTAAGGCCTAGGCTCGTGTGTTTGCGATGACATAGGAGGACGCACAGGCAAACCCTGATGTTATTATGGGTAATCCTCCCACAGACCCCTTAGTGTAGTACTTTTGTTATAATTTCTATTTGACCTTTATGTATATCATGATGTCGATGTATAGTTTTGACTAGTTAAACCTTTAGAAGCTTAACTAGATTGATACATATATATTCGTTCACTTTTTCTTCGCATTTTAAATTTTGTTGATCTTTTTCTTACTTTTAGGTACCATGCAAATATTTGGTATCGACGTCCGTATTCTTATAGATACTAGGTCAAATTTTTCCTATGTGAGCGACACGTTCGCTCGCCATTATGATAGACCTCTCTCGCCACTTGATGAAAAAATTATGGTAGTCACTCCTCTTGACATGTATATCATTCGAGATACAGTCTATAGAGGCTGTGAGTTTGTATTGGGGAGATAGTATTAGAGGCAGATCTGATTCCGCTCCCTATCACAGATTTCGATATCATCCTAGGGATGGATTGGCTGAGTTTATACCGGGATTCTGTGGATTGTTTCGCGAAAGAGGTTGAGTTTTGAAAGTCCGGGCAGCCACCGTTAGTATTCCGGGACGAGAGACGAATATTGCCCCGTAGTATTATATTTGTTATGAAGGCTAGACGCTTGGTACATCATGGTTGTGCGGCTTATCTGGCTTATGTTATCGACACTACCATTGAAGGATCGAGACTTGAAGATATCCTTGTGGTGCAAAAGCTTCCAGATGTGTTCCCCAAGGAGCTTCACGGATTACCACCAATTCGGGAGTTCGATTTCGAGATTGATCTAGTATCAGGGACCAAACCTATTTTTATTCCGCCATACAGAATGACACTTGCTGAACTGAGAGAGTTTAAGATTTAGTTGTAGGAATTTTTAGAAAAAAGGTTCATTCGCCCGAACACCTCACCTTGGGCCGTTCCGATGCTGTTTGTAAAGAAAAAGGATGGTACATTTTGGCTTTTTGTGGACTAAAGGTAATTGAAAAAAATCACCATCAAAAACCAATATCCCCTGCCACGTATCAATGATTTGTTTGATCAGTTGCAAGGAGCCAGGATTTTCTCTAAAATTGATCTCCGTTCGGGTTATCATCAGTTGAGAATTGAAGCTGAGAATGTGCCTAAAATAGCTTTTCGCACTCGATACGGCCATTACGAGTTTTTAGTCATGCTGTTTGGGCTGACTAATATCCCAGCTACTTTCATGGATTTGATGAACCGAGTTTTTCACGACTAGTTGGATCGGTTCGTCATCGTCTTCATCGATGACATCTTAATATATTCACGGAGTGATGAAGATCATGTTGAGCACCTTCGGATGGTATTGCAGATATTCCGTGAAAAAGCAGCTATATGCCAAATTCTCGAAATGTGAGTTTTGGTTAAGACAAATTGGATTCTTGGGGCACATTGTTTCCGCGGAGGGTATTTATGTTGATCCGTGAAAGGTTAAGGCTATAGTATAGTGGGAGTGTTACAAACAATTACCGAAATTCGTAATTTTCTCGGTTTGGCTGGGTATTATCATAGATTTGTAAAGGGATTCTCCCAGATAGCTACTCTGTTGTCTAGATTGACCCAGAAGGGGGTTAAGTTTGTTTAGGATGACTGTTGTGAGACGAGCTTGCAGGAGCTCAAGCAACGGTTGACACCCGCTCCTATCTTAGCCCTTCCTACTAGTATCGGGAGTATACAGTGTACATAATGCTAGCTGACAGGGATCAGGTTGTGTTCTGATACAGGATGGTTGAGTTATTGCATATGCCTCGCGACAGCTGAAGAAACACGAGGTTAACTACCCGATACATGATTTAGAGTTGGCAGTCATACTCTTCACTTTGAAGATATGACGACATTATCTTTATGGGGTGACTTGTAGGGTATTCATGGATCATCAAAGTCTAAAGTACTTGTTCACCCAGAAGGAGTTAAACCTCAGACAAAGGAGATGGTTGGAGTTATTGAAAGACTATGATCTTATTATTGACTATCATTCGGACAAGGCGAATATTGTAGTAGATACCTTGAGTCAGAAGTCAATATCATCCTCACAGTCAACAAAGAAAACCTACATTTCTTGTTTAGTGGGACTCCGAGTTTTGGGAGTTAGTTTGACTAGTGATGATTAGGGATGCTTACTAGCCAGATTTGAGGTCAGACTGACCTTATTCGACTGTATCCGAGAACTCCAGAGTATAGATAAGAAGTTTCAGGGTTTTGTGGATAGAGTTCGCAGAGCTGAGAGCAGAGACTTCAGAGTCCGTGATGATGAACTCGTGGTATTCAGAGACAGAGTGTATATCCCGGCCGATAGTGATCTTCGGCATGCTATCTTTGAGAAAGCACATTCTTCTGCATATGCTATGCATCCCGGGGGTACGAAGATGTACCGGACCATCAGGGGTAGCTATTGGTGGTCAGGCATGAAGAGAAATATAGAAGAGTTTATAGCACGATGCTTGGTGTGCTGGCAGGTGAAGGCCGAGCATCAGCGTCCAGCGGACACACTACAGCCTCTTCTCATTTTTTAGTAGAAATGGGAGCATATTACTATGGACTTCGTGATGGGGTTGCCGCAGACTTTTACGCGGCATGATACGATTTGGGTGATCGTCGATCAACTCACCAAATCTGCACATTTCATCCCTATCCGCAATGATTATTCCTTAGAGCCGTTGGCACGTCTCTAAATTGATACCATAGTTTGGTTTCACGGGGTGCCCGTATCGATTGTTTTAGATAGGGACCCCAGGTTTACATCTAGGTTTTGGCCCAACTTACAGGAAGCATTGGGTATTAGATTGAATTTTAGTACGGCATATCATTCTCAGACGGATTGCCAGTCTGAGAGATTGATTCAGACGCTCGAGGATATACTTCAGGCATGTGTCATTGATTTTCATGGTAGTTGAGATCGGTACCTTCCAATGGCCGAGTTCGCATATAATACCAGTTATCAACCCAGTATAGGGATGCCGCCGTATGAGGTACTGTATGGCAGAAAGTGTCGCACCCCGATATGTTGAGATGAAGTCAGAGAGCGACGTCTCAATAGTGTTGAGTTGATTAAGCAAACAAAGGATAAAGTTAAGATTATCCGTGAGCGGATGAAAGCCGCCCAGGACAGACAGAAGACGTATGCTGATCGTAGGCGACGACCTCTTGAGTTTGCTACGGGAGATATGGTTTTCTTGAAAATATCTCCTTGGAAGGGAGTAATACGGTTCAAGCAGGGGCAAGTTGAGCCCCAGATATATTGGGCCCTTCCGTATCCTTGAGAGGGTTGGGAGTGTGGCATACACGTTAGAGCTGTCAAATAAACTTTCCTGTATTCATGACGTATTCCATGTCTCAGTACTCAAAAAATACTTGGCTGATCCTTCTCATGTACTTGAGCCTCCACCTGTTGAGTTATGAGAGGACTTTAATCTTCCAATTTAGCCCGTGGCTATTCTAGATTGGCAAGTCAGAAAACTACGGAGCAAGGAAGTCACATTGGTCAGAGTTTTGTTAAGGAGTGATCAGGTTGAGGAGGAAACCTAGGAGCCCGAGGAGGCTATGAGAAGATAGTACCCTCATTTATTTATAGTTTAGTTCTCTTTTAGTTTCAAGAACGAAACTTGATTTTGGGGGGTTAGAAAATGTAATACCGAAAAAAAATGAGAAGAAATGAAAAGGAAAAAGAAAAAAAAAATCCCCAAATTGGATTAGGGCTAAAAGCCCTAATCTCTTCTCTCTCTCTCTCTCTCTCTCTCTTTCTCTTCTCCTCCGCCGCTGTTCCTCCCTCCTCACGTGAGCGCGCTAGCCTACAGTACCTCCTTTCTCGCGCGAGAACGCCACTGTGCTGAACCTTTCGCTCAAGCGCACGCCTGCGCAATAGCACGCGCCTGCGCACGAGTGTGCTCCAACCCACAGCGCGCGACCCCTGCGCGGCCCAAGCATAAGCGCCAGCGCTCTCTAGCGCGCGACCCACTACACGAGCACGCGATCCACTCGCGAGCTCGATCCAGCTCGCGCTAGCCCGTAAGAGCCCTCCATGCCACGAAGCTCACTGCTGACCCGTGAGCCCACTGCGGCCCGCGAAGCCCACTGCGGCCCGCAAAGCCCACTACGGCCCGCGAAGCCGGGTTGCAAGCCTGCGAGCCTACCAGCGGGACAGCCCGCTAGCTTGCTAGCCCGCCAGCCCTTCGGCCCACGATCCCGCGACGGCCTACGGCTGGTTGAATCCACGTAGGGGGAGGATGTGTGTGATGCCACCGTTTAGCACCGGATGGGGTTCTTATACACTATGATGAGCTAGACCCAACGAACTCATGACCAACGTTGGGGTAGAGAGCGATTTTAAAGTTGATGCATAATAAAACCCCCGATACGTATGTCTTTGGTCATGGTTGACCTTTGTCAGGATTTTCTTTGGCTTGCTCTACTATTATTTGATTTTTAAATGGATGCATACATACTTGTTATCGCGTGATTGATTAAATGACTTCAAATGGCTAAACATATCATGTTTTGCTACGAAATGTAAATTTTTATTTCAAATAATGTTATTTGACACTCCAATGGTTCACCCACACTATTTATACTTGATATTATCCTCCTCACTTACTTGGTATCTTCCCATGATACTCACCCCTCCAATTTCTCTCCTCAAATAGGATTATTGTTGTGCTGGAGCAATGCTTTAGATTTTAGAGATTTTGGTGGATTTTGGTAATTCACGACTGTGAGATTTAAGTTTAAATTTGAAAGATGAATTCCGTAATTTATTTTCAACCCTGCAAGGTTTTGACATTGAGATCCGTAGTTGGTCATGTACTTATTTTGGGATGACTATATAATTTATATATATTTAGTTGTGAAATTCTCATATTTCGTTTGTATTGAGACGATTGTACGTATTTGAATGTTATTTGGGAAAGTTATTGTATATAAGATAAAAGTTAGGTCCGCTTGGTATGGCGACTATTCATGTTCTAGTTGGGCATGACAGTAGAGGTCTGTTGCTAGGGCTGCTAGAAATTTTATAGCCCTGCATTGTTCTGGATGTTGACTGTGGTATTTGTTGATTTCGCAGGACGGCCATTTGTTTATTTTTCAAGATGAATGTGATTTACAGGTGAAATTGTACATGAAAAACCTTCGATTTATGGGAAAATTCTGTCTGATTGTCTATAAAAATACAGTCGGCATCTAGGGGCAACGGGTGGCTGTTCACGATCCCTGTTCGGGGCGTGACATGATCGCCATATTTTTTCTTTACTTTGAATTCTTCAATCTCGTCCCAAGTGAATAGTCGTTGTAATGGAAAAAAACCAATTGATTATAAAGCTATTAACTTAATTTCATATATAAACTGATTGAGATAACTTATCTTGAACTCGCCTCACCATAATTCTTTTGTTTCTTCCAGAGTGCTTGTGTAAGTCATCGAAACCCCTCCCCAATGGTTATTCACTATTCTATTAAGCTCGTGAATAACATGTACAGAATTTATAAATCTATCTTAAAGTTTCAAACAAATAATGTTAAATAAACAAGATAGTTAAAAAAAAATTTGTTTTATAAATAAAAGAAATAATACATCTGAAATTTTACAATTTAGTACTTACGAATTTTTGTAAGAGGCTATCAACTCTCGATTGTCTTCCCTATCTACACACGAGTGTTCTACCGAAAGGACTGGTGAAGGTACATTACTAGCTATTTGTTGAGAATGCGAAAGGCCTATAATAGAAGAGGGAGGCGAAGGTACATTGCCGGCAAAGGAATGAGATTGCAAAGGTGCCGAAGTGGACTGCGATGGTGAAGAGCGTGATCTTCTATCAGAATTTCGTCTATGGCCGCTACATCGAAACTATCAACCATAATATATTATTAACAAAAATAAAAAATAAAATAAAAATTGCATGTTTATCAGATGCATAATGAAGAATATGAATAAACTTACCATATTTAATTTGACAAATTAAATGTAACGAAACAAGGTACCAATATCTCAAGAAATTTTCTTTAATGACCTATAGAAAAAAAGATAGTACATTAACAAATCAAATATATAAATTTAAGAATGAGACAGTAAATAAATAAATATCCGATTTTTATTATATTAAGAGAACAAAACTTACCTGTCATCAAAAATCAAAATTCTCATTGTCATCTCGTCCTCATCATGTGTCTCAAAATTAGACTCTTCAATATCATTATCATCAATATCATCATCCTCATCCTCATCATCTGTCTCAAAATTAGATTATTTATCATCTTCTTCATGAATTTCACTTGCATCTACATCTATTACTACTCCGCTGGGATTTCGTAACGTTGGATATTATATTTCTCGGTCTGAAATGTATTGGCAACTTCCTCTTGTTGATATGTTATGTCTTCCCACTATTCCTCATCTTTTTTTCTATGCTTTCGTTTTATAAACAGTCTACCAATCAATTTTATAACGTTTGAAACTAGGATATGAACCATAAAATACTTGAATCGCTTGTTGTGCCAACACAAATGGTTCATATCTTTTATACAATTTTTTATGATTTATTTCAACCAAATTAAACTGTGGATACACTTTCATTCCTTTGACAGGGTCAAACCAGCGACACATAAATAAAACAACCCATAATTCTGGACCAGAGTACTCTACTCTATGATTTCATCCAACAAACCATAAAAATCTTTTTGCCTCCACCATCATTGGATGACTAAACACAAACTTCACTATTCATTGTCACTCTCCCCATTCCATATTCTTTAGTATAAAAATTATACATGTTTATGAAATATGCTGGCCAAGTTCATACCATTGATTTTGGACCCCATGACAGAGGGATTAACAATACTTGCTCAACTTGAGCTTAATTATCATGGAGTTAAAGTCAAATAAATATGTTAATATGTTTTAAAGTAAATATTTAAATAATTTATAGTCTACATACATATTTTTTGAACCATAATGCAAATTCTTCAACGCAGAAACGATCAAACTCATGTGTTGAAAGTTCAGAATATACGTTTTGAAAAATCCTACCATCAAAGAAAATAAATTTTAATATAAACAATTTACGACATAAGAAATATATAAAATAAAAAATATGTACTAACTCAAAATATGACGTCACTTATGGACAGTTCAATAAAATATATGTGTGGGTTGCCCGCCATTCTTGATCAGTTAAGTATACTTGGTTGACCAAGGTAATTAAAAATTAAGAATGACTTCAAATTGGGATCAATAGGACTCTTATCATTTCTTCCCGCTCTCCGTCTCTTGCACTGAACGTGAGGTTCAAAATAATATGATACAAATATTGTTACTTCCTCCACAATGTATGCATTGACAATAAATGCTTCAACATGTGCCTTATTTTTCACTTTTTTCTTCAAATGATATAGGAATCTAATTGTAATAAAACAAAATGTATTAGAAAATTATATATAATGAAATTAGTAATTTTATATGTCTTGAAAACGAAGCATAAAAGATTAAAAACCCACATTTCAAATGGATACATCCATCGAAATTGGACAGAATCTCTAACTTTTGCCTCATATGGCAAGTGAACCAAAAGATGTTCCATAGAATAAAAAAAATGACGGTGGAAATATCTTTTCTAAATTACACAAAATGATTGCAATCTCTCTCTCTAATATCTCCATGTGTGAATGTCTCAACACTGTCGAGTAAATATCATGAAGGAAAATGCTTAACTCTGTAATGACACCCCAAACAAAATTTGGTAAGAGTTCCTTAAAAGTAATAGGAATTAATCTTTTCATAAATATATGACAATAATAACTTTTCAAATTAATCAACTTATATTCTTTCAAATCGACACATCTTTCAAGATTTGAGATATAATCATTAGGAAATTTCAATGATTTCAACCATTCACAAACAATCCGTCTTTGTTTCTTATTCAATGTATAAACTGTCTTCGGTTATGGTCCCCTACTACTTTCATTGACACCAAGAGTGGGTCGTTTATAAAGGAGTCGCATATCTTTTCTTGCATTTAAGTTATCTTTTGTTTTTTCAGTGATATATATCATTGTATTTATCAGATTATCAAAAATATTTTTCTCGATATGTATTATATCGAGATTATGATAAACCAAATGACTCTTCCAATATGGTAAATACCAAAATATACTCCGTTTAATCCATTTATGCGAATGACCATAGCCATATGTTGTACCATGTGGCTCATCAATAACAGATGGAAAATTAAGAACTCTATGCCAAATTTGTTCACCGGTTAATCTCAATGGAGGAGGTATTCTTTCAATTTTATTCTTAGTGAATTCTTCTTTATTTCTTTTAAATTTATGAGTTAATGGTAAAAATTGTCTATGATAATCAACATAACTTGTTTTCTTCCCATATTTCAATTTGAATGGCTTTGATCTCTCCAAACATATTAGACATCCTAAAATCCTGGCGGTACTCCATCCCGATAACTTACTATAAGCCGGAAAGTCATTTATGGTAAAAAAAGCAGCTTTTATTACAAACATCTTATGAGTATGAACATCATATATAGGAACACTTTCATCCCATAGTTGTTTCAACTCCGCAATCAATAGTTGCATGTAAATATCTATTAACTTCTTCGGATTTTGCGGGCCAAGCACGACCAATGTTAAAAACATAAACGGTGTCTTCATACACATACTGGGTGAAAGATTATATGGAGTAAGATAACTGGCCAACAATAATAAGTTCTTCCTGATTTGCCAAATGGAGCAAACCCATCAGCACAGAGATCTAACCTAATATGTTGAGTCTTTCTCACAAACTCAGGATATGTTGTATCAAAATATTTCTATGCCTCTGCATCTGAAGAATGACATATTAACCCCTCTTCTATTTCATGATTTGCATGTCAAGTCATGTGTTCAGCAGTGGTCTCAGATGCATAAAGCCTTTGTAACTTAGGAGTTAAAGGCAAATAAAACATTTGTCTGTATGATGTATGCCGTTGATTACTACCTGACCTACTAGTACTCTTGTATCTAAATTGATTGCACAATTTACAAAATTTTGCATCTTTATCATCTCCCCAATATAGCATACAAGCATCTCTACAAACATTTATTCTTTCTACCAGAAGACTTAATTCTTTCACCAGCCTTTTCATACTATAGAAATCATTGGATATAATGTGATCATTCGGCAACACTTCTCCAATAACTTGAACAAAATCATTAAAATAATCCTCAGATACATTATGCTCTATCTTGACATTCAACAGTCTTGTGGTTAGAGATAGCTTAGTGTAGCTGTCACAACCAGTCCACAAAAGTTCATCTGCAGCTCTTAACACTTCCTGAAATTGGAGAGATAATTCATTATTTACATTTTCATCAAATCCTGGTATTTCTACCTCCTCCAATGGTGATGCATAACTAGTATACCTATCTTCAAACGTGAGCAAAGCTAGAACTTACAGCGCTTAGTTCGGGAACTAATTTCGGACCCCCTGCATTAATTACCATTCTCTGATATGGATTCAATTGATCATAATAACTCTGATCCCCACTAAGTGAGAATTGTCTGTTTCGTCCATACTTCTCATCAGAAATGAACGGTTCACCATGACATGTCCAATTATAGTAATTCGGGGTAAAACCAATTCTACAAAGATATTTCCTAACTTTATCACACTGCAAAAATTTACCATTACGATATTTTTTACACGGACACCTTAGTTTATTCTCATCGATAAAATCAACATGACTACAAGCAAAATCTAAAAATTATTCCAACCAAAAAATAAACTCATTAGTTAAACCCCGACGATCAGATAAATTCTTTTTATATATCCAACTTCTTTCTTTTTGCATTTTCCCAATCTCCAAATTCAAAAATTTTAAAATATTAATAAAAACTACTAAAAAAACTACTAAATCATCAATAATAATATCATCATTAATCCCAACAAAGTTGATATAACAATAAAAAATAACGTTAATTGCATAAAAATTTAATATTAATTTCACAATATAAATTAAATATTATAAAAGTAACGTTAATTTCACAAAACTCAATATCATCAATAATATTAAGCTTAATTTCTAAAAAATTTAATATAATAATAAATAATATTATAAACTTAATTAATATCAAACAAATTAACTAAATTATTACAATAACATTAAATATTATCATATAATCAAATAAAGTATAAAATATTGAACATTTAACAACATTGATCTATTAACGAATCTAAAGTGGCAATGATGGGCTGGGCCCAATGGGCCTGCCCGTGTCGTGCAAGGGCCCAACCCCATGGACCACACGTGAAGGGGTAGGGATAGCGGCCCCTACGCGAGGTTGGGCAGCACAGGGCTAGCGGCACCTTGGCACGACTACCCAGCAAAGGGCAGATCCGGTGGCTGGCAGCCGGATCTGCCATCTACAGCCCAGATCCGACGGCTTGCTTCCTACGGCCGAGAGAGAGAAAGAAAGAGAGAGAGAGAGAGAGAGAGAGAGAGATTACCTATCACAATCACAGATCCGGCATCCCTTCCGCCATCTCTTCGTAGAACCACCTTTGTGGCTATTTGAAAATGAACAAAGCTAGAAGAGAGAGAGAGAGAGAGAGAGAGAGAGAGAGAGAGAGAGAGAGAGAGAGTGAGAGAGTGAGAGTGAGAATGAAGAAGTAAGATATTGAAATTATGGATAAAATTTGTGTCCCTAAATTTGTTGGAAATCAGGGACGAAATTTAATTTTCATCCCTGAATCAGCGACGAAAATATTTTTCGTCGCTAAAATCTGCGACAAAAGAATGTTTTCATCGCTAAATTTGCAATGAATATATGTTTTCGTTGCAATTTGTAACGAATTTAGTAACAAATAATTTTTTCCTTTATAATTTGTAACGAATTTAGTAACGAATTTAATAACGATACTTATGGTTTCTGATAAAAAACTCATTAAATGCATTAAAATAGAAACTAAATAAACAAACTATTAACAATATTTACATACTATGATATAATTATAAAAAATATTCATTATATTGATCATTAATTAACAAATATTTCTACTTTCACTCTTAGTTTATTGAATCGATTACTTAAACAAATTTATAAGATTTTGGCTAAAATTAATATATATTTTTATAATTATATGAAATATTTGAATAAACAGAAAATGAATGTACCAATTTAAAATATTACACTATATTATCATTTTTTTATATAATCAAATAATGAATAAATTATTTTTTGTAAAAAGTTATTGGTTTTGTGAACATTTTAAAATTCTCTACGCTATCAGTGCATATCACAGTTTACAATTTTTTTTTAATATTAGAAAATGTTACTAACACAAGTAAACTGAAAAATGAATTTTAGCGATAAATTTTGCCACAAATGCTATATTTGTCGCTAATTTGTAATAAATTTAGCAACAAATAATTGAATTTTTTGCAACGAATATAAATATTTGTTACTAAATTTGCAACAAATTTAAAATTCGTCACAAATTGGCGATGATACCCTTTTTAGTCGCTAAAGTTATTGAAGATTTGTAACGAATATTTTTCATTGCTAAAATTGGTCTCTAAATTCTTGTTTTCTTGTAATGTTTTGGTGATGAATCGATTGAATTTGGGAGAAGAGAGAAGAATATTCTAGAAAGTGAGATGAAATTTTAAGATCTCATAGATTTGGAGTCACATTTCTCCTTTTATCTTTAAATCCATTTTTAATATTTGCTTAGTAGCCATCTTTCACTTCTAAATTGCAAAAAGTATCCATTATGTACCTTTGGATTATTGAGAAGTTCAACCCTATTAATTTAACCACTTGAAATTATGTTTTATTGAGAAAATATGTTTGCCGAGGAGCAAAGAAAGATAGTGTTCGGTTCACAATCAGAAATCGAAATCAAAATCATAAATAAAAAACTTAGAAATTGGAATTAGAATCAAATTCCGATATCAATTGTTTGGTTCAAATTCTAAAATAGATATCATTACCATTGTTTATATTTAACTTGTATATCTTTCGAAATGATAATCATGTAAATGTTAATTTTATTCTTGATAAAAAATATTTTAAAATTTTATTTTATTTTCTAAATTTAAAATTAAAATTAGCATCTATTTTATTTTCTTTAATTTTATTTTATAAACATTTTAAATAAGTATATAATATAATTAAACAACATTTTTAATTAAATTTTTTTTATTTATATTAAAAACATTTTATATTATTTCTTTAATTAAAAACCATTTTTTCCTACTTTTTGCTTCCAACGTATTAGCTTCAAAATGCTAATGTTGTCTGCAGATAATATATTAAACAATATAATAAATTAAATTTTCCTTCACTTTTGTTAAAGTCCAAGTTTACCCTTTATTTATTTATTTTGGTTGTGTACTCACTTTATGCAGGAAGCACTGACACTGACCAGAATTTGGGGAGAGAGATGTTCAAAATCAGATATAGTCATCTCAGAAATTCCCTCTGCACCACTCCCAAGCGGAATCCCAACCTACACTGTTGAGATCATGAATACTCGCGTGACCATTTGTGACATTTTTGGGATTCACTTGTCCTATGGTTGGTTCAACTCTGCTCGATACGTACACCAAGGCACCATTTTCCTTCTTCTTCTTCTTCTTCTTCTTCTTCTTCTTCTTCTTCTTCTTCTTCTTCTTCTTGCTGATTCCGAACATAGGTTTTACATAAGAGAGTAGAGAGAGAGGAAGAAAAACAAGGGTTTCATCCATGAAAGAAAAACAAGGGTTTCATCCATGGGAAAAAATGAGAGGAACTTTTCTTGGGTTTCTCTTTTTTTGGTGAGGAAGAGAACAATAGAAAGGACTACACCAGCAAACAAAAACCTTTAGGCATGGCCGTCTTGAAACTATTTTTAACTCTTATATTCTTAACTCCCAGAACATCGTCTTGAAGCAGCGAAGCTATAAAAGGCGAAGCGAGGTCGAAGGCATGAGATCCCGTACTGCAAGTGTGCCCGAGAGTAGCCAAATAATCAGCACATTTGTTGCCCTCTCTCAAAGTATGACAGATCTTGACCATATTAATCTCGGACATTAGCTCGTGACAGTCCTTGAGAGGATGATTAATTGGAGGATCCTCCCTAAGGAGGTTATGGACCCTCAAGGCATGTACCTCCACTTCAATATTCTTTATGTCTTTTTTGCTTGCGAGGATAAGGCATTCTCGAACACCCCACAATTCAGCAACTGCCACTGAACAGACACCAATATTGGCAGAGAAACCCGCAATCCACTCTCCCTTCTCGTTCCTAATTATACCCCCAACGTGTCTGTCATCCAAGACCGAGCCATTAGTGTTTAGCTTTAGTGTGTTGTATCCAGGAGGAGACCAACAAATCTAGGCATACTGTCAAGATTTCTTTTGACCTCTTTTGATACGACATGCTTAATTTCTTGATTGAAGTTCATAGCCCACTTAATTACCTGCAGAGTAGGCGTTTGCTCCTTCTGTGAATTCGCTTGCATCTGGCCGTCCAAAGAATCTAAACAGTGGCTAGAAACTTACTGTTGTCTATATGTAACTTTCCTGAGTAAGGATTCTTTGTTCCAAACTTGATCCAACTAGGCACATCTACAGTCCAGAATTTGTCCTCACCTTCAACCCCGGAAGAACAATGCTCCATACTTCTTTGGCAGCAGAGCAGTCTCTGAGACAGTGCAGAACTGTCTCTTTCGCTCCTCTACCGTAGTTGCATTCGTAATCTATGGTGAAGTATCTCTTCTTTCTCTCCTCATTGGTCATGATTTTGTTATTCACCACTAACCACAAAAACAGCTTGATTCTCTTGGGGCCAGCCACCTTCCAAACCTATAACCAGTCCTCTTCCTCCTGCCTTCCTCCATTTCTAAGTCCATTGAAATCCATTAATTTACTTAGATTTCACAAAACTCATGTTCTGGGAGTTTCATTCCCAAACCTTGATTCTCATTCCATTAAACAAAACAATTTATATGGATTTTATTTCCATTTCTGAAACTCATATCCTTTAACCAAACACCCTCTGAGAATGAAAATTAAAATTTGTGGAAAATAAATTAAAAATAGTAAAAATGTGAAGTTCAAAATATGGGTTATAATATGAATTGTGTCTTATATGATTAAAGGCTTTGAGAGGCATGAAGATGAAATGCTTTTTGGGGACTTGGAGAGCCAAAGTAATGTGTTTACAAGTTTCATATCATACCGAGATTATAAATTTCACCATATACTGAGAGAGAAATAAATTTTAATACAAGTTCTTCAATATTTTGAAAATCGAGAGGTAAATGGAGAAATGTATTGTGAGGTAGCAATAGAGTAGTGTATCGAAAGATACCAATTACCGAGAGACTGAGTAGGAAATCAAAATTTCAAGGGACGGTTCACCAACACTAAAACTCTACCAAGAAATCAATTTTTCACACAGAAGTCAAATTCCACAAAGTATCTAATAATCGAGAACTTAAAAATTTGAGAGTCTATCAATTGAGAATCTAAGAAAATTTCAGTGCAGCTCAAAGGACAAAATCCACATTTATATTTTTAAATTAATTATTCTTCTTCCTTTTACAAAATGTAGAAATTTCAAATAGTTCTATAGAATCAATATCACAACCAGACTTTTCCAATATTACAATTGCTATCCCCTAAAAGAAAATTTTGTTCTCAAAATTTTATTACATGATTATTCCTCAAATGAGGGTATTGCTTCCTCATCGTTTTCTCTAGTTCCTAAGTCATCTCTTTGATGTGGTTGTTCTTCCATAGGATCTTGACAATTAGGATTTGTTTATTCCTCAACCTCTTTATTTACTTCTCGTGGATGGTTACTGGTTACATTCCAAGGTTCAAATCTTCTCTCAACTCAATTGGAGGAGTTTCAAGAACATATGAGGGATCCGACAAGTACTTCTTCAACATCGACACATTGAAAATATTATGAATCATTTCCAACTCTAGGGATAATCCTAATCGATAAGCTACCCTTTCAACCTTCTCGATGATCTTGAAAGGACCAATGTAATGAGAATTCAACTTTCTCCATCTCCAAAATCAAATTACAGCTTTCCACTATATTACCGCTAATGGCCTTCTCCTTTTATTGTCATAACTTTTCTATCGATCTTGAACTGTCTTTATCCTCTCTTGAATCAACTTCACTTTCTCGACCATGGCCTCAATCAACTTTACACTCTCAATTTTCATTTCCCCAACTTCGTCCTAACATGATGGAGTTTAGCACTTTCGTCCATATAAGGCTTCATAAGGGGCCATTCCAATACCAGTTTGGTAACTATTATTGTAGGCAAACTCTATCAAAGAAATGTGACTATTCCAACTACCCTGAAAATCCATTACACAAACTGACTAGAGCCAAGAGATAAAATGGGGGCCGCGATCTAGCACGGTCGACATTAGGACCCCATGGAGTCTTATAATTTCATCAATGTATAATTTAGCTAACTTTTCCAAAGGATAGGTGTTTTGGATTGGCAAGAAGTGAGTTGACTTGGTGGGATGTTCTATAATCACCCAAATAGTATCATACCTATTCGGTGCATGTGGGAAACCAACTACAAAATCGATTGTAACATGCTCCCATTTCCATTCAAGAATCGAGAATGGTTGGAGAATACCAGCAGGTCTTTGGTGTTCTGCCTTCACTTGTTGACACACTAAACATTTGGATACAAATTCAGTAATCTCTCTTTTCAATCCTAACCACTAATAAATCTCCTTAATTGTTCGGTATATCTTAATACTTCCCAAATGTATAGTATAAGCCGACGAGTGTGTTTCCTTAATAATAGTTTTACAGAGATCCATGTTCTTGGGAATACAAATTCTATTTTTAAACACAAGCATTCCATCCCCTCAGATTCTAAACTCACCCCATGTCCATTGTGAACTTTCTTAAGTGTTACTTTCAATTCATCATCGATAGTTTGGAGGTCTCAAATATGATCCACGAAAGTTGGCCTTACCTCAAAACTAGTCAGCAATGCACCCTAATCATCATTTGTTAATCTAACCCCAAGGACTCAAATTCCAATAAATAAGAAAGATAAGAATTCCTATGAGACTTCAAATTATATGAAAATTTCTAACTTAAGGCATCCGCAACTACATTGACCTAATCAAGATGATAATTTATCACCAAATTATAGTTTTTAATCAACTTAACGCACCTTTTTTACCTCAAGTTCAGCTCCTTTTGTGTGAACAAGTACTTCAAACTTTTGTGGTCGGTAAAAATCCTATAAGTCTCCCTATACAAATAATGTCTCTATATCTTTAAAGAAAATACAATTGTAACTAACTCCAGATCATAATTAGGATAGTTCTCTTCATACTTTTTTGGTTGGTTGGAGGCATAAGTTATTACTTTATCATTTTGTATCAACACAAATCTCAATTCTTATTTACTAGCATCACTATAAACCACATATCTACCTCTACTCAATGGAAGAGTAAGGATGGAGAGGATATCAATCTCTTCTTGAGTTCTTGGAAGCCAGTTTCATACTTATCATCTTACTTAAATTTAGCTCATTTTCTTGTCAAGCTAGACAATAAAGTTGCAATTCTAGAAAATCCTTCAACAATTCTTGTATAATACCCTACTAACCTAAGAAAACTTCTTACCTGTTCACATTTTTCGGACGTTCCCATTTCAAGATAACTTTAACTTTTCTTGGGTCCACAAATATTTCTTTACCAAATACTATATGCCCTAAGAATCTAATTTCTCTCAACCAAATTCACCTTAGGAAAATTTAGCATATAGAGTACTACGACTATTTCTCATCACTCTTTGAATGCACTAACATGTCATCAATAAACATAATTACAAATTTATCAATATATGAGTGGAATACCCTATTCATCAAGTCCATAAAAGGAGCATGACATTTGTCAACCCAAATGATATAACCAAAAACTCATAATGTTCATACCGAGTCCTAAATGTTATGCACGTAACTCTCCTTGATCTTCGATTAATGCTGACCTGATCTCAAATCAATCTTTAAGAACACATATGTACTTTAAAGTTGATCAAAAAGATCATCAATTCTAAGAAGTAGATACTTGTTCTTAGTGATAATTTTATTTAGTTGCCGATAATAATGTATAACCTAAAAATATCATCCTTCTTCATCACAAATAAGACTGGTACACCCTAACTGGAGGAGTTTGGTCAGATGAATCCCTTATTTAACAACTCTTAGCAATGTATTCTGGAGGTGCCATTCTATAAGGGAGGATAGAGATGGATGCAGTACCGGGGAGTAGATCAATGGTAAAATCGAATTCTTAGACTAGAGGTAAATCAGGTAACATTTCTGAAAAAACATCTAGAAACTCGTTTACTATTGGAATACCATCTAAAGTGGGGCTCTCTATGGTTGTGTTGATGACATGGGATAAGTGTGCTTCACACTCTTTATGCACCAACTTACGAGCTTCTATTGCCAAGATTACACAAGTCGATACTACTTGGCACTCATTAGTAAAAACAAATGATGAGCATCCCAATTTTCAAAATTCTATTTCCTTGGTAAAACGATCCATAGATGCCCAATGGAGATGTAATCAAGTTAGCCTCATGAATCATTTCACCTACTTGTACATCACAATCTTTGTAAACTGTACTTCTAACCAATTGCTCACCCAAAGGTGTTATCACCAATAACTTTTCTTTAAGTAGGGTCAAGGGTCTCCCGGCATGTCTAGCAAAACTTGTATTAACAAAGGATTATTGGACCCATGTCAATCAGTATGCGGGCAACAACATAAAAAATTTTCATTATATCTATTAATATAAACCGTCAAATGGTTTTACTCAAACCTTACAATACATATTCCATATATAATTCCTATAACATTGTATGAATTTCTATATAAACATTAACCATTCTAAATATTCTCCTACTATAGTCATCCACATCTCTAATCATAGTCGTATCATTCTACAACCTAAATTCTTGCATTCTATGCAATTATTCCCTAATTCAATATTTAAAACATATGCCAATAGTATCAACACATTTACTATCATGCAACATACTCAACAAAACTCGCATATTCATCACATAGCAACACTAATAATTTCCACAATTCATTACATAAAGCTAATACTCAATATTAGTTCGTCAGTTTATCTCTAACATGCAATGATCAATGACATTAGCAAGCCTAAAAAATCATGCAACATCAATAACATCCTTTCTAAAATCACTAAATTAATGCTTAACCAAATTTACCTATAACAATATTAGGATTATTTTGTGCCTTTTTGTTAGTCATTGCATATATTCTAGTTTGGGCTCGAGTTTGAGGATGATGGGGATTGGTAGGCATGGTGTTGCTTCTGATCTCCATCTTGGAGTAGTATTGGAGGGAGATGTGAAAGTATTGGCTAATCCACCCTTGGAGTCACTAGGTAGGTCTCAGTTTTGTTGACTCCCTTGCACTCTCAAACCCAGTTCGGTGCAAGTATTTCAGAAATGACACTCCTCTCCACAATGGTAGCACTTCCTAGGCTCATTGCAGGGCTTGAAATAGAATTTCTTGCAATTCTTGCAACAATGCTAGTATTTGGGGCACCCATTTTGAAAAGTGATGGCCTTGGGGAGAGCCAACAGATCCTATGATGGAGGTGCTACTATAAGAGCCTGTCGTCTTATTTTTTTTAAGACTTTGGCCCAAAGTGGACTCGAATTTCCTTTTCTTCCCATAACCCTCTCTAGTCATTCCTCTTTCTTGAACCTTCTTCTTAGCCCTCAAGGCTAATTGCAATACAACCTTGAAAGTGTGAGCCTCGGTAACCGGCATCTTTTCTCTAATACTCAAATTCAAACCTTCGTCAAACTTAAAGCACAAATTTTCTTCAGAGGCCACTAATTCGAGGACAAACAAATATAACTCTCTTAACTTGGTTTCATACTTTGCCACGGACTTATTCCCTTGCGTAAGATTGAAAATTTCTTCCTCTTTAAGTCCATGTAAAACCTAGTATAGTATTTCTCATCAAATTCACTAAGGAATTCACTCCACGTGATGAGAATAGAGGATCTCCTTTTCAAGTTCTCCTACCATGTGAGAGCACTCTTGTCAAGCAACTTTATGGCCACGGTTAGTTTCATTTCATCCTCCAACCTCATATTGGCTATAGTTTCTTATAGACTATTAATCCAATTCTTTGTCGTTGTAGCATCACTAGCGCCTGAGAAGGTTTCACAACCAAATTATCTTGCTTCCTTGATAAACTTGGACAACTCAATAGTTGGATAGTAATTGGTACAACTATTGGTGGAGGAAAAACTACCGGTGTTAGGGGAGTGTTTGTTGTGGCGGAAAGCGGTAAGCGGCAGTGGAC
Source organism: Dillenia suffruticosa (assembly GCA_033439265.1). Lineage (NCBI taxonomy): Eukaryota > Viridiplantae > Streptophyta > Magnoliopsida > Dilleniales > Dilleniaceae > Dillenia > Dillenia suffruticosa. The sequence goes on along the minus strand of JAVTVX010000012.1, from coordinate 37,575,373 downwards.
GAATCTCAAATGGAGGACCTGAAGATTTGGTGCACTAGAAGGAGGAGCACAAGAAAACGATGCAGTTTTGTGCTCAGAAAGAGATATCTCAGTTAAGGGTTTTGTTTTCTGACGTGGAGCCATTGCATTCTACAAAAAGAAAACTAGTGGAGCCATTGCATTCTACAAAAAGAAAACTAATATTAGCTCACTAATCGGATAAACTGTAATACCCAATTAAAAAAAAAAAAAAACAAAATAAAAAAAACAAAATTAGGGCTTAAAGCCCAATTTTCTCTCTCTCTTTCCCCTCTCTTCTCTCTTCTCTCTCCCTCTTCTTCTCTCCCTCTTTCTTCTCTCTTTTCCCTTCTCCCCGCCGCCGTGTCTCTTCCCCTCCCGCTGCCGCCGCCGCCGCCAGCACCGCCGGTCACCACCAGCGCCACCCACAGCCGCTGCAGCTTCCCCCCTCCGCCGCGAGCGACCGCCCGAGCACAGCCGCGCGATCATCTCCGCACGAGCGCTAGCGCCACCGCGCAGTCTTCCTCGTGAGCGCGCGAGCGCTGCAGCGCGACCCTCCCTCGCGTGAGCACGCGATCGCTCGAGCGCGCCGTAGCACGAGCCCCTGCGCGCCCCTGTGCGGTCCCTGCACCAGCTCGCACTTGCGCGCCCCAGCGCGAGCACCAGCGCGTCCCAGCGCGCTCCAGCGCGACCCAGCCTAAGCGCGAGCAGCGCTCGAGCAGCGCGCGAACAGCGCTCGAGCAGCGCGCGAGCAGCCGCGATCCCCAGCTCGCGATCCCCAGCGCGCGACCCCAGCGCGCCTCAGCACTCCCCAGCACGAGCGCGAGCGCTCCAGCGTGCGACCCACAGCGCGAGCAGTGCACGATCCAGCTTACGAGTGCGCTTCAGCGCATGAGCCAGCGCCAACGCCAGCACGAGCGCGAGCGCGCTCCAGCGCGTGATCCGGCTTGCCAGGCCGCAGGCCCACCAGGCCGCAGACCCATCAGGCCCGCCGGCCCACCAGGCCCGCCAGCCCATCAGCCCGCCAGCCCGCGACGGCCCGTGGCAGTCCGTGAGCCTCTGCGAAGGTAAATGACTCTAAGTTTCGATTTTTCGCACTTGGGTTTCGAATCTCTTTAGTAATTGGACTTAAATTGTTCGCAATGGTTTCAAATTTGGAAACATTCAGGTTTTAGACCAAACCAACGGGCGAACGAAAGCTAAATTCGAGATCCGAAGAATCCTAGGTGAGAGAAATGAAATCTCTTCAACCCTTGAATAAACCTTGTCAAATTAGGTAGCATTAGTTGATTTGTTTATAAATTGAGGAATTTAGGGTTCGTACGAAATTAAGAAAAACGATAAACCCTGAAATAGTCAGAAATTTATGAAAATCGTGATGAGTTGATTAGGTTGGCTTTCTTGGTGACTCGATTGAGGGGCGCTTTGTTTTGCGTATTTTGGTGTTATTGGGGAGTGCGCTACCTTTCCCAAAACTGTGAGTGAGATTTATTTCAATGCTTTTGTTTAATATGTAAATCCTGTTTTATAACATTTTGATAATGAGCATGATTTGTCGTATGTTGGAAATGTTTTGACTGGTTTTAAAATTGACTTTTGTGAACCGTTGGAGTGTCCAAAAACTGTATTGAATTATGAAATTATGCATCCATGTGGTTGAAATGTATAATGTGTCATTTTATGCTCTATGTTGCATTGGTTTATGAACCTGACTTCGGCACATTTTGATGTGATATTGATTTTGGCTTTGAGAGCTTTGATATGTATTGTTCCGTAGCTACGAAGGACACCGTGAGAGGCGCTTTGGTGGCGTCCGGATATGCCTAGGCCTGGGGTATCCCACGAGTTGTCGTGATTGGATTATCTACACGGTACTAGCCAGGTTGAACCCGAAAGGGGGAGGATTTGGATTTGGATTGGATATCCTCTCCAAGTCTAGCACCTGGACGAGGTTCGTCGCCAACGCCGGGGTAGAGAGCACTTTAAAGAAATTTGCATATAACACCCCCGGTGCGCCTGTCATAGGTCGCGGTAGATCTCTGCTAGGACATTTTCGACTGGCAGCTCTATGATTTTAATGACAGTGCTTTGGATGCATATTTGACTTGAAAATGCGTGAAATGATATATTGTTGAAATGAAGAGCATGATGATTTGAAATATGATTTATATACTTATGTTTTGACACTCCAGTTTCATACTCCATATTTGATGACTGCATTGACCCACTCACTCACTGAGTATTCTTTCCCGAGTACTCACCCCTCATTTTCCTTTTGTTTCAGAGATAGTATTTGACAAGGAGTGTCGCTTTTAGGACGCTCAGTTTCTTTGGGAGATCAGGCCTGGACTTGAGGAATTATTGTATATTTCCACTGCAAATTTGTATTGGTGATGTATTTGTATTCTGAGGTCTATAGATGACCATTTTTATAATTCTGGGATGACTGTATAAATATGGACATTTAAATTGTGGAACTCTCATGTCACTGCATGACATTGTATTGAGGCATTTCTTTTTCGTTGCATCTGTATTTGGGAATGTGTCATGTCTTAGAATTGTCCTCTAGGATCGCTCGGTGCCTCCTCTAAATCACAGGAGGGGCGACTGGCGGCTGTCCATGCCTTTGACGGGGGCATGGCAGTAGAGGTCTGTGGTTAGGACTGTGGAGAATTGTTTGTTAGCCTTGCGTTGCCCTGGATTGTGCAGTAGGATGATCTGATTTGTTGTTGAGGATAATATATGCATTTTGAGGCCGGGATGGCCCCTTTTGGACAGGTAACATGTTTATTTTAATATGGGAGACCTCCGATATATGGGGAGGTTCTGCCCGATTTTCTGTAAAAATACAGCCGGCATCCAGGGTAACGGGCGGCTGCTCACGATCCCGGGTCGGGGCGTGACAGTTGGATTGGTATCAGAGCCGACTTGGTTAAGAGCTATGTAGGAAGAGAGTCTTGGAAACATTCCCGAATATATTAGTTTTTAAAGTCCTCAATGCATGAGAGTTTCATACAGTCATGAAATCCCAGTGCATGGTCATAGGCATATGAGTTCATCTATTTTAGGGGGTTAGATACGGTTGTATCTAACCTAACTTGTTATATTCTTCTCCTATTGAACTAAGACTCTCATCCTTTTGTGAAGGTAGCCATGCTATGATTAGTCCAAAATTCTTGAACCGTGCCTATTCTTTTTATGATAATAAACATCTTTCTCTTGCAGAATTATGCCACCTAGACGTGGAAGGAGAGGTGCTAGATTCGCATCGCTTGAGGGTCTGTTAGTGCCAGATGCACCTCGGGCACCCGAGACCCCACGAGTACGAGAGGACTTAGACGAGCCGGAGGATCGTACCTCGACTCGCATGCCACCACCGGCACCTACTCAGCCAGCTGCTCAGGCTGAGACTCCTGTACCCACACTCGACGCCTTTAGGCAGGTGTATGAGTGGTACGCTTCGCATGGGGTTCAGATTCCGCCCCCGCCACCTCCTACAGCGGCGCCTGCACCTGCAGCAGCGCCAGTTCCTACGGCACCGGTTCCACCGCCGGTGGCCGGTCCTTCTACTTTGTCCGAGCCGAGTGAGGCCACTTCGGCTATTCTTAGACGGGTACATGAGCTGACTCAGTTGGTTAAGGAGGCCCGTCAGCTAGGGTGCACAGATTTTGCAGGGCTTGGTGATGCTGCGGCAGCCAAGCATTGGATCAACCGCACCCGCAGGATTCTGACCGATCTAGGGATTGGAGAGGAGCTCTGCCTGAAAGTGGCAGAGCGATTATTAGAAGGAGAGGCCCTCTCATGGTGGGAGACCCTTACTGATGAGGCGATAGAGCCATTGCGGTGGGACGACTTCCTTCGGGAGTTTGACCGCAGATTTTTTCCACTCTACCAGCAGGACCGGATGAGGTCAGAGTTGGGACGGCTTACACAGGGGTCCAGATCTGTCTCGGAGTATGAGGCAGACATGCGGAGACTTGCCGCATTTGTACCAGATCTGGCCACACCTCAGTATTTGCGCTTCAAGTTTAAGGACGGTCTTAGCCTCAGCATAAAGAGGTATATGACTGTTACTCCACAGTTTACACTGGCTGAGGTGATAGACTCTGCTCACCGCGCGGAGGCTTTGGTCCGCGCTGAGACTAGGCAGAAAGAGAACAGAGAGCAGAAGAGAAAGAAGGAGAAGTCTCATTTTGCGGAGAATTCCAAGAGGGGCAGGGGATCCAGTTCGTACAGAGGCGGATTTGGATCTGGATTTCCTGAGCTGGGATGGGGACAGTACTCCCAGGGGTTTAGACAGCCCGCACCGACTCACCCTGCACAGTTTACTACTCAGCGGCACCCTTATTGCCGCAGGTGCAGTCAATCCCATCCGAGCGGAGCTTGTTCAGTGACGGTCACTTGCTTCCACTGTGGGAAGCCGGGGCATATTAGGAGTTTTTGCCCTGAGTTAGGACTCGGAGGACAGAGTTCACTGAGCTGCACTAGTACTCCTCGTATGGGACAGCAGGGGCAGCCTGTTCGGCCAGCAGTTTCTACTCCCAGGGTGACCACTGGGAGTAACACAGTGCAGACTCAGGCACGACAGCAGCCTAGGGCTCAGGCCCGGGTTTATGCCATGACGCAGGAGGACGCCCAGGCGAACCCCGACATCATCATGGGTACTCTACCTATTTTCGGAATAGATGCTCGTATCCTTATTGACACGGGGTCTAATTATTCGTATGTGAGTGATAAATTTTCCCGACACTCTGATAGACCGCTCTCACCTTTGGACGAGGAGATATCGGTCATCACTCCTCTGGGTGAGCAGATTGTTCGTGGCACAGTGTATAGAGAATGTGAGATCAAAGTTGGGGATACAGTGCTGAAGGCAGATTTAATCCCTCTCGCTATGACTGAATTTGATGCCATCTTGGGGATGGACTGGCTACATATTCATCGGGCTTCAGTTGACTGCTTTAAGAAGCAGGTGGAGTTTCGAAAACCCGATCAGCCAGTGTTGATTTTTGAGGGCGAGAGGCGGGTTTTACCCCGCTGTGTCATTTCAGTTTTGGAGGCCAGACGCATGATTCGCCGCGGATGTGCGACTTACCTGGCTCATATCATTGACACCACTGCTCAGGGACCGAGACTGGAGGATGTCCCAGTGGTACAGGACTTTCCTGATGTTTTCCTCGAGGAGCTGCCCGGACTACCACCTGTTCGGGAGTTTGATTTTGAGATCGATTTAGCTCCGGGGACTACCCCTAACTCTATGCCGCCATACAGGATGGCGCCGGCTGAGCTGAGAGAGCTCAAGGTCCAGCTGCAGGAGTTGCTGGATAAGGGGTTTATCCGTCCTAGCACGTCTCCGTGGGGTGCACCGGTGTTGTTTGTGAAAAAGAAGGACGGCACATTTCGGCTATGTGTAGATTATAGACAGCTGAACAAAGTTACCGTTAAAAATCGGTACCCACTACCACGTATTGATGATCTCTTTGATCAATTACAGGGTGCCAAAGTATTCTCGAAGATAGATCTCCGGTCGGGTTACCATCAATTGCGGATTAGAGCCGAGGATGTGCCTAAGACGGCTTTCCGCACCCGATACGGATATTATGAGTTTTTGGTCATGCCGTTTGGGCTGACTAATGCCCCTGCCGCATTTATGGACCTAATGAACCGAATTTTTCACGATTATTTGGATCGGTTCGTCATTGTTTTTATTGATGATATCTTAGTCTACTCGCGGAGTGATGATGAGCATGCTCAGCACCTTAGGGTGATTTTGCAGACTCTTCGTGAGAGACAGCTTTATGCCAAGTTCACCAAGTGTGAATTTTGGTTGTGGCAGATTGGTTTTCTTGGCCATGTAGTTTCTGCGGAAGGTATCTTTGTTGATCCGCAGAAAGTTGAGGCTATCTTGAGATGGGAGCAGCCACAGACAGTGACTGAGATCAGGAGTTTTCTTGGTCTAGCCGGGTATTACCGTAGGTTTGTAGAGGGTTTTTCTCAAATTGCGGCTCCGTTATCTAGATTGACGCGAAAAGGTATCAAGTTTGTATGGGATGATCGTTGTGAGGTGAGCTTTCAGGAGCTCAAACAGCGATTGACGTCCGCTCCGATTCTAGCCCTTCCCACGAGTAGTCGAGAGTATGTGGTGTACAGTGACGCCAGCAGGCAGGGATTGGGCTGTGTATTGATGCAGGATGGTAGAGTTATCGCCTATGCTTCGCGGCAGCTAAAGAAGCATGAGGTGAATTATCCTACGCACGATTTGGAGTTGGCGGCCATAGTCTTTGCGCTAAAGATATGGCGCCACTATTTATATGGGGTCACATGCAGAGTGTTTACAGATCACAAAAGTCTAAAGTATCTGTTCACTCAGAGGGAACTGAATTTGAGGCAACGGAGATGGTTAGAGCTGCTAAAGGATTATGACCTCATTATTGATTATCATCCGGGCAAGGCTAATGTGGTGGCTGATGCCTTGAGTCGGAAGTCATCTTTCTCTTCTCAAACTACCGAGAGTACTTATCTCTCGTGTTTATTGGGACTCCGAGCTTTGGGAGTTAGGTTGGCTAGTGATGATCAGGGAGCTATACTAGCCAGATTTGAGGTTCGACCGAGTTTGCTCGATCGTATCAGGGAGCTTCAGCAGAGTGACGAAAAGCTCCGAGGTATTTATGAGAAAGCCAGCAGAGGTGATATTGACGACTTTAGAGTTCGCAAGGATAGACTGTTGGTTTTTCGAGATCGAGTATGTGTACCGACAGATAGTGATCTTCGCAGGGCTATTCTTGAGGAGGCCCATTCATCTGCTTATGCTTTACATCCCGGCAGTACTAAAATGTACCGCACCATCAGAGACAGTTATTGGTGGTCTGGTATGAAACGGGAAATTGCAGAATTCATTGCTCGTTGCCTTGTATGTCAGCAGGTGAAGGCTGAGCACCAGCGTCCAGCTGGCACATTGCAGCCCATTCCCATTCCTGAGTGGAAGTGGGAGCATATCACGATGGATTTCGTAGTGGGGTTACCGCGAACTTCGGCACAGCATGATGCTATTTGGGTGATAGTTGACCGACTTACTAAGTCCGCACATTTCATCCCGATTAGGAGTGATTACTCGCTTGAAAGGTTGGCACGACTCTATATTGATATGATTGTGAGGCTGCATGGGGTTCCAGTGTCGATAGTATCAGATCGAGACCCCAGATTTACATCCCGTTTTTGGCCCAGTCTGCAGGAGGCTTTGGGTACTAGACTGAATTTCAGCACAGCGTATCACCCCCAGACAGATGGTCAGTCAGAGAGAACTATTCAGACTTTAGAGGACATGCTTAGAGCATGTGTTATGGATTTCCGGGGGAGTTGGGATCGACATCTTCCGTTAGTGGAGTTCGCCTATAATAATAGCTATTAGGCGAGTATTGGCATGCCACCTTATGAGGCATTGTATGGGAGGAAGTGTCGTATCCCGTTGTGTTGGGATGAGGTCGGTGAGCGACGACTCACCAATGTTGAGCTGGTAGAGGAGACGAAGGAGAAAGTGAGGATTATCCGTACGCGGATGAAAGCCGCCCAGGATAGACAGAAATCCTATGCAGATCGTAGGCGGCGACCTCTAGAGTTTACTGTGGGAGACATGGTATTCTTAAATATATCTCCCTTGAAGGGAGTCATTCGATTTGGGCAGCGAGGGAAGTTGAGTCCCAGGTATATTGGGCCCTTCCGTATCCTTGAGAGGATCGGAAGTGTAGCATATAAATTGGAGCTGCCAGCAGATCTATCGCGTGTTCACGATATATTTCATGTCTCAGTACTTAGGAGATATCAGCCAGATCCCTCACACATTTTAGAAGCTCCGCCAGTTGAGCTTCGAGAGGACTTGAGTTTACCTGTTCAGCCTGTGACTATTCTGGATCGACAGGTCAGAAAGCTACGGAGCAAAGAGGTTCCTCTTGTCAAAGTTTTGTGGAGGAGCGACCAGGTCGAGGAACAAACTTGGGAGCCTGAAGAAGCCATGAGGAAACAGTACTCCCATCTATTTTCTGTATAGTTTTCTTTTAGTCTCGAGGACGAGACTTGTATTTAGGGGGTTAGAAAATGTAATACCCAATTAAAAAAAAATAAAATAAAATAAAAAAAAAACAAAATTAGTGCTTAAAGCCCAATTTTCTCTCTCTCTTTCCCCTCTCTTCTCTCTTCTCTCTCCCTCTTCTTCTCTCCCTCTTTCTTCTCTCTTTTCCCTTCTCCCCGCCGCCGTGTCTCTTCCCCTCCCGCTGCCGCCGCCGCCGCCAGCACCGCCGGTCACCACCAGCGCCACCCACAGCCGCTGCAGCTTCCCCCCTCCGCCGCGAGCGACCGCCCGAGCACAGCCGCGCGATCATCTCCGCGCGAGCGCTAGCGCCACCGCGCAGTCTTCCTCGTGAGCGCGCGAGCGCTGCAGCGCGACCCTCCCTCGCGTGAGCACGCGATCGCTCGAGCGCGCCGTAGCACGAGCCCCTACGCGCCCCTGTGCGGTCCCTGCACCAGCTCGCACTTGCGAGCCCCAGCGCGAGCACCAGCACGCCCCAGCGCGTCCCAGCGTGCTCCAGCGCGACCCAGCCTAAGCGCGAGCAGCGCGAGACGCGCGCGAGCAGCGCTCGAGCAGCGCGCGAACAGCGCTCGACCAGCGCGCGAGCAGCCGCGATCCCCAGCTCGCGATCCCCAGCGCGCGACCCCAGCGCGCCTCAGCACGCCCCAGCACGAGCGCGAGCGCTCCAGCGTGCGACCCACAGCGCGAGCAGTGCACGATCCAGCTTACGAGTGCGCTTCAGCGCGTGAGCCAGCGCCAGTGCCAGCACGAGCGCGAGCGCGCTCCAGCGCGTGATCCGGCTTGCCAGGTCGCAGGCCCACCAGGCCGCAGACCCATCAGGCCCGCCGGCCCACCAGGCCCGCCAGCCCATCAGCCCGCCAGCCCGCGGCCCACGGCCCGCGACGGCCCGTGGCAGTCCGTGAGCCTCTGCGAAGGTAAATGACTCTAAGTTTCGATTTTTCGCACTTGGGTTTCGAATCTCTTTAGTAATTGGACTTAAATTGTTCGCAATGGTTTCAAATTTGGAAACATTCAGGTTTTAGACCAAACCAACGGGCGAACGAAAGCTAAATTCGAGATCCGAAGAATCCTAGGTGAGAGAAATGAAATCTCTTCAACCCTTGAATAAACCTTGTCAAATTAGGTAGCATTAGTTGATTTGTTTATAAATTGAGGAATTTAGGGTTCGTACGAAATTAAGAAAAACGATAAACCCTGAAATTGTCGGAAATTTATGAAAATCGTGATGAGTTGATTAGGTTGGCTTTCTTGGTGACTCGATTGAGGGGCGCTTTGTTTTGCGTATTTTGGTGTTATTGGGGAGTGCGCTACCTTCCTCAAAACTGTGAGTGGGATTTATTTCAATGCTTTTGTTTAATATGTAAATCCTGTTTTACAACATTTTGATAATGAGCATGATTTGTCGTATGTTGGAAATGTTTTGACTAGTTTTAAAATTGACTTTTGTGAACCGTTGGAGTGTCCAAAAACTGTATTGAATTATGAAATTATGCATCCATGTGGTTGAAATGTATAATGTGCCATTTTATGCTCTATGTTGCATTGGTTTATGAACCTGACTTCGGCACATTTTGATGTGATATTGATTTTGGCTTTGAGAGCTTTGATATGTATTGTTCCGTAGCTACGAAGGACACCGTGAGAGGCGCTTTGGTGGCGTCCGGATATGCCTAGGCCTGGGGTATCCCACGAGTTGTCGTGATTGGATTATCTACACGGTACTAGCAAGGTTGAACCCGAAAGGGGGAGGATTTGGATTTGAATTGGATATCCTCTCCAAGTCTAGCACCTGGACGAGGTTCGTCGCCAACGCCGGGGTAGAGAGCACTTTAAAGAAATTTGCATATAACACCCCCGGTGCGCCTGTCATAGGTCGTGGTAGACCTCTGCCAGGACATTTTCGGCTGGCAGCTCTATGATTTTAATGACAGTGCTTTGGATGCATATTTGACTTGAAAATGCGTGAAATGATATATTGTTGAAATGAAGAGCATGATGATTTGAAATATGATTTATATACTTATGTTTTGACACTCCAGTTTCACACTCCATATTTGATGACTGCATTGACCCACTCACTCACTGAGTATTCTTTCCCGAGTACTCACCCCTCATTTTCCTTTTGTTTCAGAGATAGTATTTGACAAGGAGTGTCGCTTTTAGGACGCTCAGTTTCTTTGGGTGATCAGGCCTGGACTTGAGGAATTATTGTATATTTCCGCTGTAAATTTGTATTGGTGATGTATTTGTATTCTGAGGTCTATAGATGACCATTTTTATAATTCTGGGATGACTGTATAAATATGGACATTTAAATTGTGGAACTCTCATGTCACTGCATGACATTGTATTGAGGCATTTCTTTTTCGTTGCGTCTGTATTTGGGAATGTGTCATGTCTTAGAATTGTCCTCTAGGATCGCTCGGTGCCTCCTCTAAATCACAGGAGGGGCGACTGGCGGCTGTCCATGCCTTTGACGGGGGCATGGCAGTAGAGGTCTGTGGTTAGGACTGTGGAGAATTGTTTGTTAGCCTTGCGTTGCCCTGGATTGTGCAGTAGGATGATCTGATTTGTTGTTGAGGATAATATATGCATTTTGAGGCCGGGATGGCCCCTTTTGGACAGGTAACATGTTTATTTTAATATGGGAGACCTCCGATATATGGGGAGGTTCTGCCCGATTTTCTGTAAAAATACAGCCGGCATCCAGGGTAACGGGCGGCTGCTCACGATCCCGGGTCGGGGCGTGACATAAACTAATAATACACTCATATTTAGTCATGAATCCATTTCCAAGAACTGAGGCTTTTGAATCTTCCAAAATATTTAAAAACACTGAAACCTTTAAAAACACTTTAAAGTATTTGGAAACATTTAAAAATACTTGAAAACATTTAAAAACACCAAGAGTTTTGATATCAATTGAATTGTCGTGCCTCAACCCTCATGTCTGAGCACACAACAACCAACGCGTGATCTAGAAATATGTGTCATCATTAACACGTACCCCAAGCTAAAGCCAGGCTATGATGATATCATTTTTCAAGTTCAGAAATCCAACACATAAAAATATTAGATCCAAAAACATGTAAGAGACAATTAAATTTTTAACATTTCAAACCATGACTTCCAAAATACAAGTTTCAAATTTAGGAAAAAAAATATAATATTACATGAAGAGTTTTCAACTTTAAAATGCCTTCCAATGATTCACCTACACGTCTCAAAAATCCACAACTAAGAAGGACTAATGCCAGTAGTTGGTCATGGTAGCCTCTCACCTCGACCGGGTCTAGCTAGCAGTGGGCTGGTTTTTGTCTCTACACTTCCTCTAAAAAGAATGAGAAATGAAGGAAAGAATATAAAAATATTCAGTAAATAGAGTGTAATGGTATAGTTGTATAAGAAAAAGAATGGTAAGTATGAGAGTGTTAAATAATATTATCAAAACCATATTTCTAATTCAAACAAAGATATCATGAAATCATCTTGGCATCTTTCTCATCTTTATCTCTTGGTATATCTTTTATCATTGTTTTGGAATTCAGTTCAAGTCCCCCTTAGTTTTCGTATGCTTTGCTTCTTTTGACTCTTTATCTTTGCTTTTAACTTTGAGATATAGCTCTTCTTCAAAATTCTCTTCTTTGGCAACAAACTCAATCTTATCTTCCACTATTAAACCATATCTCTCGAAACATATAAGCCAAGAATAATCAATTTCTCTATAGAATCGATCGTGAGAGAGAGGCGAATGAGCCAAGGAAATGTCAGCGTTGTTTGCTTCTCTAATAATCCGATCAAACATCAACATATTGATTATTTTTGGACTAGTCTGAATGTCCGACCTCCTTTCGTTCTAACTATGGGGATGTAATAGAAATTTGATCTTTACATTTAGCATATTGATTGAATATTTGACCCTGACATTTAGTTTAATATTCTACCTTATATTTAGGTTAATGATCAATTGTGTATCTAGTCATGTATTGAGTATACATATACTCTTGTAATTCCTATATATAGTGGAATGCAATTGTTCAAATATATGACAAAATTTACTCTCTTAATAATTGCATTCCATTATATATATAGGATTACAGAAGCATACATATACTTAATACATTGCTAGATATATGATTGATTATTAGGTTAAATATAATACAGAATATTAAGCTAAATGTAAAGGTCAAATATTCTATCATACAACCATACCGAAAGAGAGAGAGTCAGTTGACAACGACAACAGTCGACACATTACAATAATCAGACTTGCAAACACTAACCACCCCTTTGTCCCTTCCCAATCCTCTATCCCTTCGCAGCGCACATAGTCATAGTCACCCCACATTTCATCCCTTCCCTACTCATATAAACACACCAAAAGAGAGAGTACCCTTCATCCCTTCCCCACTAGACAAAAGCGGTATGGTGGGCTGAGTCAGGTTGGTGTTTTGTGAAAACCTGTTGAGTTGAATATGGTTTTTTTCACGAGAATAAAAAAAAATTCCACTATTAAATCAGATATCATCACTTTATATACAAATTGGGTATTAACCAATTAACTATTTTACTGATTTATTAACTAGCTCACTAACCACTAGTAATAACCAAATTTCACTAGTTCCGAGCTCTTGGTCATTTTATTATCTATTTATTTATTTTTAAATTACGGATGGTTCTAGGGTTCAGGTTTAACAATAAAATTTAGCCACTCTCAAATAATTAAGGCAAATTTCAGAAAGGATTCTCCGGGTTGAAATAAGAAGTGCACGGTCTTTGACAATGAGATGGACTTTAGCCCTTCCCAAATTTAATAATTTAAATTGGACGGGGCAATGGTCTAACATTATTTACAGAATGCATGCGGGTAATCCATGGAGTGATGTTTGTCCCCTGATTGGACAAGCATGCAAAACGTCCTTATGTCGCTAGTTTATTCCGCTGTACCCAAGCAGCCGCTAGCCCAAGTGTATTTTCTTGTACTTGCTGTTGCTTTCTAATTTCATTATTGGTATACAAACTTTCTACCTTTGATTCTTAGTTCATTTCGTAGGTGATGATTAACGTGGATACCAACATAAAAAAAAAAAAAAAAGAAAAATTCCCTGTGTATTTGCTGTACTCAGCTCGACCAATCAGGGATTTGTGCCCTGTAGCTCTGTGGTCGAATATCAAGCTTACCTAAGCCTCATACAATAGCCTAGGAAGTTTTGTTATGATTCCTATACGAAATAATAAAATGATTTGTAATCCTTAGATAGCAATCCAATATTTATGATCTATGTAAACGTTAATACCATAGAGACTGTTAAAAATCACTAGACTAGTGGTGAAGAGCCTAGCTGCCCATGATATTACCAACTCTGGAGGGAACCCCGTGCCAGATGTATGTGTGAAAAGCGAAGAGCCCGGTCAACAATTTTAAAAGTTGAGGTTGTAATTTGTTGTTGTATGCACGACCTTTGGACAGCACGGCAACTGTTATGATCTCATGTTCAAGCTGGACATTTGCTTCATCATATCTAAATAACTGTTTTTCCTCAGTAACGGAAACGTGATACATATATTATAGAGTATAGACATTACATTACGTTGCCCGTCAGGACGTGGGAGTACTGGAACCAAACCCAACACAAGGCATTTAGGCCCACAGCACTCACTTTGTTCTACATGGTGGCTTTGGTGCCGTCTAAGACTTGCCAAGTGTTGTGCCGACTGAGATTAAAATGGGAATTTAACCTTCGCTTTGGTACACCAAATGATTTTTCTTTTGGGTCCTTTTGATTGGGAAAGATGACAATAAGGCTGACACCTAAACGGCCTACATGGATAGTTATAGTTATAGCATCATGTTAAAAAGTCCTGAAGTTGAGCCATTTTTGTCTAGGCAAAAGAAGTAAGTTTTCGATGTAAAAGCTTCCCTAACCAGAGGCTAAAGAAATACCCCACCTGCCTTTCAAGTTATCACACCAAGCTGCCTTCCTACAGTTTGATTCAACCAATATGTTGGCTTTATGTTCAAGAGAAAATTCAACAAAGGAGGCAGTAGGAATGACCAGAAACAAAAGAAAATGAAGCTCAAAGTTTTTAGAGCGAGAGAAAAGTCCAAAATTGGCCAACTGCAAAACCCAGGCAGCTTTGGCTCTATGTGTGGAACTATTGGTTAGAAAGAGGCCTTTCCTGCCGCCTTCTCGATGTCTTCTCTCTCTCTCTGTTGGACTTTCTATTGTCCCTCCTCTTCTTCCTTTTCTGCATTAACAATACCTAATTTAATCTTGGAACTCTTTTGCTCCATGCTGGCAAGCCCAGAGATATATAAATTGAAAGATAAGAATGTTGGGGGAGAGAACCAGAGAGAGCCCGCATAATCTTGTCTGGGTCTCCTCAAAGCACACTTTTTCCACTAATATCACCTCTCCTTCTCCATTCATTTTCACCCTCCATTTTTTTTTTTTTTTTGAAAAAGTACCTTTAACGGAACATCATTTTGCTCGGGCAATTAAATGATCAAATGATCATGTTCTCAAGCCTCCATGATCCCCACCCAACCAACTAATCACTCTTTAAAATTCGCTGCACAGTTACTTGCGCGCACTTTCCAATATCTCAGAGCCTCTGAGGCACTTGATGCATTGCTGATTCAGGCCGTCCCATAATTGATCTGCCTGGCTCCCTGAATGCCATGTAAGACGTTTGTCAAGATTTCTTGGCAACCTTCCTATTTGGCATGAGGGGAGTCATGCAGGCATGGAAAATATGCGAGTGTGTATGATAGCAATAATTTTATATATTTGAATTATATTATTTTATATTATTTTAGAGTTTATTCATGACTTTTAGGATTGTTTTAGACTTTATTTTATGATTTTACACCAATTAATTTCGTGGGTCTTATTTTATAAAATTTTGGACTTATTTAAAGAAATTCGGACTAAACAGATAGTGGTTAGTATTATGGGCATAACTTTTTGTTTCGATATCCGATTGACTTGATTCTTACGGCATTGAAAAAAAGATTTCAAGGCTTACAAATCTTGTAAAAAGTATAAAAGTGACTTTAGAACCAAAGGTATCCGAAAATTAGAAACAATTTGCTATTTAAGAAAGAAAAGTCCTTGTTGAAGAGAGAAACTAGTTGAATTTATCTAATGAGAGATATTTGGGATAAAATTGATGATAATATAAAAAAAGTTCAAAATTAAAGATAAAAATAAAGTTTTTAATTGAAAAAATAAGAGAATAAAGTTTATCATCACAACACTAGTTCCCAAGTCAAAGAAAAAAAGTCTAGTTTTCAAAGAAGTTACAAATTCCTAGGGTTTTAGTTTTTAAATAGGAGCCCTACACATGAACTAGAGGGAGACACGAAACCCTAACAATCTCTTTTGGACGTGATTTCCCATTTCCCTTCGGGTGCAAAAGGGGTTGTAATGTTTACTTTACTTTTCTTATTTTTCTTTATTATATCTAACTAGATTTCTTATTCTTAAAATTTGATAGATTTTTTTTTTATTAATAGTATGATTTGATTTATTTCTTTCTCTTAAATATTTATTCATATGATTATTGTTTGATAATATTTTATTCTTGAATTTAATGCTTCATATGTATAGCTACCTGCGTTTTGATGATTGGTGATCAAATATATATATGACCAATATAATTAGATGAGATTAGTCTGAATAATAAAATTTATATGAGATTTAGATTATAGATTTTCCTTAAATCTTAATACAATTTGGCTTAATCAAAATTACAAAATCATTGGGTTTTGACTAATCGAATTAGGATTTCATTGCTTGATCATTAGGTGATTCTAATTTAGGAAAAATCAGTCATCATCGACAATAATTCTGTAGCTAATATCCTTTAGGGGATTTGAAAAAATTCGACTATGTGAAAAGTTAAAAACTTATGAAATTAATGTCCCAGACTTTTATAAAATTAGAGTTTTAATCTATTAATTTCTGTTCTTAACATTTGTAATTTTTAATATTTTTGTAATTTTGATTTTTTTTGTCCAACTTAGATATGGTAATTTAAAATTAGTAATACAAAATATTCTTATAAGAATGATATTTAGTTGCACTACACACAACACTCGACTAAAATATATTTATCAGAAAGCATGGTATATCAAAATTGCGTGATAGTGCAATTTCTTTCCGAATGCCACCTAGGCTCTTGCGGCAACTTTTCTGTTCACATTTTCCTTACTTTTGAAAGTAAACACCATCTGCGAACCTTTTCACTCACACACTGGTAAGCATATCAATAAAATAATATTTCTTTTTTTTTTTTTCTACTCTTGCATCTCCTTGATAACATATAAAGGTTCATACCGGGTAAGCATATCCCTAAAATATTATTTTCTTTTTTTCTACTCTTGCTTCTCCTTGATAACATATAGAGTCTCATACCAGTACAATAACTGACAATTTCCTATTCGGCTCGATTTCTCAGTCATTTCCCATGCCTGACATGGACAGAGACAGAATTTCTTTTGGTTCTGAGATATTCGTGGCTAATTTTGCTTGAGGCGGATTGCAATCTTGGGTGTTTAGTAGCTTCTTAAATACTATGCCAAATGTATTTTGTTAATGGATAATTTGCTCCTCATGAAGCTCTTTAGCAGTTGGGTAGTACAGAACAAAACACTTGCATTTAGAAGTGTAGCTGATTCTTCTGCCAATCCGAATTCTCAAAGCTCAAAATAGACCCAGTGTGTCATTCTGTACATCACAGAATCTGCATTTTGTATTTTCATAAACTGCTGCTTGCCATTGCCATGCTTAATCTATTACTCTTGCATTGAAAAGGTGCAAGGTATCAAAAGCTTTAATTTGGTCGTCTTCTATTCTATTCGAGGATGCTGAGCAGTAGGGAGCATCTCAACAAAAGGATATTCCCTGCTGAAAGTTTTTAACTGTCTGCTGTAAATCATATGTCTGTTTCTGGGAGGTGTTGAAAAGTGAGCACAATCTCGCTCAGAGCAAGGTTCTAGTGTATGAATTTGCCTAATTTGAAGGATCTGCTCCATCATTTAAACTCAATCAAATTATTCTCCCGCACCTACTCAGATTAGGTGCAGCAGCATGCGCATTGGAATACAAAAGGGTGTTTTCTGTTTACATTCTCCTACATGCGTATGGTTTTGGCAATTTTTAAGATTAACTAGCAAATATGCAATAGCGCTTTTAGTTTGGATGACATGAACATCATATATATATATATATATATATATATATATCTATAATTTCAGCCAGGCTTGAATGCTCTTGCTCATGCCTTTTTCACATGACAAAGTTAGAACTCCGGGTCCTTGCCGAAGCTTGACGTTGTTGCATGCCCATTAAATATGTTATCCAAATCAAGTATACATTTTGTTTCATTCTTTAATTCTTTTTTTTTCTTTTTTCTTTTTCCTCCAAAATCATTTGAATCTATCTTAATAGCAGTTTCAAGTGCTTTGCTAAACTCAACCTTTGGGGGGGGGAGCGGCTGGCTAAATTCCTGCAGCGAGAAAAGGAGGCCAGGAAAAGCAGTGCTGATCTTTGTAAACAATTGCACAATTCAACATTTCTGGAGGCAAAGTGCGCAGAACAAACAATCAAACAGTGAGAGAACTTGAATCAGGTTATGGCACATACACTGCTTTCCAACCTGGTAATGTGGACGAGAATTGAAAGTTCTTGGTGTTCGTCCTGTATTTCCATGCAAATACCTTCTTATCCTAATTCAAGGATAGGCTTCTTGAAATCGAAATGGTCTTGCTTGCTTGCTGCTACAGATAATTTGAAATGAGGAAATTTGGTCCAATGGCAGTGACAATGCCTTCTTGCACTGCCTTGTAGAAACTCAGCAATTCATTGTTGTTGACCTAACTTCTTACGTTCTAATTCATGAGTGATTTTAAAGCAGGGGACTTTATTAATTTATGTAATAAAAAGTACTTCAAACAACGGAAAAGCGACTACTATTGCTAGAAAGCTAGTTCTGTTGACTCATTTCTCATGGAAGATCATGGGGTTCTGATGTGGATGGCTTTGCTTTTGTGGTGTATATTCTAGCAAGAAGGCACATGCTTACTTTTCATACCGTACGAGGTCCTTTCACTGAACGACAGAGGACTGAGAGAAAATAACAAAACTTGTACTGGTGGTATATACCGGCTCCTGGATCTCAAAACAATCTTTTGACTTGTAGGAGGCCACAGATTTGGCCTTTTTAGAACCGACTGCAGGGCCAAGCATGAGGTTTATTTATATTTCTAAATAAATATCCTCTTCTTGGCGAGGTCAACAAGGCTTAGAAGGGAAATTCACAATAATAATCAACAAAAGCACATGATAGAAGTTGTGGTAGCCAAATTTGACTCCACAGTAAGCTATCTTTCTGACTCGAACAGGAACCAGCGGGTGCTTCGTTTAATGGACGGTGAGACCTGAAAAAAATCCACAAGAAGTAATTTCGGACGAAATTCTAATATTCAAGTCAGAAATAACGATTTAGAAAGAAACAAACAAACCAAAGAGAGCTGTAGAATAGCTCTATGTAGCTCTTGTTTGTCTTATGTAGAGTTAATGAACATACATGTCCGGTTGTCTGTGTTGAATATATATAGCATGCATGGATGGTAAGTCTCGTATGCACATAAACGTGTAGAAACTTTAGTTTTATGAAATTTCAGGAATGGTGAATTTAGACTTTCTGTTGATTCGGAATCCTCTGAATTAGGAAAGGCTTTGATTGTCATGGGAACTTATTTTCTTATCGGGTGAGATCACAATAAATCTGTATTAAACTAGGAAAGGTTTGAATTTATTAAAATTTTATTTCTTTATCAGATAATCACAATTTAGACCTATCGTGTAGTGGGAATTACTTCTATAGCTGCTTGATGAAGTATGGGAGCGACCAATGAGTTGGAGAGTCAAGAGCTAGAGTGACCGAGGGGTCAGGGGACCAAGAGGTCAAGAGATTAAGTGGATGAAGCGTATTGAGAAAGGGAGAATTGACCGAGAGGTCGAGCAGTCGAGAGATATAGGTAAGAGTGCTAGGCTAAGAGTACATCGACAGAGAGGGTATCTAATCAAGAGACCAAGTGTAGACTTGGTTATTCATGGGTCTTGTAGCTATGGCCTAGGGAGATTTTGCAGACCTTCGTTAGTGGGCCGTTAGACCGTGTACCATCAGAAGTAAAAGCAATGGAGTATAAAGTCTAATCAAAGGTGTTAGCTGAGAGTTGGTGGCAGAATCCATTGCTTAAAGAATGTTATGACCTAAAAATTTATTACAATTCATAATTTTATGATTAATGAGTGACTACAGGAGATTAGGCTTAGGAAGGCATCACTATTGTTTATATTTCATTTCCCATTTTTTTAAAATTTTTCAGTTTTGTTGCTCATAGATCTCCTTTCTGTTGATCATTATTGTATGGTGGTTTTGATGCTTTTACTAGTGCCTTTTAACCATATAGATATAAGTGTGAAAGACCCCTGTCACCTCAGTTTTGGTTGTCCTCCAATTGGTAGGGGTGATTCGTCGTTAGTAAACTAGACGTTTGATGTGACCTGCTTCTTAGTTCTTGGGTTTCTTTTTTTTTTCAAAAACAAAATGTTAATTGAACTCAATCTTATGTTTGATTTTATGGCTCATTTCATATAACACATGCTTGCAGTAGTTGTGAGAACTCTTTGAAAATTTATTTTTTTGCCCCCATTTATTTTAGAATGGACTTATGTTTTGCGCTTGGGATGATTTGGGAGCTTGGCCATCTTTGGAAAAATTCTTTCCCCCTGTCCTTTTGAAAAAAGGGGTATAGGAGCCATTCCTCTGCCGTTTGAGTGCTCATAGCATTCTATAGTTAGGCTTTCTCTCTTTCTCTCACTCATGTTGTTTGTGTGCTATCTAATCCAAACACTCTCCGCAAGAAATCTTGAGAGTTTGCTCTTAAGTACTTTCATCGATCTTCTTTTTCTATCTCATGATGGCCTTTCAAAAAAGTTTAAACCCTAAAACTCCAGAATTCATCCCCATAACACAACCATCATGCGCTCTAGAACTCTTTTTGGTCTCTGCAAAGTCTCATTGTATCCTCCCAAACTGATACTGTTCCCTCTCCAACACTTTCCTTTCTCTCTCCTTACTATCGAAACTATACATATTCTGCTTCCCTCTACCACCACAGTAATCATTTGTTTGATCATCCTCCAGTTGGCGAGAGAATGATTGGTTGTTGGTGAGCTAAATGTCTAATGTGGCCTGCTGTTGGACTTTCTCTCTCTTTTTCTCTCATGTCGTTTGTGTTCTATAAAGTCTTGGGAGGCCAATCCTCTCTGCCTGAGTGTTGGTTGCATTTTGCTCTCTCTCTCTCTCTCTCTCTCTCTCTCTCTCTCTCTCTCTCTCTCTCTCTCTCTCTCTCTCTCTCTCTCTCTCTCTCATGTCATTTGTGTGCTATATAATTTAAACGCCCTCCACTATAGATCTTAGGAGTTTGCCCTTAAGCATTTTGGTCGATCTTTTTCTCTCTCATGATGCCCTTCAAAAAAGTCTGAATCCTGAAACTCTAGAATTTATTCTCAAAACACAACCATCACATAGTCCAGAACTCTCTATGGTCTATGCAAAGCCTCATTCTCAGGTTGGCGAAGGGTTTAGGGTCATTGGTCATTGGTAAGCTTGGCATCGCTTTTGGGTTTTTCTTTTTTGTCTCTCTTTCCGGAAACAAAAGATTGATAGAAGCCAATCTCGTGTTTCATTTTATGGCTTATTTCATATGATGCATGCTTACAGGGTGATATAGTGATAGTTGATAAAAATATAGAGAGTGTTAGTGTTAAACTCGAGTTATGGAGATTTACGCTAGAATCTAGAGGGTTTAGACTGAGTAGATCGAAAACAGAATATATGAGATGTGGGTTTAGTGACAGCCCCCGGAATGATGAAGCAACGATTAGATTAGATGGGCAAAAGATATCCAAAAGTGAACGATTTAGATATTTATGATCTATCATTCAAAATGATGGTAACATCAATGGAGATGTGAACCATAGAATTCAAGCGGGTTGGATGAAATGGAGAATGGCTTCCGGAATTCTTTGCGATCACACGATACCATTGTACTTAAAGGGAAAATTTTATAGAAACGCGGTTAGACCTATACTATTACATGGTACTGAGTGTTGGACTGTTAAACAACAACAAAAACAAAAGATATATGTAGCAGAAATGAGAATTTTTATGTGGATGTATGGAAAAACTAGAAGAGATAGAATAAGAAAACTTAGAGGCAAATTATCCGCAAAGATTTGAAAATTAAGGGTTTAGAAGAGAAAATGGTTTTGGATAGAAATGGATGATGTAGAAGAATCCGCACAAATTAAATCAATACTTTTTACATATTTATCTATTGATTTATTTATCTATTTTTCATTTTCTTTTATTTTATTTTATTTTATCTTTCTTTTTATTTTATTTTTCTCTCTTTTTCATGGCCGACCCCAACTTATTGGGATTAAATCTTAGGTTGTTGTTGTTGTTGTTGTGGTGGTGGTTAAATTTTTTTGACTAAAATAGTTTTTTAAAAATAAAAATTAATATCAATTTTTACTATTCCCTTTTTGTCGCGCATATTCTAGATGATGGTTGCCTTTTGTTGCATGCTTGGTTTTGTTTCAAATAAAAAAAGATGCAAAATAGATAACTACATCGTTTATATCATTATGCAACTATTTCAAATTAAAATCTTTATCCAAAAAAATTGATTTCAAAGCACCAACCCCCCCCCCCCTAAAAAAACCCACCTTTCCATTTTTTTTTAATAAAAAATGGCTTCTCGCTAACTTTAATAATAGGGATTAATTTCAATTTTAGCATTGAAATTAAAATTTGTGCACCATGAATGATTTCCTTTTATCAAAACAAATAGGTTAGACCATTTCTTTATACCATGATGTCAGTATTTAAAATTTTATCTTTTCTTCTTTTTATATAGCATTAAAATTGTTATGTGTTTTAAAAGTTTTTTTTTTGGGGGGAACAATAATTTCAAAGTAGCAAATGCCAAGAAAAAAAAAAAGTTGCTTGCAATGTATTTATCTGTTAAACTTTTATATTAAAAAAAGAAATAATTTTAATTTTAATGGTAAAATTCAAAACTAATCTTCTCTTTCTCTCTCTTTTTTATGTTTTATTTTTTTCCCCTCTGGTTTGATGCAACAAATTCATTCATAGATAAAATCACTTGAAACAGAGGCAGATAGAAATAGAAACTTGAACAGCGAGGCGAGGGGAGTTGGGCCATTTTTTGGCAAACAAAACAAAACCGTGTCCGAGACCGAGAGCATCAAACGTGAGAATGACCAAGAGGCCGGGGCTTCCAGACCATGAGGCCGGGCTTCCAAAAGTGTAACAGGTTAGGCGACGTGTAAAGAGAGAGAGAAGCCACTTAGATAAAGAGTGTCATCACCATGTCAGAACACCTTTCTTTCTCACACATGTTCACTCATGCAGCGCTCACAAAAGCAACCAAACCAAAACAAACCACAAACCAAAACAAACCAAACCAAACCAAACCATTCTGCTCCAATTGCTCCCTCACCATGGCCCTATCGCACCCAGAGGAGGGCTCCAGATATGATTATGATATTGATGATCATGAGGTCTCGCTCTCATTATCCCGCCCGATTCAACTTCAAAGGCTACCCCATCTCAGCCACTACCTCCCCCGTGCAGATCTCCCGACCTTCCCCAATCCTCTCGATCACAACCCTTTCTTCCACCCCTCCGACGGATTCTTCGTCTCCCCCACTGACGTCATCCTCCGCCTGATAGTTTACGACCTTGCCTCCTCTTCGGCTCCTAGCAGCAGCTATCACCTGGCCTATCACAGGGCGGGCCCTCGCAGCCACATATTCTTCGACCCCTCCGAAGTCCGTGCCGCCATTGTCACTTGCGGGGGACTCTGCCCTGGCCTCAACACCGTCATCAGGGAACTGGTGGTGGGCCTCTGGGAGCTCTATGGCGTCCGCCACATCTTTGGCATCCCCTCCGGCTACAGGGGTTTCTACTCGGCCGATCCCGTCTCTCTCAACCCCAAGCTCGTCCACTCCTGGCACAAGACCGGTGGTACGGCCCTCCAAACTTCCCGCGGTGGTTTTGACCTCCAAAAGATCGTCAATTCCATCCAAGATCGCCGCTTCAACCAGGTTCCCCCTCCTCTTCAATCTCTCTCCTTTTTCATTACTAATATGATTGGGAGGTTGACCATGCCAAATTTATATTTCAAAGGTTCGATCTAGTTAGATATATTTCAACTTTTTTGTGACGCCCAATTAAGAAAGAATTAACTTTGTTCTTCTCTGTTACACTGATTCGAGAAATTAATTTTTTGTTGCATACAAAATCAGCTCTACGTCATAGGTGGAGATGGCACAATGTGTGGGGCTGTGAAGATATTCGATGAAATTCGCAGTCGCGGACTCAAGATTGCAGTAACCGGAATTCCAAAGACAGTTGATAATGACGTGGGCATAATCGACAAATCATTTGGGTTCCAGACGGCCGTGGAGACTGCCCAGCAAGCAATAAATGCGGCTCACGTGGAGGCTGAGAGTGCTGTCAACGGTATAGGTCTGGTGAAGCTAATGGGACGAAGCACGGGGCATATTGCCCTCCACGCTACATTAAGCAGCCGCGATGTGGATTGCTGTTTGATTCCGGAAAACGATTTTTACTTGGAAGGAGAAGGGGGACTATTTGAATTCCTGGGGCTGCGTCTCAAAGAGAACGGGCACGCGGTAGTGGTGGTGGCAGAGGGCGCTGGACAGAACATGATACTGAGAAGTGATTTCCAAAAGGAGGAGAAGGACGAATCGGGCAATCCTGTTTTCTTGGATGTTGGAGCATGGTTGAAGTCGGAGCTCAAGAGTTGGTGGGCAAGGGACCATCCTGGTGAACTCTTCATGGTGAAGTACATTGATCCTACGTACATGATACGCGCTGTGCCTGCTAATGCTACTGATAACCTGTATTGCACCCTCCTGGCGCACTCCGCCATTCATGGGGTAATGGCAGGGTACACTGGGTTTGTCTCCGGCCCCATCAATGGAAACTATGTCTACATTCCATTAGCTGAAGTAGCAGAGTCTAAGAATGAAGTTAATACTCGGGACCATAAGTGGGCATGGGTCAGATCTATCACTAATCAACCTGATTTTGTCAAAAGCTAAACGTGTTACTTTGCAAGCTTTTTCCTCTTTCCTCTCTCCCCTCTCCCCTCCAAGGCCGGTGGTCTCTCTCTCTCTCTCTCTCTCTGTTTCCCTGTGTTTTGATAGGTATGTTAGTGTTATAATAATTTTTATTTTTAAAAAAATATTTCTCAAGAAGATTTGATTGTTTTGCAATTGAGGTCTACCATCAAATTTGAAGATACTCTAACTCAAGAGTTATTTTTAAAGGCTATAAGTAACTTGTTGCCAAGATTTGGATGTGGGGGCGACCAATATTCTTCATTAATCATGTGTCTTCGAGTAGCGGCAAAGCAAAAGAATGCCAAGGGGCACATCCTCTCAATCTTCCAGAACCACATGTCTAAAGGCGACTCCAACCAACTTTCACATATTTATCTTTTTTTATTATTATTTTTACAAGGATTTCAACTTAAAATCAATAATTTAAGGAAATGAATTTATACCGCTGAACTCCTACACATCGGCAGTGAAAGAACTTTTGAAAAAGAAACGCAGAAGAAAAGAGTCTTCCTCCTTTTATCACCATGGACGTTGGTCATTCACACAATTTTCGGTCCAAGTTTTTTTTTTTTAAATTTAACATTACAAAATATTATTCAATACTCAAGAGGAAGGTGTTCAAAAAATTTTCTTCATTTTTTATTCAAGACAAGAAAAATATCTGAACAATATGTTTTAATATACTTCATGGCCTCAAAAAGAGATGCCAATGCAACTGACACCTTGCCCAATTGACTCTAGTAATTAAAATTCAACTAGATTGTTTTGGTATGTCTAAATATTTGAATAATATTGTGATAGATTATTTGCCAATAATATTATTCCTTTATTAATAAAGGGCATTGCACACTATGTTCCTTCGTGGAGCTTAGAATTCTTCCCTTTTTTTATTGAACTTCAACATTATTATTGTCCTCTTCGTGTTTTTATTCAAATCAAATGCTATTCCATTAATATATATATATATAAAGGAAAAAAAACTCAGCCAGATTATTTTGACATTTTTTATTTTATATACATATGTATGTATGCATATATTGCATAGGTGGCCTTATTCTTAGGAAGAAAAAAAAAAAACAAAAATCGAACAATTTGGTATGCAATGCATCGTGAGGATTACTCGCTACTAGACTGCATCTAAAATATCTCCTTCACTACCTTAGGAAAGGAGGCATTAAGAGTATAAATTGAAGGCAAGTTCTATGGAGCAGTGTCACTACAAACAAAAGAAAAAAAAAAGACTTTTCGCGGCGGTCAAAAACCATCGGTAAAAACCATAAAAACCATTGATAAAGGTTGTAAAGTTTTCTTCAACAATCAAAATTTTCGCTAGCTATACAGACATTAATAAAGGGCTATGCCAGCGGTCATCGCCACTGTGGTCACTGGCATGGATCCAGGCCTTTGCCAGCAGTCATGGTTGTTGGAATAGGTTGAATTCTATACCATCATTATTTGCTATGAGTGTTTTGCCCTCTTTAAAAACCAAAGAAAAAATATATATACATATGAAAAATATCAAAATCCAGTGAAAAAACTTATAAGAGAATAAGAATGAAAGAGAACAAATTTCATTTACAAAAAATATGTTGTCCTTTGTTCTGATTATATGAATATAGCCTTTTTTAACATCTCTAAGTCAAAATAAAAAGTACCGTTAATCTCTCCTCCCCTTCCAATCAATAGAATACTTAAAAAATACAACATACAATATGTATTCCTACTCATAAAAGGAATGACTTCAAAAGGAAAAAGAGAAATTCGATCATCAAAATCACAGTCGGACTAAATACAACATGGGATCTTATCCCATAGAGGATTTGCAAATTCAAAACCTCAGATTTGTAACAGCCAACCAATTAGTAGTCAAATCCAACATCCAAAATCTTAATTTTGGTACTATAAGTAAAGCTATAAAACATCCAAAATCTCAACATCCTACAAAAACCAAGCATCCATGGTCATCAATATTGAAACCAATGTGAATCCATAAAAGATGCACAAAAAATAATAAAAGCACAATGCTTTGCTGGCATATTAAATATATAAAGCACATTTAGGGAATGATGCTCACCCGTTTTATCGAGAACATATCTCATGTGAATCATGAAAACTATTCACATTATGAGTTAAAAATTTCTTCACGTTGATGCTAGCAAGTTAATCTATGTCAAGTATAGTATATTCAAAAAAATTTCTTCACACAACCTCTCAACCAACAAAGTCATACTCAAAGCCTCAAGGAACGCAAAAAAATTCCTTACCACCCAACCTCACTAGCTAAGAGCATATGTTTCTTGTTGCCGCATCGAAGTCAACTTCTTTGAAATTGACATTCCATTAAAAAAAATATATTTGGCATAGAAAAAAAATGAATGATTAGATTATGGAAGAAAAGGTACACTGAAAAAAAAATGACTGACTATTGATTCATTAGTCTAATCTTTTTAAAATTTGAGCTAATCTTGTCTAAACATTTTTTGATAGAAAAAAAAATGATTAGATTACGGAAAGTATAGAAAAAAAAATATATATATATATAGTTCTTACCTTCATTAAGATTAAAGGAACTTTCTTATGATTGGTGTGCACTATAAATATGTTTTAAAAAAATATATAACTATAAAAATTGTGGTTATCTTTGGTAATATTACATAAAAAAAAAAAACCTCTTTGTTCCCTTGATTGGTTTCAAAAGTTTGGTTAATTTGTTGACTCATATTCACATCCCTTGTATTCTCCATCTCATTCGAAATAAAGGTATTATGCAGCAAGCCATGCATATCACAGTCAAACAATAATTCATCTATGGTAGATCTGATATTGGAACTAGAAACACCAACGTGATCCTCACCATGAAAAATCCAATTAACATAACTTTTCAAAAAACCATTCCATATAATATGATCCAATACGATGGCTCTAGGAAACAAGTATGTGTTGAAACATTTTACACACTGAGACAAAATTTGTTACATAAAAAACCCCTTTGTTCCCCTTGATTAGTTTCAAAAGCTTGGTTATTTTCTCAACCCATATTCTCATCCCTCGTATCCTCCATCTCATTCGAAATGAAGGTATCATGCAACAAGCCATGCATATCATGGTCAAACAATAATTTATCTATAGTAGATCTGACATTGGAACTAGAAGCACCAACGTGATCCTCATCATAAAAAATCTAATTGATAAAGTTTTTCAGAAAACCATTCCATATAATATGATCCAATACGGTGGCTTTAGGAAACAAGTATGTGTTGAAACATTTTACACATAGAGACAAAATTTATTACATAAAAACCCCTTTGTTCCCCTTGATTAGTTTCAAAAGTTTGGTTATTTTCTCAACCCATATTCTCATCCCTCCTATCCTCCATCTCATTCGAAATGAAGGAATCATGCAGCAAGCCATGCATATCATGGTCAAACAATAATTCATCTATAGTAGATCTAACGTTGGAACTAGAAGCACTAATGTGATCCTCACCATGAAAAATCCAATTGACATAACTTTTTAAAAAACTATTCCATATAATATGATCCAACACAGTGGATTTAGGAAACAAGTATGTGTCGAAACATTTTATACACGGACACAAAATTTTTCCATTAGGGGATTACTCTTAAATGCAAAATTTAAAAACTCAATAGCTCGTTTGACATATTATGGACTTGATTTTGCATTCAAATATATCCATAATTTATCCATTTTATGATAATATTAAAGGAACTAGCACATAACATTTATAAACAGTCCAAATGAATGAGATAAGAGCCTTAGACTCTTTTCCATCCCATCTCAAAAGTAGAACAACCCCCGGGGTAAAGAAAAAAGAAACTGGGTTATATTGTGGACTTAAATGTTCAAACAGCAAAAAACTGAAGCTATTTACCGGTAACTCTAGGCCAAGTAATTCCATTTACCAGAAATGCAGCATGACGCTCAATGCCCTGCTTTGAGAAGATGCACATACAAAATATGCATTCTTTTATACAAATATATATACTAATATGGTGCTTTGTCTATCTGCGTGCATATGTTGTGATACTCTTGGTCTTGGGCATCTATATCCTTTTTGAATAGTATGTAGCCCTGCTTTTAGAAGATTCTGCATCCATATTCTCATGGATATATTATGTTTCTGGAGCATGGCCCAAGTGTTTGTTGTTTGCTTGCATAGCTTCATGTTCACAGGAAACCATTTCTTATCAAAAATAGAAAGTCATCATCTGGAGTCATAGTTTACTTATCTTCTGTGTTTGTAATCATGTAAAAAGGGGGGGAAAATGAAAAGAGAACCACACATTTATTCTACATAGCATGAAGCACCCTGAAGAGCCCTAAAGCCCAACCTAGGCATGTCACTAGTTGCTCCCATGGAAAATACAAGTTGGTTGATGAATATGTTCTTGATTTCACTTTCGCCACCTTGAGCTAGGATCGGAACTACTTTTGGGTTCGATATATCACATGCAAAAGTTTTCAACTATCGAAGAGAGAACTGATGCAGAACCAGAAATTTCCAGTAAATGTGGAAAATTATGGTTATTTTACTGCATTTTGCCTTACTGCAACTACGTATAGGAGCTATGTATAATCACGTCTTATTTTATGAATTTGGCTGGATTTTCCTCATTAACTTAAACAGGAAGGCATCTCAATTTACAATGTCTCGCAGGAAAAACTACGAGCACAAAAATTTTATGTTTGACTGCCAAAACAGAAGGGATCAAACAAGAGAAGACAAGTACCTTTTTGCTGTGAAAAAAACCCTATCAAATCAGTATGTCGTGATCTCCACCCCTAGAATTCTAGCAAGAAGATCTAATTAAAATTGTAATAGTCACGAATTGAAATTATGCTCTCAAACATAAGAATTGAAATGATGCAACAGAACATAATCAAAGAAGAGATGAGGAGGAGAAAAAACAGTAAGATCTAAATCGATGAAGAAACCATCAGATCAATACTTTGCATGCGAGGAAAGATCAAAAGAAAGAGAAAGAAAAGAGATCGGCGGCAACTCACCTTTTGTGTCTCTAAACCCACTTATTACTATTATCTTTTTACTAGCATCTCATAGCATCGGCAACTCACCTTTCGGAAGTCAATTAAGTTCTATTCATTGAACAAAGCCTTTAATTAAGTCGTTGAATACAAGAAGGCTCCAGTAATAATAGCATCTTATAGCTAAACAACACATTCTCATATGAAAAAGGAAAAAAAGAAAAAAAAAAGAAAAAGAAAAAGAAAGAAGGCCACGTGGTAAGACCCAATAAAAGACTCAGTGAAACTCTGAACCCCATCAATGGTAGAATTCTTCAAACATCAACAAATTTTATCAGACATCCCTACCCTTTCGCTTAGCATGGCAGATAAATGATTTCAAGTAAAGTGTATCAGACATTATTTTCTTCACTAACTGCTTAAAATGGAGGAAAGGTGCATCAATACTCTAGGCTTAAATCATCAGCATAGGTTGGGTGATGTTTAAAATTATTTCGTGTGCAAATTTTAAAATTATAGGATTTATATTATCAGCATAGGGCTGATAAATGTAATATTCAATCGGTATAGGGTTCAGATATCCAAAATGCAAAATACAAAATGCAAATCATCAATACTCCACTGATTTTTAAACACTCAGATATCCAAAATACACTCACAACATTTAAATATCCATAATTCGCTCCATGGATCATCAATACCATAGGCTTAAATCATTAGCATAGGGCTGCTTAAATCATCAATACTCTAGGATTTAGAAACAGAAACCCTCAGATGGCAAATTTAAAATTAGAGCGACAACACTCCAACATTTTACACACCGACACAAAATTTTTCCATCAGGGGGTTACTCTTAAATGCAAAGTTTAAAAACTCATTTGCTCCTTTAACATATTGTGGACTTGATTTTGTATCTAGATATATCCATGATTTATTTATCTTATGATAATATTCAAGAAACCAGCACATAATATAAAATAAATTAATTGATTTTTAAATATATACAATAAGAAAATAATTAACTACAATGTAGGAAAAACAAAAGATGTATATTTAAATATTGTAGGCTTTGATGTATTTGCTTATTTTTATAATGAAAATTATGGTCTACATGTATTTAATAATATGCCAAAGATAACAACAATAAAAAAAACCAGAATAAAAACAAACCAACCTGATATAATATTTTACCAAACATGTTTTCTTTCCCAAAAAACAACTCTAAAGTGACTGCATTTCTTTTTCAACTACATAAATCATCCTTTTTTCCGGCTATAGAGAGAATGAAGCGATGCTAGACACACACCTTTAGAAGATCAAAAAACCTTTTCATGGATGTACTTCTGTTAAATGCTTGCACCCCGCTATTGTAATTTATCAGAATGGACACAAAGAGTTGCCTTCCTATAAGCTTTCTTCACAATAGCTGAAGTAATAACCTCATTTAATGGAATTGGCTGACACTCGCTATAAGGTCCAAGAATCTACATAAAAATGAAAATATTTAGAAGGAAAGTAGTAACTGAAATAAAGATTAGGCTTTCATTTATGTGATTACTCATTTGCAGGACAAAGAGGAGCAATGATTAATCAAACATGTGACCAAAATCAAACTGTGGAGATGGTGTTTGAATTGAAGAGAGGTGGAACAATCGAAGTCGAATAGAACACGATGGACTACGGCGGCAAAGACCTATTCAATCGGTGGCAATAGAAGAGAAGAAGACGGTAGAGTTGAAGCGAAGAATCGAAGCTTCACAGCAACGATCAAAGACGATGACCAACGGTGATTGTGGTGATCGAAACTCAGAGGCAAATTAGATGAAGGCGATCAAACAAAACCAGGGGAACTGAAGATGGTAGAGAAAGATGAATGGTTGAGCACAGAAGATGAATAGACAGTGGCTAATGGTGGAGAAAACGAAGCGGCAATAAGACATCGAGGATGAAACGATGGCACCTTGAATCTTCGAGTGTGAAAATTGTAAATGATTATCAAAATCGCAGAGAAATTAAAAAGGTAAAGACATAAAAAGAGAGAAAGAGGGAAAGAGGGATCAGAGTATTGTACTGATGTATCTTTAAAAAAAATTTAAAACATCACCCCAATAAAAAAATTCCAAAAATAACATAACATGTCGAGTGTTGAAAATTCGACATGCATTTTTCATGCATGTCGAGTCTTGATTTGTATTTTGATTATAACAAACTGTATATTATTAAACATGAGTGTTGGCAGCAAGTTATGTAAGAGAAACTTCGAGCTCTTCAGGAAAATCATACTTGGGATATTGTTCCATATCCACCCAAAATCAAACTTATTGGGTGTAAGTGGGTTTACTCGGTTAAAATTAACTCTGATGGGACTCTAGCATGCTATAAAGCCATATTGGTTGCTTTGAGTAATCGGTAAGAGTATGGGGTCGAGTATGAGGAGACATATGCCCCTGTATCCAAGATGACTACTATCTGAACCATCCTGGCGATTACTGCTTCACAGGGCTGGCCACTTCGACAAAGAGACATCAAAAATACTTTTCTCCATGGTGATCTTAAAGAAACTATCTATATGACACCCCCGGAAGACTCGACATGTCTCTTCCCGCCCTCTACGCGCTCTCTCTCTCTCTCCCTCTCCCTCTCCCTCTCCCGAACTCTCTCCCAGAAACATTTCGGGGGAGAGAGAGAGGGAGGGGGTAGGTCCCACCCCCTCTTTCTCCCTCCCCCTTTTAAATCAAAGAGAGAAGGGGATGGGACCCACCCCAAGGCAAAGGGAGAGAGTTCAGGAGAGGGAGAGAGTGAGAAACAGCATGCACGCAGAGGGCGGAAAAAGACATATCGAGTCTTAAAAATTCGATATATTGTGTTATTTTTTGAATTTTTTTACAGCGAGTGATGTTTTAATTTTTTTTTTAAGATATATCGATACAAAACTTAGAGATATCGATTGATTCGAATTAGGGTTTTAGTTTAGAGAGAGTTCTTGGATAGTACCTTTTTACAATCAAAAACTCAATGCTCGATTCATAGCCAAAGGAAGAGATATCAATCGAGAGAGGGGGACAGAGGGATTCACGATTTGGGAAGAAGGGGATTTGTGATTTCGAGAGAGGATAGAGGAGTTGGGGGACTTCTTAAAAGGACCTTTGCCAGCGGCTTATGAAGCCGCTCGTATAAATCGAACTATTCTAGTGGTCAAAAGCAGTTAGCCGCTAGCCTAGTGATCAAAAGCAATTAGCCGCTGGCATAGATAGAACTTTACCAACGACTAGCACAAACCGCTAGTATCGACCCACATTTACCGACGGCTTCTTTTTTCGGCGAAAAAGGCCCACAAATGCCAATGGTTTTGGCAGCCGCTGGTATTTGTCCTTTTTATTGTAGTGGGTGGCTAAAATATAACTGAATGAATAGCCAAACAGGAGATTCCAGAGAATGATGGTTTGATGTATTTTATTTGGCTACATAATTCAGTATTTCTTGTAGCTTCTTGTACGGACTAAGCTATTTACCAAACCTCAACACTGAATCTAAAAGATGATGCTTGTGATTTATGTAGAAATGAGCCGGAGGATATTGATCCTGTTTTCATGCTTGCATGGTATCAAAAAGAATAAACGAAACACCTCTGGGTAGGGTTATTAAATTAATTATTGTAAATTTTTAAAAAATTATTTAAATATCATTCTTTTTTACTTTCCTAAAGTACTGATAGTGCGAAACTGGTTTGAGCGCGCACCGACTTTACACTCGAACCGATTTCGCACCCACTCTTTTTTTTGTTACAGAAATATAAATACGTGAATTTTAGTCTCAGATTTGAGATTATGAAATATTGAAATGATAACCACTGAACCACAATATCTTGTGTACTTTTTTATTTTTTTTATTTAATTTTTTCTTTCCTTGTTTTCTAAAATAAAATAAATTTTTAAAATTTATATTATTTATTTGAATTTAAATTTAGAATCTCGAGTTTATATAAAACTTCAATTTTTAAAAATTCATATGAAATTTTATTTTTAAACCAATATATTTTAAATATTTATCTATTGATTTATTCATTTAGCTATTTTTTTTCTTTTTCTTTTTCTTTTTCGTTTTAGTTTTATTTTATGTTATTTCATTTCTATTTATATATATATTTCTTTTTTATTGTATTTCTATTTTTATTTTTATTTTTATTTATTTTATTATTTTTATTTCTTTATATCATTTTTCTTTTCTCTATATTTTTCAACTTGTCTCTCAAATGGCCAACCCTAAGTATTAGAATTAAGGTTTAGTTAGTTATTATTGTTGTTGTTATATGAAATTTTATTTTTAAAATAAAATTTTTCTAGCATCAAGATAATTATTTATAAGGAATTTTATTTTAAAATCATACAAAAAATATGGATTTTAAAACCGTATAAATAAAATAATATAATATAAATTTTAAAAATTCATAATTATAAAAAAATTCAAATAAATTGTAGAATGTTTTTGCATGGACAAAAGCATGCTAAGCATGTCACAAGACTGCTAAGAAGATTGCACTGCTTTGTTGCATTGACTAGGGCTCATGCATCTATTACTGTACAAACAAAATTTGTGTACATAATTTTATTTTCTATCTATATATTTACTTTTCTAAGTAATAAATGCTATTATATAAATAAAACTTTTATTAAAATAGACTAAAATTTTATTTGTATAGAAAACGTTTTTCAGACCACCATTTTAACTTGACTTTTTATAAGATTTTTTATTTACTTGAAAAAAAATAATAAAAAATAAAAATATTAGAGCTTCCATCGATGCAATAGCATTTTATTTACTTGGTCAAATAAAATTTCAGTTAATGTGCATACATACATACATGCATGCATGCATACATACATACATACATACATACATGCTTGCATATATATATATGTGTGTGTGTGTGCGCGTATACACTTTAAACCCAATTACAAATCATATATGATTTAAAATAAACTTTATAAATATTATTTCAATTCAAATAAATAATATAAATTTTAAAATTTTATTTTATTTTAGAAAACAATGAGAGAGAAAAATAAAATAAAAAAATAAAAAAATAACCACACAATATATTGTGATCCGGTGGTTATCACTTTAATATCTCATAGCCTTAAATCTGAGATTCGAACCCACACCGATTCGCACTCAAACCAGTTTCGCACTCCCATATATATATGGATGTTATAATATTGGTCTAGTAGTCTAGATTTTGTTGAGGTAAAATCTCATATATTAAGCCGTAGCTAAACTAAGATACAAAATATATATATATATATATATATATATGGGGAGGTTACTCAATATTAGTTTAAACCGAAATTTAGCTCTTCATGGTTCCAGGAGATTCTAAGGTGATAATTTGGTATGGTAAAGTCGGTGTGTCACAAGATTTATAATTTATAAGATATTATGAATATATATATATATATATCTTAAGTTTTAAATCCTAATCCTTTTAAATATTTAAGCCTGAAAGAGATATTGTCGCCTTTTAACTTTTTGAAACCGTAAACCCATCCAACCGCCCTTCCACCTCTTGAGGTTCCTAATGCACCAACCGCAATCATCACTTCAAATAATTTCCTTGGTTGAAGGAAAAATTGGAGAGAGTGGGACGATGGAATGAGGCGGGCGAGGGAGCGGGGCCGGGTTTAAGTCTTTTTAGTTTAGCAAATTAAAAATTTTCAAGATTGAACAGAGATGGGGCGGGTGTCCTTCCCTTCACAGTTTACACTTTACCCTTTTTTTTTTTTTGCCCATCTTAAGCTGTTACAGTGTACCGACAACACAACTGTACGCCTCCTCACGGTGAGAAACGTTTTTGGTTCTCGGTGGGCACTGCAGAGTGAGCTTCTGGCTACTCTCTCAACATATTCTGAGATCTGAAGAAAGTGCTGCAGGTGTGTGTGGCTCTGAGACAGAGAGATAGATAGAGAGAGAGAGAGAGAGAGAGAGCACGCGCGAGACTGGTAGAATAAAATGCGGGGAATGCTGGGGAGAGAGCTTGTTCTTGTGAATTTGATGATATGGATATGGGTGTTGTTGATAGGGGAGTTGAGCTCGACGGGGATAGGAGTGAACTGGGGTACCATCTCCAACCACAGGCTCACCCCTTCCACGGTGGTGCCCCTTCTCAAGGACAATCGCATTCAGAAGGTGAAGCTCTTCGACGCCGACCCCCTCGTCCTCCGCTCCCTCGCCGCCTCCGGCATTCAGGTCATGGTCGGCATTCCCAATGACATGCTCCCCGTCCTCAGCTCCTCCTCCGTCGCTTCCGACTCCTGGGTCCGCCAAAATGTCTCCTCTTACTTGATTAAAGGCGGCGTCGAGATCCGGTACGCCACTCTCCCCTCCTTCCCCCCCCCAAAACAAAATTCCTCTTTCCCCTGAAATTCCCACTCATAAAATTTGGTGTTGGTAAGTAAACTATCTGTTCTTGTTATCAAAATCTGTTTCTTTTACGGGCTTAGATCTTATTGTTAGTAAAATCAAATATTGGGATGCTCTCCTCTTTTTACCCCTCTCCCCCCAACTCACCCACTTACCATCTTGATACTTTTGGCTTTTACTAGTGGGTGACTAGCATTTGCTACATTTTCCTCACTGTCATCAGCATATTGGACTAAGTGAGCCTCCAAAATCCTGTAAGGTACTGTTGCAACAATCTTGGACTATACAATGTAGCTTCCACTAGGTACAACCTTAAATTTAAAGCACATATGTTGTTATGGATGTTTAAATATAACATGAAGATCTATCAGATTTGGAATCTAGGATCAATTCCTTCTCAAAATAGCAGCATTCTCGCCTGTAGCACTCAATCCATGTCCCAGTCCCAGGAGAAGTTCAAACCTAAAAGAGATGT
This sequence comes from Dillenia suffruticosa, assembly GCA_033439265.1. Classification (NCBI taxonomy): domain Eukaryota; kingdom Viridiplantae; phylum Streptophyta; class Magnoliopsida; order Dilleniales; family Dilleniaceae; genus Dillenia; species Dillenia suffruticosa. The sequence goes on along the minus strand of JAVTVX010000012.1, from coordinate 37,539,137 downwards.
GGAGGAATGGTGCTTATTGCGTGTCGTATCTTTTTTTTTTCTTTTTTCCTCCTCTGTCTCCCTTTACTCCAAAATTAGGTATAAAGTTTTAAAAAGTTGATAGAAAAACTGAAAAATATTTATATATCCAAATCAGTGATGTCAAAAATAGGCGCTAAAAAGCTCAAATGATTAAGGTGCCAGGCACTCACTCAAGTGAAGAAAGATGCTATGCGATAAAATACATGTATATAATACTATTATAATATATAGGTCATTAGAAAATCAAAATGAAAAACAAAATACTAAATTATCATGTAAAGTCATATTTTTCACTAAGTATATTTCATTAATCTTAAAAAACGTAGTCTGATGTTTCATGCCTAATGCCAAATGAAAACAACATAGCCAAAAAAAAAAAAAAATCTTATGAAATTTTAGCAGCATAATGACATGAAAATGGACTTTTGAAGAGAAAGAAAGAAGAAGAAAGGAAATCAAGTGGGAAAGAATAAGAAAAGAGGAAGAAAACCACTTGATGCTGATGTCTAATTTCTTAGCATTCTTCCTCAGTTTGCATTGTCTTCCTCTCCACATCATCTGTCTCTTTTGTTCTCTCTTTTGTTGGAATTTTGAAATAAAAAACACAAACTATGATGAAAAGAGACAGCAGAATTTTATTGCATTGAGAGAACAAAAAACTAGCATTGTTTGAACTTTTGTTCATGAGAAACAAAGGAAATCCATTAGACTATTTATAGAAAAAAATGAGGACTTAAAGGGAAAGAGAGTGGACCTCCAACAGCCATATTTCTGGCTGTTGGAGGGTCCCGAACGGCTAGTTTACTAGCCGTTGGAGCCCTCTTTCCAACAGCTAGTAAACTAGCTGTTGGGGGAGGGCTTGGGCCCTCCCTTCTTGGGCCATAATAAGGCCCTTCTTTGGGCCTGTTTGTGCAGCTCCTTGGGCAGGATAAGTTCTCCATTTGGGCTTGGGAGATGGGCCAATGATCTTGATTTATTGATCTTGTCATGCTTATCTTCAACACTTCCCCTCAAGTTGGGTACGTAGATATCAATAGTACTCAACTTGCTCATTATTTCTTATAGATGAGCTGCAGTTCCTCCTTTAGTGAAGATGTCTGCAAGTTGTAGTCTTCCATCAATATGAGGAGTGGCAATTAACTTTTCTTCCACTTTTTTGGCGGATGAAGTGACAATCTACCTCTATGTGTTTTGTTCGTTCATAAAATACGGGATTGGTGGCAATATGGATGGCAGATTGATTGTCACAATGGAGTTTGATAGGGGTGGAAACTTCAAACCCTAAGTCTTCTACTAAGGCTTTAAGCCAAACTATCTCACTAGCAGCGGATTTCATGGCCTTATACTCGGCTTCAGCGCTTGAACGAGACACCACATGTTGCTTTTTGCTTTTCCATGTAACCAAGTTTCCTCCCACGAACATGCAATATCCCGAGGTAGACTTCCGATCCAAGGTATCTCCTGCCCAATCTGCATCGCAGTATCCTTCGATTTCTGAGATCCCGTTTTTCTTCATCCATATTCCTAGCCCGGGAGAACCTTTAAGGTAATGGAGCACTCGTTCAGCTGCTCTCCTGTGTTGTCTTTTAGGTCCATGCATATGTTGGCTAATCCTACTCACGGCATAGGAGATATCGGGTCTGGTTATTGTGAGATAAATCAATCTTTCTACAAGTTTTTGATATTTTTCAATGTCTTCATATGGTTCATCATCATCAACTAAGGGTTCGGATGTAGAAACGGGACTACATGCTGGTTTTGCTCCTAATTTCCCTGTTTCCTAGAACAGATCAAGCATATATTTTCTTTGGGAGAGAACTAGCCCATTGTGACAATAGGTTAGTTTTATTCCTAGAAAATATTTTAGTTTCCCTAGGTCTTTGATTTCAAACTTAGTATTTAGGAAATTTCTAACTAAATCTATTTGTTGTGAGTCATTACCAGTAATGATGATATCATCTACATATATTAAGGCAATCACTATTTTATCATGATTTTTTCTAACAAATAAGGATAAATGACTAATACAACAATAACAAACCGAGCTTTAAACCCAATAATTTGGGGTCGACAATTTGAGAGACAAATTTAAAAATGATTTAAATAAATAAGTAAATAATAAATAAAATAAATAAAGAAATACACTAAAAGTAAAAATAAAAAATATATGTTAAGTTAATTTGTGCGGATTCTTCTACGCTACTCATTCCTATCTAAAGTCATCTTCTCGTCTATACTCTTAACTATCATATCTTTACAAATAACTTGCATCCAAGTTTTCAACGATCTATCTCTACGTTTTTCTAATTCTCCTATATTTAAGTTTTCGATTCTCCTAACCGGTGTGTAATTGGATCTTCTTTGCACATGACCAAATCATCTCAGACGATACTCTCGCATTTTATCCACAATTGAACTAACTCTCAACTTGTTACGAATCTCTTCATTTCTAATTCTATTTTTTCTAGTTTTGTCACACATCCACCTAAATATCCTCATTTCTGCTACAGTCATTTTTTCTTCTTGTTATTGTTTAATAGTCAAACATTCGATATCATACAATAATGCAGGTCTAACCGCAGTACTATAGAACTTTCCCCATTGGTATCATGCGATCGCAAGGAATTTCATATGTTTTTCTCCATTTCATCCGATCCGCTTGAATCCTATGCTTCACATCGCCATCTATATTGCTATCATTTTGAATGATAGAATCTAAATATTTAAACCGTTCACTTTCGGGTATATCTTGCCCATCAAACCTAATTGTTTCTTCATTATTTCATTGATTATTGCTAAACCTACATTTTATAAATTCAGTTTTTGATTTACTCAATGTAAACCCTCGTGAGATGAATCACTAATGCATTTCACAAATCCACTATTAAGAAAAGCTCGGCTTAGTTTATCATACCATGCCCTTGGTGATTGTTTTAACCCATAGATTATCTTTCGAAGCTTGCAAACATCTTCCTCTTGTTGTTGATATCCTTGCATGTATACTTCTTCTTCTTCTAGGTCTCCTTGGAGGAACGCATTTGCCACATCCATTTGATACATGTTCCACCCATGATTTATAGCAACAGATATTAGGACTCTAATTGTGTTCATTTTGGCAACGGGAGCATATGTTTCCTTGTAATCTATTCCGTAGGCTTGTGTATATCCCTTAGCCACGAGCCTTGCTTTAAATCGATCAATTGATCCATCATTTTTATGTTTGATCTTGAATACCCATTTGCACCCTACTACCCTTTTATTTTTGGGAAGTTTAGTAACTTCCCAAGTTCCATTCTTAGTGAGAGTCTCTAATTCATCTTCCATTGCCTTTCTCCATCTATGGTCCTTTGCCTCATCAAAGTTTCTAGGCTCCTGTTCTTTGTCTATGCCACTCAAGAAAGTTTAGTGGTTCAAGGAAACATACGAGGTGGTTCGTTATAAATGGGATATCTTCGACTCATTCACTCCGATGGATGAAGTTTAAGTTTTTATTGATCTTCTTAGTTGAGGAGGTGGCTCATCTTGTTCTTCAGAATTTTCTTCCATATTTTCTCATTGATCTCCCCCTGAGTTGGTAGATGGTTCCTCCTCCAAAGGAGCTGATTCCTCTTGATCACTTGAAGAAGTTCCTTCGGCCACTTGCGGATTTCTTGAGGCATTGGTCTCCAAAGGTGAAATCAAGAAATCCCAGGTGTTGGATTGAACCTCCTCTTTTGGTGTTTCATGTGCTTCAATATCTGCAAAGAAAAGCTCTTCTTCCACATATATCACATTCTTAGATGTGTATGTTTTTTAGTTCTAGTATCATAACACTTATACCCTTTTTCAAATGAATCATATCCTAAAAACAGACATCTTCTTCCTTTGTGATCAAGTTTATCTCTAAGGTGAGATGGAATGTGAACATAGCAAACGCATCCAAAAGTTTTAAGATGTGTTATGTTTGGTTTCCTCTTTAATAGGACTTCTAGACGAGACATTCTATATAAAGTCTCGCAAGGAATTAAATTAATTAAGTGGACAGCGGTTTTAACCGTATTACACCAAAATCTCTTTAGTATATTTACATGAAACATCATTGCCCTAGCTATTTCCAAGATGTACCTATTCTTGCATTCAGCTATCTCATTTTGTTGGGGAGTATATACGCAAGACTTGTGATGTATAATGCCATGATCTCTAAGATAATTTTCAAAAGTGTGGCTTGTGTATTCGTTACCATGATCAATCCTCAAGATTTTTATGTTGACATTGTAAAACTTAGTCACATATTTCATATAGTTTTTGAGGGTTTCAAAAGCTTGATCCTTTGAGTGCAAGAGATAAATCCAAGTGTATCTAGTTTTTTGATCTATAAATGTAATAAAATATTTATAGCCTAGATGAGACATAATAGGAGAGGTCCACACATCAGAGTGAACTAAATCAAAAGCGTTTTTATAAATAGTTTTTGAATTTGGATACATCGTTCGGGTTTCTTTTCCCAAAATACAAACTTTACAATGTCTATTCTCAATTTTCAAATTTGGAAATAGACGTTTTAAAATTTGATCACTAGGGTGCCGTAATCACTTATGCAAAAGAGCAGCATCTTCTTTAATGTGGGTTGCAAGAGCATATTGATTGTGATCCAAAAAATATAAGTTCCCTCTTCTAGAACCCTTGTTAATCAATCGATTCAACTTGAGGTCCTAAAAAGAGACGGAGTTTGGGGCAAAAACAATTCTACACTCTGATCCTTAGTGAATTTGCTAATGGACACGAGATCAAAAGTAAGCTCGGGGACATATAAAGCATTTGTTGGTTTTCCAAATAATTTGATTTTCCCTACTTGCTTGACTTCCAAGTCTTGCCCATTCACAACCTGAACTATCTTATGGTTGGGAAGATTTTTAAAACGTTTAATTTTTCTTTTATCCCTAACCATATGATAGTCCATTCCCGAATCGATAAGAAAATTTTTAGAATTTAGATAAGAGGAAGAGTTTTGATTGTTACCTCCCGAAGAAGCAAATTGTTGGAGCCTCTTGGTAACATCATTTAATTGGCTTTGGAGTGCATCAAAGTTGGCCATTGAGGGAGCTTGAAGCTTTACATGTTGAGCATATGTTTGCTGTCCAGAATTTAAAGCCCCTTGTTGCTCTCTTGGTTTGAATGTTTTAGGCTTCAATTGTGGATGGAGGAACCAACACTTGTCCTTTGTGTGCCCCTTTTTCTTGCAATGAGAGCATATATCAACCTTCTTAGTAGCTTGATAGACTTTGGCAGCAGTATGCTCCTTGGTTGTGGCCATGAATCCTTGAGATTCAAGCTTTAGTTTAGAACTTTCCTCCAACCACTTACTTCCACCCTTTGAATCATATTTTGCACTTCCCCAAATGAAGGAAAAACCTTCATCCTTCGAATTTATTGCCTAAGATGGGAGTAGGAATCATCTAACCCCATGAGAAGACCAAAGATCTTATCTTTTTCCCTTCTTTTTCGAATGATTTTCAGATCTATGGAATCTGGTTGGAGAGTTGTAAGCTCATTCCATGCATTCGTGTACTCCCCAAAATATTGTGGGAGTGATTTGCCTTCTTTTTTTATACATGCTATTTGTTTTTTGAGCTCAAATATTCTGCCAAGATTGGATTCCAAGTCATAGAGAGAGAACATTTCATCCCACACGGTTCTTGTATTTGGAGCATAGGTCACCATTGCTTTGTGGATTTCATCGAGTGAATTGAGAAGAATAATGAAATCATTATCGTCCCATTTCTTCCATTTTCTAAAGGAAGATTCCGATTCCTCCATTGATTCATCGAAAATGTGACTCTTCAAATTGTGGAAGTTGAGTGCCCTCTTCATTACATTTGCCCATTGATGGTAATTCCCCCCCCCCCCTTTAGTTGGATGGAGGCTATATTTTGTATTTGGGTGATATTTATGGAAGGAAGAGGGTCACCCAATGTTGAAGAGGATGGGATCGATTGCTTTGATACCATGTTGGAATTTTGAAATAAAGTACACAAACTATGATGAAAAGAGACTGCAGAATTTTATTGCATTGAGAGAACAAGAAACTAGCATTGTTTGAACTTTTGTTCATGAGAAACAAAGGAAATCCACTAGACTATTTATAGAAAAAAAATGAGGACTTAAAGGGAAAGAGAATGGCCCTCCAACAGTCATATTTTTAGCTGTTGGAGGGTCCCCAATGGCTAGTAAAACTAGCCGTTGGAGCCCTCTTTCCAACAGCAAGTAAACTAGCTGTTGGGGGAGGGCTTGGGCCCTCCCTTCTTGGGCCATAATAAGGCCCTTCTTTAGGCCTGTTTGTGCAGCTCCTTGGGCAGGACAACTTCTCCATTTGGCCTTGGGAGATGGGCCAATGATCTTGATTTATTGATCTTGTCATGCTTATCTTCAACATCATTGTGGCTACTTCATCTCCTCTCAAGCTCGACTAGATTATTTTATTTTATTTTTAATTCTTTGTAACCGAATTGTAACACTTACAAAAATACGTTTTAACTCCAATAATTTAAAACAAGGGTAAATTGGTCTATTAAAAATAACTTTCAGGTATTCGCTTAACTCGCCTAGGCAGTGCCTGTTTGAATGCCACCAGCCAAATGAATTTAATAAGTTGGTAACAATATTATTGAATACCTGTGAAATTTATAAGGAAGAAGATCAAGCTATTATTTTGATAAATTCATTTTCAAAATCTTTATGAGTGCCTACGACACCATTGATGGTTGGTTGAGATAAATTGGAAGAGTGCTCAGGGAGAATAATATAAATTGGAAGTTGTTGAGAAAAAAATATAAAGAAATTCTGGGGTTTTGTGCTTGGTGTAGAGAAGAGTGGAGAAAGATGACAAAATAAAAGAGAATTTCTAAAAAATTGTTCTACTCATTTCATTAAGAGAATTACAATATATAGATATAAAAAATAATCAAATCCCTTAATTTTAGGGTCTAATATAGTAAGCATAATGAGATCTCTTAGTTCTAGGCCTATTACAAGAAAAATTACAGCATTAATTACAGTAAGAATATTTACAACAATAATGAAAATCTTTAAGAGATAATCAAGAGATATACAACTATAACAAAATTAAATAAGTAAAGAAGAATATATTGACATCTCTCCTTAAATTGATGCGGGTAAGTCAAGCAGCATCGATTTGCTACTGAGAAACTTGTGTCATTAGCGTGTCAAAGCTTTCGTAAAGACATTGGCTATTTGAAGATCAATAGTAAGATGAGGAAAAGTGATAACACCTCGAGTGAAGGCCTCCCTAATGTAATGACAGTCCACCTTTATGTGCTTTGTGCGTTCATGATATACTGGATTCGCAACTATTTGAATGACACTAGTGTTATCACCATGAAATGTAGTCAGATCAGTTGGAGGAAATCCAAGTTCAGAAAGAAGACCACGTAACCACACAATTTTAGAACAAGCTACAGACATGGCTCTATGCTTAACCTCCATGGAAGATTTAAAGACAAAATCCTACTTCTTACACTTCCAAGAAATTAAGGCATCTCCAAGAAAGACGTGCCATCCTGTTGTAGACTTCTTAGTATCTAGGCAGCCAGCCCAATCTGCATCACTATATGCAGTCAAATGAAGAGTAGATTTTGTAAGAAAAAACAACCCATGAGTAGGTGACCCAATTAAGTATCGAATAATGCGACGAACTGCAATAAGATGAAGATGTTGAGGTGATTGCATAAATTTGCTGACATACTCCCCTGAATGAGTTGACCCAACTCGAGTTCCAATTGAAACCTTCGTGCTCCATTGCTTTAATTGTAAATTTTTTTCAAGTATTCTCACATTTTTTTAGAGGTCTTATAAGGCTTGAGATTGAAAAGTATTGAGGGTTCCACACTTCCAAGGATCCGAGACATAATTTGAGCATCTTTCACCTCCCATTTCACATATTTCTCTTTCTCCTTCTCGTTGTTAGTTGCAGGTCTGTCCCATCAATATGACCCCATAATTCCTTTCCCTTGACAAAGATCTGAAATTGGAACGCTCGGGCAAAATAGTTCTTGCCATTAAATTGAACAATAAAATGTTCAGATCGTTCCAAAAACATGATTCAACTAGAAACAAGAACTAAAAATCAGGTCCAAGAAAACAGACTAGAAGAACACGAAAATAAATGGAACAAATCACTAAAATCTTGGAGATAGACAAGGAACCGGACACAAGATGAAATGATCTCAAACTTTTGGTTCTGATACCATGACAAAATAAAAGAGAATTTCTAAAAATTATTCTACTCATTTCATTAAAAGAATTACAATATATAGATATCAAGAATAATCAAATCTCTTAATTCTAAAATCTAATATAGTATGCAAAATGAGATCCCTTAGTCCTAGGCCTATTACAACAAAAATTACAACAAGAATATTTACAACAATAATAGAAATCTTTAGAGAGTTAATCGAGAGATATACAACTATAACAAAACTAAATAAGAAAAGAAGAATATATTGACAAAGGAGAAGTTAGCTAGTGAGGAGTGATCGATTATGGAGAGAGGTGAGTGGTGAGTGGAGAGAGAGAATTCTTACTGTAAGTAATTTTTAAGTAATTGGGTTTTCGGTTATGATAAGAAAATTTTATGGTGATTTTGTACTGAATTCATAATAAAATTTGGTTGATTTTGGTGGAGAAGGCAAATTGGGCTGAACCATATAAATTTTGTATTGGATAATTTGTTGTTTGTGTTTGATCTGTCTTTTGTGGTGGTCTGTCATAACAAGTGGTGTGACTAAGCTTGCTAAATGGTTGCTTTCTTGATTTATTTGTGATCTTCACAAACAAAAATGCTTTGGTAAGAGATGTTGCCTCTTTTGTGGAGAACACCATCATATTCACATGTGAACTACAGGCCAACAAATGTTTAGGAGTTGACTTTTTAGTACAGGTCCCAGTGGTTCCAAAGAAGGAAGATCATGCAGTTCGAAAGGGATCTGCAACAGAAAAAGGAACCTTTGAAGTTTGTGACTATTTCAAGATGAGAGTGGAATATTCTGTCAAAGATCAGTTGGAAATCCTCTGCTCTGCCCAGAATCCTTTTTTTTTTTTCTTAGGCCTCTTATGAAAATAGTTTGTTTAAGATAATATGCAAGGAGCATCATTCATGTTGATGCATGTGTTCTTTGTATGAAAAAAATTGGAGTCTGCTGACCACCTACTCCTCCATTGCTCCATATGTTCCTTTTTTTGGAATCATATTTCTACCATTATGCATATTCAGTAGTGACTTCAACTTCTACATAGAATGAGGTATGGGCTTGGGGCAGCTTGAGGAATTGTAGGAGGAGAGTTTTTCAATTGCACCCTCTAGGCTTGTTATGGTTGTTATGGAGGGAACAAAGTCAGATAATTTCTTGGGATGTGAGAAATCGCTTAAATAGTTTTCTTGTGTCTTATGCAAATCTTGTACATTTGGTCTTTTTCTATTTCTTTCGACTCTGTTGTAGAGCTTGTGAATCATCTTTCTAATTTGTCTGAATATGGACAATCAGTCCCATTCAAATGTAAGGTCTTAGATGGTCAGTTGTTGGATTTGTGTATCTTCTTTAATTTGTATCTCTCCCTTTTGTGTCCCTTCTTGTGAGAATCTTATATGTATCCCTTTAATTTTTATTTTGACATTTGTTGCTTCAGTTGTTGGTCTTGGGGTTTTCTATAGTTTGTTCTCTGTCCTGGTGCTGGTGGCTGCTGCTTGCAATTCTAGTGTTGTTGCTAGATTTTGTGTTTGTGGACTTTGTCTCATGTGCCCTTTGGTTCTTTGAGAGGTCTGTTTTACATGCCAATGATATGAGCCGTCGTACAGGATCTAATCAATGAATACTTTGCAGGGGATTCCTCTCTTCCCTTACTAGAGTTTTTCCTCTCTTAGACCCTAGGTTTGATGTTGTTCTCTAACAAATTTCCTACCACATTTCTTTTATGAGAATTAGAGTTACTTTTTTATTGATCATACTCTCTTTAAATGGGGAAAATTGAGGTTTTCAATCTAATAGATTTCCTACTAAAAACAAATTTTTAAATTTATTTCTAATATTAAGAATTCCAGAATTAAGATAATTACTATTTTAAAAAGATAACTATCAACTAAAATAAGGAAACTATTATTCTTTTAAAATAATTCCTTCTTACTAGTTTCTAAATATCTTCCCAAAAGGTTTTTTTTTTTTCCGATTATATGCACTTTTTAGAATAATTCTTTTCAATGATGTGCATTGTGCAAAGCAGCCAATCAGTATCATTCCCGTTGGTGATTGGATGGTATCATTTTTCTTTGTTTGTCCTTATGATGTGGTGTTTTTCTTGGTTCAGGGTTTATGTTATTCTAGAATGCATCTGCATGTGATAGGATTGTCTCTGTTTGGACTAGATTGGTTGTAGGTGCGGGCCTTCCTAGTTTTCTATGTTATGGTTTTAGGTGTTTATGCTATTCTAGGATGCTTCTGCATATGATGGTGTTGCCCCAGTTTGGACTAGATTGGTTGTAGGTGCTGGTCCTCCTAGTTTTCTGCTCAATGGTTTTCGTACTTCTAAATGGAATTAATCTTCTTATCCACCTTTCCCCTCGTGAAGCTTTCTATTCCAACATTGCTCAGATGGTCGTAATGTATAATTCTAATTCCAAAAGGAGAACATTTATATTCTATGTATTATTCAATCTATTGGGTCGTGGTATAGAGTCATTAGTCTTTGGAGAATGTTCAATTTCCCTCTAGAAACATGAGAATTTTTAGACATTAAATGTAAAAGCTCTAATTGACATCAAGATGCTAAGATTGCCAAGTTCTGCGAGATATCGATCATATAATGTTTGGTTGGAAAGGAATGCTGAGATTCTTGAAGAATTTCTTATTGCTCTTGGTTAGACACGTCTTGTTTTATTTTTGAGAATGCCTAGTCCTTAGAATTCTAATTTTTCTCCTGTCCTAGTATTTAAATTCTCAATAAAAGGAGAAGAGTAGAACAAAAGCGCATTTCGAATAATGGCCCTACTAAATTTTCTTTAGTTGTATTCTATGATAAAAAATAAGGGTTATTTAGCCGGGGAGCATTTTGTGCACGGGGTGTGCCCTTTTTAGTTTTTCATAATGGGATGGCTGGGCGCTTAATGTTTTTCTGTTGTTGATTTCACTAATCATTTTTTTTTCTCTTGACTATACTTTTAACAATTTGATCTCAGGTATGTTGCAGTAGGAAATGAGCCTTTCCTCGCTAGTTATTCAGGGCAATTCCAGGAATATGTGGTCCCTGCTTTGCTCAATCTGCAACAATCCTTGATCAAAGCAAATCTTGCAAACTTCATAAAGTTAGTTGTCCCCTGTAATGCTGATGCATATGAGTCTTCACTTCCTTCTCAAGGAGCCTTTCGACCTGAATTGACACAAATTATGACTCAACTAGTTTCGTTTCTCAACTCAAATGGCTCACCGTTTGTGGTTAATATATACCCATTCCTTAGCCTCTACGGAAACTCAGATTTTCCCCAAGATTATGCGTTTTTTGATGGGACTTCACATGCAGTTACAGATGGACCAAATGTTTATTACAATGCATTTGATGGAAATTTTGACACTTTGGTTGCAGCCCTTAGCAAAATTGGTTATGGGCAGATGCCCATAGTTATAGGGGAGGTAGGATGGCCTACCGATGGAGTTCTGGGTGCCAATCTCACAGCTGCGAGGGCTTTCAATCAAGGCCTCATAAATCATGTTCTCAGCAATAAAGGTACCCCTCTGAGGCCAGGCGTTCCTCCTCTGGATATTTATCTTTTTAGCCTACTTGATGAAGGGGCAAAAAGCATTCTTCCAGGCAACTTCGAGAGACACTGGGGAATTTTCTCCTTTGATGGTCAGTCTAAATATGCTTTGAATCTTGGTTTGGGCAATAGGTGGTTGAAGAATGCGAGGGAAGTGGAATATCTTCCCTCTAGGTGGTGTATAGCAGATCCTTCTAGAGATCTATCAGGAGTGGCAGACCAGATTAGGCTTGCTTGCAATGTCGCAGATTGCACAACACTCAGCTACGGGGGCTCATGCAATGCAATAGGGGCAAAAGGAAATGTTTCTTATGCATTCAACAGTTACTATCAGCTTCAAAAGCAGGATTCAAAGAGTTGTGACTTTGATGGCCTGGGAATGGTCACGTTCTTGGACCCTTCAGTTGGTGAATGCAGGTTCCTTGTTGGAATTGCAGATAATGGTTCAACCAGTGTTGGACAATCTGACCAACTGGTCTTCATTTTGGCATTTATTTTGTGGGTAAGCATCAGCTTCTGAGACTCATACACTGATGGGAAAGTGGTTTCTTCGGTCGGGTTTTTCGTTGTCCCTTCCTGAGGATACAAATATTTAGATAGGTCAAAGAAAATTATAGTTATTGAATGTAGCTTGTAACTATTGAATGATCATTTCAGGTTACAAGTGATTGGTTTGTATATTGCAGAACCGAGATTAAAAACCTTATATATTTAATTATGATGGCTACTTACCGAGAACTGGAAACTCCTGATCTAGGTTAGGGCTTTAATATGCTCACAGATGCAAGAAAATTGGCAGATAAGGAGCTGAGCAAGAGCATCACCGTGAAACAAGAACCTGAAAGTGATCATCTCATTCCTGTCGCCCCTCTATAATGCACTAATGATGAGTTTGATTAAACGTCAAGCTAATCGTAATGAAGTATTTAATCAATTTGTCTTGGGCCAAAAAAAGTATTAAATATTTTAATTTGCAATAATTCCAATGCTCCATAAGTTGAAGATGACAATGAGCAGAGTTCACACTTTATGGTCCGGTAATTCCTTCAGGATTTTTTGGGGGGGGGGAATAAAAACATGGTGTTTTTTTTTTTTTTTAGTATTATACTAATCGATATCTATAATTATACTCCGACTAATCTGATTCAGGACTTGCAGTGGTCTACTCTCAACGTAGTTTGCTCTATGTTCAAATCGTGAGTCGAATCCGAAAATTAAAAATATAGTGTGCTTGTATATACAGCACAGTACCAAACTCCTTATTCCTTGGGATTAAGTGGTTAGACACTCTAGGTGGATTTTGGGAGAGCCAACCCCTAAAATGGATCCAATAGTACTCGAACCGGGAAAGCCCAGATAACGGTGTTGAAAAAAAAAATACAGCACGGTGCGCTTATAGCAAAAACCTTTTCCTGCATTCACATTGCCAGGCAAACCATATGATACAAATTACAAAACATGGAGCACAGGTATCGAGTTGATTACTTGCAGTGCCAAACTCAAGACTAGAATGATTAAGAATTGTAGGTTTCATTATTGCAGCGTTTAGAGCTGGTGCCTTGACACCAGCCTCACCAAGTAAAAGTTAAAGGATCAAGCTCACTCCAGCATGTCTCGACTAATTGTGGAGTCCAAACTTGAAAGTAGTGCAATTGCCCATACGGAATGGGTATCAGAAAGGTTACCATGGGCTCTCTTATTGTCATAACCAGGAGAATCACCCTTGAAGAGGCTCAGTCTCGTGCAAAACCAGCCCTATCTTCTGAGCTTTCTTACCTAATTTCCACTAGTCGTGAGGGTCGCCCTCTTTGTGTCTCACATGTATCTCCCCCTTATCCCTTAGCAACACTTCTACATTTTTAAGAAATCCCTTTACCAGGCGATTGTTCAACATGTGTAGATCAGCTATGTCAATTACCTCCCACTGAAAGCATAAAGCACTTTCGGGAACATCACTGAATTTGAAGGGTATATTTGAGAAAGAATAGAAGTAGAAAAATTACCACATCAACTTAAGAAATCAGATCCTCATGGAGTATAATGAATAGTATATCGCCTTTGATTATTTAAGTTTTTACGGAGACTCTTCCTATGGTTAGCAGGGCAAAGGAAAATGTCAATTCATCGCCACGGTGAACACTCTTTAGATTAAAACCTAAAAAATCATTTTCTCTAAACATTTTTTTAGGTGATTTATTATATATACAGTTTGGTTTTAAGTAAAATTAATTTTGATTTGATTTATTTGGATGGTCATTGATTTTAACATTTTTTTATTTCGATCAAACAAAAAAATCGAATTAATTAAAAATATTATATATATATATATATATATATATATATATATTTTTTTTAAATAAATTTTTTCATATAATTTATTATAATATTTTAATTAAAATTTAAAAGAAAAATATTATAATCAATAAAAAAAATCTAAAAGAAAAAAAAATTCCTAAAAATAAAACTAATATAGTAGAAAATGTATAATTAATGTTCAATTTCCATATTTTTAGTTCCAAATTTTCAAAATTCAATTCAATCTACAACAAACTTAGCTCTCACTCACGCCTCTCCCTCTCTTTCTCCTATCTCACTGTTTTTTCCTTCCTCTTTGTTACTTTCATGCTCGGATTTTGCTCAAGCCGCTCCCTTGCGTAGCACCATGATGGATTTTAGAAGAATAACTATTCTATTTTGAATACTTTCTTTATTTTTTAATTTTCATATATTTTTCTGACACAAACACATATGACAACGTTATTAATTTTTTATACTAAGAGATTTCAATAATTCGATTAATTTAGATAATCAAATCGAATTAACCATTTAATTCGATCAAACAAATTATCAACTTTTAATTTATTTGATTCAATTTAGATTATAAAAATTATATAACTAAATTAAATTGATTATTCAAATTCTAATTATTTTAATTACAATATGATCAAATACTCACCCTTATTTAACACCAGATATATTATTCAATAAACCTTCACAAAGGTTAAGACTCCAAAATTGTAGTATTTTCTACGTTGAAAGTAGGTGTAATTATTATTATTATTTTTTTTTTTTGGTACTAATTATTATTATTATTTTGATAGGACAATGAAACCCAAATGAAACAAAAACACAGGCCCAAGGTCCAAGGCCCAACACCCAACTAAGGTCTCAATGTGGGAATGCCTAGCATGTCTTCATGCAGAAGAGGACGAAGGTTGATAGGCGGGGTAGGAAGGACCTGTAACCCAGGCAGATTTGAGTGAGCTAGGTGAGCTAAGTGATCTGCACATTTGTTGCCTTCTCTATGAGTGTGAACAATCCTTGAAGAGGTGGAAATAAAGTTTCTGCAGTCCCTGATGGCAGAGAAGAGGGGGTGGGAGGAGGCCACACCCTCGTGGAGGAAGGAGACAAGGGTGGCAGAATCTGTCTCGACTATCACATTGGAGAAGCTTCTTTCAGCAGCTATTTTAAGACTTTCCCTGAGGCCCCACAGCTCAGCAGAGAGGCAATCTGAGACACCTATATTAATGGTGTAGCCAAGGATCCAGTTGCCATAAGAATCTCTAGAGAGGCCTCCTGCATAGCCTTCCTTTCCTGTGGAGGTCTTCACCGATCCATCAGAGTTGAGCTTGATCATGTTGACAAGAGGGGGAACCAACTGACCAGAATGGCAGGAGGGTGGCTAGATTTGTTGCTGTGATCATGGGCTAGGGCCATGTTTGAGGGCAAAATCCTTGCTTGGGTGGTAGTAGCTTCGGCATTTAGAAGGTATTTTTCAAAGATAAACTTACATCTGGCGTTCCAGATGTGCCAAATGGTTGCGGTGAATTGAGAAGGCATGATTGTCTTTGTGAGAAGTGCAGTTGGATTTCAGCCACTCGACTGTTGAGGAGTTAGGATGAGCTTCAGCTTGCTTGTTACGATCCACTATGGACCAAATTTCCTTGCTTCAACAGCAGTCTCTTAGCATGTGGAGGATGGATTCTTCTTCACTTTCGCAGATAGGGTAGGAGGGATCACTTGCTATTCTTCTTCTTACCCTTTTCAGAGATGGTGAATATCTTTTCCCTGCCAGCCAGCCAAACAAAGAATCCTACCCTTTCGAGGCAAGGAATTTTCCAAATCCAGGACCAATTTTCTGAGATGTCTTCTAAATAAAACAAACCGTAAGCAGAGCTCACTAAGAAGGTGCCATCAGGGGTTGCTTTTTAGTAGAAGTTGTCTTTTTCTTCCCTATTCAGGGGGAAAATGATGGCTTTGATTTCCTCCACCTTATGCCTGGGAAGGAGCTTCGATAGCTTTCTCATGTTCCATTCCCGTCTGTTATGAAGGAGCTGACTTTGGTGTCTAGGAGAACCTGATATTCTGGGATGAGGGCATGATTTAACAACTTGTCTTTCCTTACCCATTGGTCCAGCTAGAAATTTATAGCATGGCCATTTCCTACCCTCCACTTAGTGCACTTCATGACATAGAACTCGCATATGATGACTCCCTTCCAAATTGTGGAGCTACTAGGCTTGTTTCAGACTTGGAAGAGACCTTCTTTAGTAAGTTATTTGCTTTGAAGGGTCTGGCACCAAAGGACATTGTCATTGTGGAAATGATGATTCACCAATTATTTGGTAGCCGACAGCGTTCTGCTCATGAAACTCACAAGGGGAAGAGTTTTTTGCAATTTCAGTAAGGTCATGTGGGTACTATTTATTTTGTTCAGTTCTCATGGGTAGAATTCATCTCTCTCACTCACACACACTCTATATACTATATTTTCGCATCCCAACAAGGTTGATGAATCTACATTCTAGTTCTACCTTTCAACAGGGTTTTGAGATGGAAACAGGAGATGGGATGGGGGTTTGGACTTAAACTGGATTTGGCAGTACCTTGCCTTGGGGTAGAGGAAACCAACGTGAGGGAAGTTGTAGACAAGGAGATCGAGGCGCTGCGGCTTAAGGAAGAAGTGGTGGCTCATCTGGGTGGCATCATCGACCCCGTACAGCACCACGCTCTCTCTCTCCCTCCAGTTCTCTCATGTTCTCTTTTTTTTGGTTCATAGTTCTCTCATGTTCTCGTTCCCGTTGCCATACTTCCTCGCTAGATTGTCTTCATTTATTTACTAGTATGTTCACAAGAGTCAAGTCAGTGCATTGTATGGTAATAACGAGAGAGAACCCAAAAAAAAAAAAAAAACGAGAGAGAGAGAGAGAGTTGTGGCAGCAACAGCAGCAGCAGAGGAAGAGATTACCTTGGTTATCAAGAGAAGTGGCAATGATATTGGAGGAAGATCCAAAGTCTCTGGCTAAACAGAGAGAGAAGGAAAAATCCCCTTCTCCCACAAACAGCATCCTACCATAGAACATTGACCCAGTGGTTATGGTTCCCCATGGGACTTAAACCTTCGGGTTCGAAGTTCGAACGATGGTACCAACACACACACACACACCAACAAACAGCATCCTGTGCTTTGAACACTAGTGCTTCACCCACTTCTCTCCTCCACTGATTCTTCATCCATTTCTTGCGGTTGTTGTTGCTGATGAGGAGGCGGCGGCGACAAAAAGAGAGATGATGCAAAAGAAGGGTATATCCTTTCTGATCCAAACAAAGTTTCCAACGAATGGAGGCGGCCTTTTCTTTGCCTTCCCGGACAAGAGAAGAGCAGGAGGCTGACAGCCTGAGCCAAGCGGTGTCCCTTTCTGTACGAGTTGGAATGGGAAGCAAGACTGAAGCAAAGAGAAAGAGAGTCATCTAGGGTCTCTCTCTCTCTCTCTCTCAGTAAACCAATCGTTGCTTGCTGCAATGGTGTTACAGACTCACGTGATATACTCAATTCCAATAGAAAAATTTAACCCAAAAGATCGATCTACTAGATGAAATAATCTGTTAAATACTATTCTATGAATTATTGTGGATCCGATATAAGAATCATAACATTGCTCATCCCTTGAAAAGCTGATTATCCATGGATGACTCTCACTCTTGACCGCTTTCACTACGAACTCTTGACACCGAATAGCCATTTTCCTTTATAGATGGCTTTCACTTTGGATCTCATCCAAATAGTTGTTTTCCATGTTTGACCAACTCTCAATGAAAGCACCAATTATTACAGATCCACGTGATGAACTCGAGTACAATAAGAGAACTTAGCTTAAAAGATAAATTTTTTAAGTGAGAGAATCTATTGAATTTAAATATTATTTTATAATTTTTTATGGATCCGATATAGGACTTACGTGGCCCCATATGCGTGGGGTGGGTCCACAAGACAACCAAATCGACATACGACGCTCCCTTAATTCCACATTTTTTGCCTGCTCTGTCCACTCCCCCTCCCTTGCAATCTAACCTTGGCCCTTGGCTGGGAAAGTGTCACTGTTGCATTACATTATAGGGGCTAAGAAACAAGATCGTAGAATGGAAGAATGAATGGAGTTCGACAGTGATTCAATACTTACAAACTTCATGAATGTCGATATCAATTCACATACAAAAAATTTGGCCCCCAGGACAGCTCAAGTGGTAAAATGACCCCACTTCTATCATCTTTTTTCCGACTCGATCAAACTTAATTACATCTCCTTGTACCCACAAAAAAAAAATTGACATACAAAAAATCCCTTGGTAATAACTTGGTAAGCCTCCAAGTCTAAAAGCTATCATTTGAGAGTCCAAAGTTTCCCCCAACCCCCACCCTTTTCTCCTCCCGCATTTTTCAATCACAAGAACTTTTATACACTTGTTTAGGACAAAACCAAATAAATTACATCAATACGCCCAGCAAAATACTGTACTAGCCCCATCTTGACATACAGTAGCAAACTAGCCACTGCAAGGTCTAGCTACTAATGCTGTAGGTTTGTGGTGGGAATGTGAAGAAGATAAAAGGAGGGAGGGGAAGAGGATTGTTCCTTCTTTCACTTACTTCTCCACAAAACAAACCAAGAAACAAGACATTCCATGAAACACGCATTTGTCAATCAGGGTCCCTCATGTTACAGTCAAAGAGTGCTATATACCGGTAAAACTGTATCATACACGGTGGCATGGCTGTCTTGGTTCATGTACCAAACAAATCTGAGACCTGCAATGTCTCAGATTTAAGGCCATTCATGGTTCCATGCATACCAAACCCATGCAATGCAGACTTTTGATCTGTAACAATGATCTCACAATTTGGTACCATTACTTTTTTGCAGAAAAGAAACAAATTTTTGCATCACCAATTATATCACCTAATTAGTTTGACTCCCTCAAATATAAAGACTAATTTCTTTGAATTCAGGCTAGTCAATACACCATTAAAAGTCACAGCACTGACCTAGCTACAATTTCTAAATCCCAATTTCGCATGTACAGGAAGCCAAATCAGTGAATGATACACCTCCATCCTGGTAACAGATTTCTCACATGCAATCAGTGGGACCTGATGGAAAATGAAAACCACAATTGTCACTACCAAAGCAATGAAATGCGTGACCTTTCTTTCTGTGCATGTGTGTGTATGTGCATAGAAGCATGCAGCCAAGCATTTCAAGCAGTCTACTGATTGTGAAAGTCATAAGCGTTAACAGAAAAAAATACAGAAACTAAGCCCTTTCAATTTGTGGAGCAGAAAATGATATTTTACCATATATCTACACGACTAAGGATCTAGGTAGAGTCCTTAAGCTTGGCCAACTCAGATAGTGCATTCTTGAGAGGTTCTTTGAGCTTGCTTTCCTTTTTCTGAAAGGAACAAAACTATAAATCATAATCTAGATGACATTAAAGAGCCCGTAGAATCTTATGAATCTTACAAAAATCAAATTGCAGTATGCTATGCCAAATTTATAGTGTGTATGCATGTGTATGCTGCATTTGTGTGTCTTGTGTGCTAGGAAAAGGGGGAAATTTAAGAACAAGTGCACATTTGTGTGTCTAAGTATGGTGGGCAGCAGGGAAAAGCAATGCACAAACATTGGCATGCGTCTATATATACAGGGAAAAATTAAAGCGTCATTAAAGCACCACGAGCTCCTAACTTTGATGTGTCAGACTGTACAGAATTTGATGCTAATTAGCATGATTAGGTGAAACAACCTGCCTAATTTCATTCAACACAAAATGTAGAAGCTGATAGTCTGTCCATAAAGAGGGCTTTATTGTCAAAAATAGCTCATTACCACATTTACTTTCCTTACCAGGACTTCAAACAAAAACTTTAACAAAAAGGTGATACCTTCAAGGATGGGACAAGTGCAAAAACCTCATCAAGTGTTTCTGGACAGATGTTAGCAATCATGCAGATCTGCAGTTGCAAATATAACAGTAAGAACAGTGCCTAGTTTCCATGATTAATGAACTCAAGTTCAGATCAAACCTCTCCATCAGAAGCTCCATACTTTGTGAGATTACTGTAATTTGAGTTAATAGATAAACAGATGGAAGTGACAGTAGGAATATTGCCACATATAGTAAAACATCCAACAGGTAATCAAAATTACTTCAAGATACTATTAGTCAAAGGATACTCCATAACTCTTCTGAGAGACTGAGGATCTGTATAATGGTTACCTCTCTTAGCATATTGCAATCCCCTGTCAAATGGTCTGAACAACAGATACATTAGAGCTCTTAACATATGCTTTCATAAAATCCACTCTCTTACAAAAGAAACTTAGAACTTTAGACATGTTTCTTACGCAGGAATTTTAATTGTTGGATCTTCAGACAATACAACCATCTGCTCTTGAATTCCTTGTAAGATATCTGCAGCCTCACAATCCATCAGGCATTTAGAATTCTTTGGAAGTTCTGCATGGATTGCAATAAGACAAGAAATAAGATATTGCATACAAAATGTTATACTAATCATGATTATCCCTTACCATAAATTTAATAATATCACTTAAGGGAGAAAAAGAAAGAAAGAACTGACGCCAAGACATTCATGGTACAATCGTATTCACAACTCTTCTTAGCACCAAAATATGTAACCTAACAAATAGCCATTTGAAACAATGCCGAGCACAAATTTCACTCATACAGCAGTTGGCAAATCTCAAACATAATCTGCCCATCAAAGTAAACGTATGACTTGCTTTGAATCTTGTTTAGCTGGAGAAAAATATCGACTTAAAAACCTTCCCAAACTACAGCAGTTCAAGTAGCAGATCCATCACAAGCTGGGGCATAAAAAAATGTTCCGTATCTAATTAACACAAATTCGACAAAATCAAAAAAAGACATCCTGCAGACTCCATATATAGTCTCCATACCATCATGGATTACTAGCTTCAATATCTATAGAAAGCCTAGCCATTTGAAAGCTCTTGATTCCGATCTATGGAAACTACTAACTGATAAATAGATACTAACAGACCAGTTCATCCACTGGAGGCACCTTTTTGGCAACCAAAAGTGAAATGGAAAGGCACCAACACACAGATCTTAATTCAAGATCCAAAGACATGTTAAATCAGCCCGCTACTAACCATCCTCAATTTTCAGCTCCAGTTTTGATCGCTCTTTCAGCATGGCACTCTTTCCTTCACCCATAGTTTTGCCAAGTTTTCCCACTTTGCCAAAATCACCTAGAATATCAAAGATCCAGGCAGAGAAGAAAGTTAAGTAAAATGAATACTTTGGATAAGCAATGAGGACAACAATCAAACAATTGAAATAAGAATCTTCAATCACAAACCAAAGAGAGGTTAAAGGTTGGACCTTTAGAACTAAGGGTCTCAAATTTCCCATCAGAGTTTGAAAATTTCTTACTGTTAACTTCTGGTGTACCTACAAAATATAACAGCAAATAATAACAAGATGTACATCAACAACAAGCAGTATATATCTTTCTGCGGGATTGAAATTATGGGGGGGGGGGGGGAATCACATCAATCAGGTTAAAAAATGGCAAGAAAATATTATCAGACAAGATCAGTCGTCAACCTTCATTGTCAAATTGAACTTTCCTTCCCCTCTTTGATTTTGCCGAGCTGTCATCCTTGCCCCTTGAGGACACTACATATAGGAATTTATAGAAGTGAATATACAAAATAAAACCAAGTTTAAAATTAAAACTAATAGGAAGTAGACAAGGACACAGGGAAGCATGAAAAAAGGTCAATGGAACCAGCCAAGACAAAGCCTTTCCGGTATCTCACGGTGCACATTGCCATGCCACAAGCTCAATAGATTAAGCAGGTATACCGGAAGTGAAATTTCAGTAACCCCATAGGATACATTGTAAATGTGGCCCAGCAATCATCAATTTTTGGTGAAGGCAGAACACGATGCCTTAAGTTAAACAAGTGACCTCATCATGGTTGGTGGTCTGTGGGTTTGTGTTGTATACAAATTACAAAACAGTGGAATGGATGGTAGGTATATATCATTTCCATCGAAGCGTTCCAATAGAATCAGGAATGACACCCACCCAAATAACCCCATTTGCTATGTTGAGCCACATTAAAGACAACTAGATTTAATAAACAGCAATCATCTTTATCAAAACCCAACAACAAAAGTTTAAGATTTCATGATAGTGAAAAAAAATTCCACTTAGTGAATGGCAAGTGACCTTGGGAAGTCTTGAGGGCAGATTTTGGGGCTTTGGGAGCAGAATAACCTTTTCCTCCTTTCTCCGACATCTATCTTTTTTTCTGGGCAACGCGGGCGTCCATAAAAGGAGAAGAGAAATGCGGGTCAAAATCAACGCGTAATGAAGAAAGAAGAAGACGAAGAAGGAGATGGAGATGGAAATGGAAGCCCAACGCGAAGAATGAGAGGTACCTGAGAGCCTGAATCCCACCCCCGAGTGTGTGTCACAGCAACAAGTGCAAAAGCAAAATTTTTTTAAAAAATCCTCAATTCCAGCCCATAAAAAACCCTAACCATGAGTTTGCGTTTGCGTGTAGTAGAGGAGCAAGGGCTCAATTTGCGATATGCCGCATCTATGTTACGGCACCGGTCCCACCAACTGCATTTTCTAATATTTATATATCTTCTTTTGCTGCTAATATATTTAACAAACTTTTATAACTTTTTCTTTTTCTTTTTTTTTTTTTATTATTATTATTATTATTATTATTATTATTATTTTATTTTAGCTTTATTTGAGCATGGGCTGACAATTGACATCGACCATAATTTCATATTAGATAAAATATCTAACAAATCATAGAATGGATTTTGGTTTACAATTGTTTAGAAAAATAAACCAACCCTCAAATCTCAACTGCTTGTTACGTTATGATGCTATACATAAGAATCCGTGAAATTATGGTAGTGAGGAAGGCAAATCCCTCCCCACCCAGGCAATCATCCTATGCCATAATCAGGACCGCACATATCGTATTCATAAGCATCGAGCACTATGACTAGATTTCCTTATGACTCGCAGAGGCAGAGGGATTATAAGCTTCTTAAGAGGGGTGGCCTGCACCCATACCAAGAGGGAAGCGCGTTGGAGTCGGAGATTAAAAATAGATGTAAGATCGACTCGATCCAACCCAACCACCCAACATCAGCTTGTTATGCCAAAATGACCGGAAAAAGCACTATCAGGGACATCGTTTCTTAATGAAACGGTTTACAATGACAAAATTTTCAAGTTAAATCAACCATTTTCCTTACAGACTTAATCTTGAGTCCACATTGGTTTCCATTTCCATGACAGCCAACGCTGAAGCTCATGTGCCAACAAACATTACCATCAATCAGGTCATTTACTGGCCTGAAAATTTTTTCTTCCACTTGTACACAATAAGAACATGGTCTGGGACATATCCTTCTGATTGATCAAAACCAAACAGCAGAAACATCATGGACCAAACGAAGTAGGATGAAAAATATCTTTTGTTTCTTCCAAAAAGCTCATAAACACAAAACAAATGAATCTAATTTGTTGAAGCTAAGGTTGCCTCATCTCTCAAAATGATGATGAGATAACAGCTTATAGTTATCAAGACCATAAATCCAAAACAACAATAACTTCAAAGGCAATAACCTTCCTATGTCTATCTCAACGCAAGAACCTCCTTTAGACTTCCTTTAGACCATTGCACACAAAAGGGACAAATCTAGCAAGACAAGAACCATCTGAAATACACTCTTGAACTAGAAGCAGGCTCCAATTTCAAGTATCGTCAACTTGTGAATGAAATACAAAACTTGGGAATGTGGTGGTGATGTCTCTGCAAAACAGGGAAACAAAGATAAAAGAAGAATGATGAAATTAGATGCAATTTTTAATAAGATACTTTCTTGAGGCCTGGCTTAAGAACTGTTAAAAACCATGCAACCATTTCACAGACGACAATATAAAATATAAAAATCATAATGTATATTAGCGCAGAAGTATGACCCCAAATTCACTATATTGTAAAAGGAAAATGGTAAAACCATAAAACCATAGTCCAGACCATGCTCCACATCCAACTTAAATCAGACCACAAAGCAAAAGTATGCACAAACCCTCATGAAATAGTTGCCGAGCTAAATAAACAAGTTAATTCTTAACCTTTTTTCCATCCTTTTTTTCCTCCTCACATAATAGATCATTTATCATGGATCATCTAAGCATTTGTAAATTGAATTGAAATATAATTTGAACATTAAACTTTACTGCTACTCTAAGTTTCCTTTTTTTTCTGGATAGCACTGCTACTCAATTTTCTTAAAGCCTCCTTCGCTTCAAATGTTCTACTTTCTGTCCTTGTTTTCACGTGCCCAAATGTGATTGGATTTTTCTATTATCTTTATGTGATTTACATTCAATATCTTGCCAAATTAACTTAACCATCTGGTCCTAATAGGAGAAAACATGGTTTAGATCTATCATTTCTCTTTCTAGTCCTAGCAGGTTATAACTATCATTTTTCTGTCCTCTGCTCCAAATTTGCAGAATAAATTTCTTATGTTCTGAATTGAGCATATGTTGCAGATTCGTTCTCTTCTTTTTTCATAAATAATTTATGTGTTCAAGATTATCCTCATGTTTACATATATGATGTCAAATGAGCAATTGTGACCCAAAAAAAATGAGGAAGTTACAACAATGGTGTCAAACATGTACGACAACACTGTTCCAATGACAACAGCATTCCTAAAGAGATACATTAGCTAATTCTCCCACCGGAGGACAGGAACATTTAGCAAACATATAGCAACAGATCCTCATTAAGGTAAAGTTGTAACACAACGAAATTGGGGTGGGGGGGGGAGTAAAAGCATGCAGTTACTAATGCATAAAGACTTACTTCAGGTATTGAAGAGTCATGTTCTTTAAAAGAGAAGGATGTCGCAAAACAAGATTTCGCCATTCTTCCTTGTCAATCTTCCCATCATGTTTGGTATCAGCTTCCTCAAATGTCTGCAGAAAATTTTGGGGGAGGTGAGCTGTAAGAATATCTGCTTATCATCAACAAGAGCCCCATTACAAATACCAACTCCAAGATTTAGTCAGATTCAGGAGTGCTACTATCCCTAGGTCTATGAACGTGCATCAATGTTGGTAATTCTTTACTTCCCAATAGGCAGGACACATTTTCTTTGTTATGATCATCAGAAATGTGAAACAATTCTAGTGCACTTGAACATGCTTTCAGAATATTCCTGAGTGGAGGAGGGGCCTTTGTTATAAGCCACAATATCTTCATAACATATTGACCTACGATTATTATTTCAATTTGTTTTTGAATTGCATTAAGTCTATAATGTGTATTGCTTGCACAGGGTCATCTGAAAGCCTGCTGGTCTAACGCAAGAATATTTCTCTTTCTTCCCATTCTTCTTATTTTTAATATAATAACCGCAGTCTTAACTACTGGTAATCCTATTGGCCAACTTTTCTGAATAATTTGTCAAGCAACTCTCTCAATTAAATCCAACAGTCTCAACAACGGCGGCAACTTGCTGGAGTCTCTTACAGTTTAGGCGTTGAGGCCCTCCAGCCAGTCACTGTAGTCAGTCCCCTCCTTTTGCTCTCCAAGCATTGCCATTGAAGGAGTTGTAGATCTCAGTGTTTTTTCTTTTTCATCTCTTGCTGCAAATCATCAGTTGCAATTTCTTATCCTCCATTCCTACCATTCTCACTGAGTGAACATTTCCTTTCAGACACCATCTCAAAGAATCCATTCCTTTTTTTTGGGGTTGGAGGGGGGGGATTCATCAATTTACTGCATCCTATCATTTGCTTGACCAGAATTGTAGGTATTCTAAGGAAAAAAATAAAATATTTTTACTGCTTTTTCTTAGATCTACCGTGGAACAGATGCTGAAAGAACTCAATTTTAAGATAAAACAGAGCACCAAACCAATTCCACTGAGGAATTTTGGCCAGCTGATTTCAACAGTTTGTGTTCCTTACAAAGTGGAAACTGTTTCAGCAGTGAATGAACTGATGAAGCAAGTTTGACTGGAAATGTCTATGGCTGAACTGGCCAATGTCCAACTCCTACTACCTACGGATGTTGTGTTGACACAGAATCGTCAACAATTTGGCCACTTTGATTTAGCTATGGGGAACAATTGTAAGAAGTGTCTTGTTCTGTTAGAAAGGAACTACAGAGGGAACACCTTCTATAGAACTAAGAGGATATGCAAGATCAGATATCTGAATAAAGCACAAGCAATGGCTGAGAGAAGGAAACCAAGCATGCGCACGTAGCATAAACAATTCAAATTCATGACAGATTGAATAGAAGACAGATCAAAAAGGCACCTTGTCAATAATACTTTCTATCACATCATCAGAGAGATTCATTCCGGATTCAGCAAGTGTAGCCACAACCATTTGCTTTACCTATGCATTAAGGAATTGGCCATCAATAGTTGCAGTATGCATTTAAATGAACAAGAATGACGGAGAGAGTCACAAGAAACATAATATAAGATCTTGTAAAACATTTGAAAGCATTAATTATTGATCAAACATCATCAAGGTGATGAGATAACAAAGCAGCTTAGACCAATAATAGTCCATCAAACATGAACAAAGATGTCAATAATTGCATGAGAAAAGGATAAACAATGAAATTTGTCACAGTTGCACTTGAATTTTAACAATAACATCAATAAGACCTCTGCAATAACAATCCAATTGTGGTGAATTTTGTTTCAAATACTAATCAGCAGTTGATAACAATTGTCTGATGAACTAGCCAGTCAGTTTCTTGTCCATTATTTCATCATCGCATGGATTGGCAAACAAATAACGCACATAGGTGCTTGGTGGATAACTCCATGTGAAAACAGCCAGGCCAGTACCTAGTTTCAATAACCAAAAAGAATATTTGACCAGCCGCTTTGGGCACTATAATATTGGTGATAACCAAACTGACCATTGAAATGTGTGCTTTATTTTTACATGTAACGATATACATGTCATTTCATTTATTTTACAAACCTAACATAATTTTCCACCTCAGGGGTACTCTTCTTTCCCTTTTGTCTCTCAACACCAATTCATCCACTTCACAATAACTTGCAATTAGCAAAACTGAGCTCTTCTCTTCAACTAACTGGGCAAAAAAATAGCAACTAACAGTGGAAAGGGGGATGTTTCATGTATCCTAATTTGGTAAATTGTTCTAGTGTTGCCTCCACTTGTTCCTAAACCGACCATGTTCACCCATACTAATCTACATCAGTAAAAGAGAAAAAGATCTGCTTGACAAATGTACCTTAGCGCAAAAATCTGAGCTAAGAATGCTATTCATCATGAGTGAAGTGCTCATGGAAAAAGTTTTTCATGACTTGTGAACTATTATTAGAAAGAATTTTTTCCACCTGATTTCATCATCTGACAACATACAGAATTGTCCAATACCTTAAAGCCACATCAACTAATTAACAAGCAATCTACATCACCAGCAGAGCAATTGATAAAGATGATACTTTTAGATATAAGCAAAGGGAAGCAAACTGTACCTCCTGCCTTTCGATGAACCCTTGCTGCTTGAGATCATAAAGTTGGAATGAAACTGCAACCAAATAATTAACATTGTATAGCATCATATGCATTCATGAAGAAGGAAACCTCAAACAGATCAAATACCAAGAGTAAGAACAATTAGACTGCTTAAAATATGTGGCAGATGCATAGGCAAATTCTCTCTCTCACAGTTGACACCAAGCAATTTTTTGTCCTGCTTGTTGGCTGCACCGATGTGCAAGGAAAGCAAAAGGGACCTCCAGCATCCCAGGAATAACTTACACTCAATTTTATCATCAATGGGTGCGTTTGGATGAAACACGGAAAGAGCACGTGCAAACTCGTCAAAATCTAGAATTCCGTTGTGCTTTGTATCAAACAAATCAAATACCTACAAAAATTGAATAATGAATGAGTATAAGTGGTGCTCAAATATTCCATGGAGCTTATATAGAATCCAAAAATGGTTTGAATTTTGCAAAGATAGTTACCTAGCATTATCTATTGACACATCCAACATAAAATAAAATGCACTGCGGTGATTATTACATCTATTAAAGTAGAACACTTTCTTATTTTAAAGCCAATGTAAGTTCAATTCAAATTCTTTACAATGGAAACTTCAAATTTATTTGGAAGAACTGTGCTGTCTCAGAAAGATGAAATTGCAACGAAATGACATGTTTATTCTACTAACATAGCAAGTTCTAAAAAACGCAGGACCTTTGGAAAATCTAGATACATGATTTTCTCAGTAAAACAAAATCTTATGCCAAAAATATATAAAATACCCGATCAGCAAATAAACTCTCCTTTTTATTCGTCTTAAATAATGCCAGCTGGAATTCTTCCTGTTACATGGTATTTGTAAGGATCAACCAAAAAAAATTAATAATCAGCA
Organism: Dillenia suffruticosa; assembly: GCA_033439265.1. Lineage (NCBI taxonomy): Eukaryota > Viridiplantae > Streptophyta > Magnoliopsida > Dilleniales > Dilleniaceae > Dillenia > Dillenia suffruticosa. The sequence goes on along the minus strand of JAVTVX010000012.1, from coordinate 37,510,493 downwards.
AAAGGCAATTAATGAACAAACCAAAATGCACCTTGACCTCAAATAACAATAACAAAAATGCCAAAAGATAAGCTCTTTTACCTTGTTAATTAGGCCGTCATCAATTACAGCACTACTTATCTTCTTGAAAAGTTCATAGAGGGCTTCTATTTCACTTACACTAACTGCAAGAGTAAGATTTACATATTAGTTATCAGCTCAAGGCTGCAAACTGAAACAATTTATGGCCATAACTTTTATGGCCCAATGCTTTTTTATCAGAATTTAAAGCTGAAGCTTTTAACTTTTATTGGTGGTACTCTTGTTAACACTATCTTTTGTTGTTCTAGTCACTTACGTTTACTTTCAGAAGAACCAAAATTGGTAAAAACCACCGTGTAACTGACAAGGACAGGATTCCATGTTCAACTACTTGAATGAATAATCTAAACTAAGAAAATATAAATAATATATATATAGAAATAGAAGTTAAAAGGATTACCAAAAGGGGGAAAATAGAAAAAAAAAAAAAAAAAAAAAAAAAAAAAAGATAACCTCTGAGACAAGAAATTTAAACCAAAAAGGCAATGCATTCAACTCAAAAAACCCTTCCAACCATCATATATCTTTTGGAAAGCAGCTCTCTGAAAATATATATATCATAAAACGAAATATATCAAAGTGATATATCCAAGTACCTCTGAAACCAAATATATCATAAAATAACCATGATGGTACAACTCCGAAGTGTTTTCGCATCCTTGAGGGATTCAAAACTTGGTAAAAAATTATCTAGAACTCAAAGAAAAGCATCTAACCCTAACAAGTGCACTATATCAATTTCAAAAATGATGATCGCATCACAAATCAACAAACCAAACAGGGCTTCCATTCTAAAAGAAAACTTAATCTTCCAAACAAGATCAGCAATTTGGGAAAGGTGGGACATCTGTATTCTGGATTATATAATTGAGTTATAAGAAAATAACCAAGAATTATGAAGGAGGCAATACTCCAGTAGAAGTTGAGCAACATATCAGTCAAAGAATTATTTATATTGATGAACATCAACTCTTGCCCTGACACTTCCAAAAATAAGCATAACCAAGTCAAACCCATCTTTGGGCATGATGCACAATATGAGACTTTGTAGCTAACAACAATATAAACTGTTATAACTTTTTTTATCAATAAAAAACGGTTTTATTAATGGCACCAAGGGGGTACCAAACTCTCAGTAATTACATGCCATCATATCCAAAAAAATTCACTAAAGTCAACCCATCACATGTATCTCTAGTATACCAAAAAAAAAAAACACAAAGTTTTGTATCCATCTAACCTTAACACTATCAAATCTGTGGCTAAATCTTCAAAACTGTTATAACTTTGTCACATTGATGTGTTTGTGCAATATTATGCCATGTCCCACTTCATTACAACAAGCTTTAGTGAGTTAACCTTGAACTGCACTCAAGCCATGGTGAAACTTGAGCCATGCTTAAGCTAGTTGCATCATTTTGCAACACTAATATCTCCTTAAAAGTTTTATGAAGAAAGAGATGAAGTTCTTGGTTTAGAATGTCAATATAGGGAGTATGGCAACCTAGAAAGAGGATGAAAATTGGATCAAATGGGATTATAACTATATAGATGCAGATAAAGAGGAAGACCCGATACACATGCACACACGCATATATAGCTAGTATTTAACCTTCATGGCAAGGAAGGATGATACATGCACTACGTTTAATTTCTCACATTACTTGTGAGAAACTGATGAAAAAATATATGTTTTCATTAAAAACACTTCATTAAGAGGCTTACCTCTCAATCTATAGATAGATGGTTTATAGGCAACAAGGTTAAAAAGAAAAATGAACGTTCACGCATTTTATCAACCTTGTTTCTCCATATTATAACTTCATTTAAGAGAAATATTTTTTTGGTGAATATTAATATAGAAACCCAAGGAAAAGGAAAAAAATAGCACGTCGATTGATTTCAGGCCGACTATTTTTTTTCCAATAAGCATAAATAATCTTTTCATGTTCTTTTTTGGGGGGGTATTCTTAAGATCTTTTAACACATGAATTGTCATTAATAAATATGGATATTTTTCCTGAGAAGTAGCTGCAAAATTGCAATTAATTCCAAATAAATTAATAATGCATTTGTTATCTTTTTATTTATTGTGCTCTTTGGCTCATAATGAGAAAATACTCACCAAAGAAGTAAATTATTTTTCTCCAATTTCTAGAATATATTATTTAGGGTCTGATCTCAATGCTTATTTATAGTTTTCATTGTTTGTAGATTAGATCTACAATTTCCATCCGATAATTCTATAGTACACCTATAAACAAAGTATGTCCCATTCTTTGTACATTTATCGGATATACAGTTTTAATTCTATTGAACCCAAATGCTGCCACTCCTCACTAGGAATATAATCTTCAACTTTCTGAAAAATGGAACAAGAATACATCTTGACTTTTTAGTTTCTCCCATTTTCTTTACCTAAAAACCCCAGCTCGCAACTTTTTGTATCCTTTCAAATCCACATTTGGACCTGAAAATTCCCAATGTAAGCCCTTGGATATCTAAATCTACATTTTCAAAATGAGTCGGTGATACATTAACCAGATAGGGAAACTCACACCAATAAAAATCTCTACTAAAGATATAACTATTTTCAGCAATAGTAGGCTACTTCTAAGCGGAGACCTTGTACTTCGGTAGGTTGTCAACGATAAGATCACATGAAAAGAAATTACTAATTTGGGGGAAATGAAAATCCATCAATACAGAGAAGGAGAGGAGAGCAACACTCTTTTACAATGATAAGTATGCACAACCACCACACTATACTTTTCAAGGTAATGATCTTACCCCTAAGTTACGAATTGATTTTCCATCTCCCATTCAAACTAAAATAGTTGCCAATATGACCCACAAAAGCTTCATCTTCTAAAGAAGAAATTTTACTAAGATAGAGAAGAGAAATAAGAACGCAATAGAGGAGGCTAAAAGATTCAATGGGAGTCAAATAACAAGTTGTCCAAGGCTTTGATTGTTTCCTAAAATATTGGAAATAATAGGGAAACTACTTTTTTTTTTTTGTCCCTCAAACATCTTAAGAGAATATTATCCAGAAAGATTGAAATATCAGGGAAAGCATCTTGAGAAACTTTTGAATAACTTTTTCTTTGATGAGGGAGGTTGCTTGAAAGGGGCTACTCAGCAAAAACATCCCATTTAGTCTTCCAAACCACGAACAAGCCTTAATCCCAACTTAGTTCGGCAGGCTATATGATTGTGCCTTTTCTATTGAAAGGCGTGTCCCTAGTCATCTTCCATCATCTCCCTTACAATTCATTTGTAATGAACTAAATATGAAGTCTATTTGCAAATAAAATCCTGCAATTGGAACAAAAGGTAAAATGTCAAGTTGAATTGAATTCCTTTGCTTAAAACAACAAAGATTAAAACATGAAATTCATTTCTAAATATTGCTATTTATTAAATTACAATTTACTCTTCATTTAAAAGTATTATAACTAGGAAAAGATACAAGCCAAATCTCGGCATTCTTGTAAATTAATCAAAACAAAGATTTTTCATAGCAATATTCAAGGAAAAATTAATACCAAACTAACAATAAAATACATAGATAAGGGGAAAAGAAGATTTATTTTGACAGCCTAATCTAAAGTATGCTAAACTGCCATAGATGAAGAGAGAAGCTATGGGAAGTGTTGATGGACAATTGGTGAAGAAAGAGATGTTCATATATAAAGTTATTGGGAGAGGTAAAGTCACACATTTCTTTTAAAAGAATTAGGTTTTCCCTCGGTATCAAGTTGGAGCTACAAACTCTTGTGGAATTTATTTGCAAATTTTCTTTTTTTCTGGAAATCCATAATTTTGTGGAGTTAAAAATGAACTCCAGAATTTTTTTTTTTTTTTTGGGTTTCCAAGTAACAAAACATGGAATCGGAAATGAACTCACAATTCTCATGACGTTCATTTGGCTCCAAGCACAACCCAAAAGTTCTCTTAGGTCCTCGTATTTTTGGTGTACCTTCAACTTGTATGCTATCACTTATTCCAACAGGAGCATTAGGGGGGGGGGGAGGGACAAAACAAAACAAAAAACAAAAAACAAAAAAAAAAATCTTCGTGAAGCTCATTATGAGAAGTTGACCAAATTGTAACGCCAGAGTAGAAAATAAGTTCATCCGTGTATGCTCTTCCTACTCTGCCACCAATGCTGCCAGGAAGAGTTATTGTGATTGAATACAAATGCCTAACATAGACGACCTCCAATCATTAGCCTCATTCTTTTCCAGAATAAATAATGGGAGACACTTCAGAAAACAACAAGCTGCTAGTGGAGCAAGAAAGTCAAATCATCCCAAGATAACATGCTGCATTTGTTGTGACCCACCTAACTATTTTATTCATGTTAAAAAAAGAAAGAATTTAAATACTACTAAGGTGACTACACCGGTGTATACTTAATAAAAAAAAAATGAATTTTCTTATCCATATCAATTTAAGGCCATTAGTCAACTCAGTTATTATTCAAATGAAAATTCCATAGTAAGAGAGATAATATGGTAAGTGCTTGAAAAGACAACTTAAATGCACTACCCCTATAATCTCATGTGGTCTCCCCTGCAAACTCTCTTCCCTCACAACAAAAGCAAAAGAAAAAAAAAATGGAAAATGGGGAAGCAAGGGTAAAAGTAGGTGCAAGTTAATATGCCATAACATGCCTGGGGAAAATGTTGGCCCCAAAATGAAAAGAGATGTTAAACATGATCTCTCTCCCATCAAATAAAAAATAATTAAAAAAAAAAGTGTTCATTGAAAACTTAGTGATTTAAGAAACATCAACCAGAGATTAACTGGGGCAAAATTGAACTAAGAACTGCAAAAATGCACTCAAGCGTTTTGAGCTGACAAAATTTTGGAATAATGGATTTTGTTAATATGCCTTAAGAAGGATACATAAAGTTTTAGTACCTAGATGCATGAAGCAGAGCTTATAGAGTCAATTTCTTGACAAACTTGACTACAGAGATACCCACAGAAGGTGTCGCAAGCTTAGAAAAGGTTGCACATAAAATGTAAGGAGATTAAGGACCAGGACTATCACCAAAATATCTACGAGTATGATTTCAACTCTGGCATAAACGCCACATCAGAGATGATGAGCATTTGAAATGATAAATCCAAAGAAATAAAGAAATGCACTTCAATATCTACAACCCTAATATTCAACAAAGGCAAGTAACATACAGACAGTCTCCCTTGCAAGAGCTTCAGGATTTTCCAGGCCCCTTGGTTGCTTGTATAAATCAGCGTCACAACAATTTACTAAGGCAGCACACAGATGCTTGACACCGTCTAGGCACTGCAACATGATCTTTCCCAGACTTCAAAACTTCCATGCCTATGAATCAAGAAAAGCTTTATTTAGCAAAAGAAAAGAAGCAAAATGAACAGCAAAAAAAGGGGGGAAAAAACACACACACACAAAGTGTACATGAAGTAAAGGAAATAAAATGCAATGTGTGCTATTACCATAGAAATCCATGCTGAGTCCCCAAAGTTACATAAACCTACCACATCTACATGCATGGGTTAACATGATAAGACACTTCCATAATCATGCAAAATGACAAGAAGAGCTGAAATGATCAGAATAGATCAGCAGTCACCTATCTTTTACATCAATTTCAAAACACAGGATCAATAAGATGAATTAGAATCCATCCGCTTTGGTCTTCTAAGAAAGCAGGAGGCATTTAATATTAAATTCCAGACATGTTTGTTATGGATTGCAATGAGGATTTAAGGGATATGGATGTTCCCAAATATTTTGAACCAAGGAGCTTTATCTGGTGCCCAGTAATTGGAAAATAGTATGATCACAAAAAGTGGCGATGGACAAGTGAGCAGTGTGAGGTTTTGATCCACTAAAACACAAAGGGAGACAAGGTTGTAAACACCCATCTGTACAGGCACTATAAGAATGGGCAATGATAATTAGAAAGAAAGAGCACCTGAATAATATGCACATTTACTAATAGTCAGGCTGAGGATGTACATGCTTCAAAATTTTATTAATGCAATTGACTGAATGTGCAACTCTATGCAGTAAAAGGATAAGATGGAAAGCCATGCTTCTGATAATAAAAAAAAAATAGGCACTAACCAAAAAGGGAATGAAATGCAACACTGAAAATTTGCTAAGCATGCATAATATTCAAAAAATAAATAAATAATGCCTCACTAAACTGACTACAAGATTCAGTATTACAGTGGAATAGTAAAATCTCCCAAGTTGTTATTGTAAACTAAATAATTTGCTTAACCGTTCGTAAAACATTTGGAGAAGAGATGTTGGTCAGCATAAAAGGCTTTTTCCTTTCGCAATACAATATGAGATAGAGTACAATAGTATAGAATGATCCACGTAGCCAATGCCACTTAGTGGGATAATGGCTTTATTGTTATTGTTATTGTAAAATCTCCTTCTATCGGGAATTCAAAATATTATATTATATTATATATATATATATATATATATATATATATATATATTGCAACAAAATATATAAGCAACCAAACATTAGAAAAACTTGAAACTCATAATAAACACATATATATATATATATAATTTTCCCACATAATTTCGAATCAATTAAAAATTTTAAAAAAATACATAAAAATAATAGAAAAGTAATAAAATCCAAATACCAAATCCGATGAACGGAATTGTCTGTTCTTGCAAACAGAATATGTCATGAATAAAGAGGAATGATACAAACAAACATGGTATGTTATGTATTCCACCCCCACCCCCAAATGAAGAGGCATTCAACATCATCGCTATCCCATTGGGCATTCTAACGATGGCAACGGAAAATCCAATATGAAGACATATCAATCAAAATATGAACACATCATCAAAAAGCCAAATTGGGGTCAAGGGCACGAGGCAATGGCACCACGAAAACATTAGCAAAACTCAGAAGAAGATAATGGAGAAGGAATTATAGATTGGAGGGGGAGGGAGGGTATGCTCATGGGCGAAGATATCGAGGGAAATAACAGACCGTACCATATCGAACAGAGATCAGATTTGATCCTTCAATCCCCCAAAATAAAAATTAGGGCTTTTTTATTTTAAACAAACAAACAAACAACAAGGAACACCAAAGCAGCAAAATTTTAGCCATAAAAACAATAGAAGGAGAGAGAGAGAGAGAGAGAGAAAGAGAGAGAGGGAGAGGGAATTACCTTAAAAGAAGGGAGAAGGCGAGACAGCGAGAGAGGAGAGGAGATTGTGCGGCATCATCATCACCATCTGTCTCTCTTGCGTTTTTTCTCTTCTTTGATGATGCACACACCCAAAGGGAATGATTACGATTGATCTCTCAATTTTTATAATTAAAAAACAGAAGAGGAATTTGATGTTCCACCCAGACCAACCCGCAAACCCGAGAGAGAGAGAGACAGAGAGAGGTAAAAGGAATGGGGTGGGGGTGAGTTGTACGCTGTAGCTGTCATGGTTTACACCGTTTGCGGCCGAAATTTGATTTGAGTCGAGGGAAGGAGCACACTTCGCGATACAAATAACAATTCAAAGATGCACGCCACGTTGTCCTCCCAAAATCTTCACTTTTTCCCATTACTTGTACATTTTTTTAATTAAATTCAAAAATTTTAAATAAAAATATAATGTTATATCAAAAAATATATAAAAATAAATCATTATAATATTAATAGTTTTAAATTTTATTTAATTTTAATCAAATTTAATCTTAGGGATTATCTAAAAGACCTAAAATGCACATAGGACCAGGCTTTGAACCACAACTATGTGGTCCAGTGACGACAAGACCGTATGTCACGGTCCAATCCTCCAAGCCAAGATTGGAGCTGAATCAATTCGACATGTATGAACAAGAAGGAAAAACAAAGCATCGAAATTACAGGGGAAAGCCGATCAAAGCATTGAGAAGGGGAATGAATTACGATGATAATTGGTGAGGTCATACATATTTGAGTTTAATTTAATTCTTTTTATTTCTTTCTATTAGGATACTCATTCACCTCAAGCTATATAATCAGAGTATAAACATTTTCGTATAATTATCAAATAAACCGCAAACATTAAAATTTGAACATACTCCCACTAAAAAAACCATTCGGTATACAATGTAAAATTATGTTTTCTTGTACTTTAATTCATTTTTGCACTTGGTTTGTTAAATTTAAGTCTAGACAAATCATGGAAAATTTCAAAACTTTTTTTGAAATAAATTTATAACAAGAGTTGATAATAAATTGAATAAGTAATTTAGTTAGTCGCTTAATTTTTATACAAAACTAAGCGAGAATATATATATATATATATATGTGTGTGTGTGTGTACACACACACACAAATATACAAATACATTTATTTTAGAATATTTCATGCCCAATAAGCTAGTAAATTCTTGGCCGTTGACTTCGCGATTTTTTGCAATTGCAGGAAATAAACCAATATTTGTTGACATAAGTGGGATAGACACTTTTATCCCTTAATCAGATTGAGAGTTCGACTTTTCCTGAATACGGGAAAAATAATGTTAGGAGACCCGCCCCCAAAATGAGCCCTACAACGATCGATCCAAATTAGTCGAGATAAAACTCTAGATATTTGATGGTGGGTAAGTCAAGGTACAAAAAAAAAATAAAGAAAATGAGGAAAATTTGTCAATGTGTAGTGTATAAGAGAGTGCACAAAGGCATATATGTAAACTTCTTGTTGTATATAAAGTATTCCGCAATCATGTAGGAACCAGTATATTTGATAATTTACTTGTTTGGCTTTTGGTTGTTAGCTCATGTACTATTTGTGCGATTATTTTTTTGCACAAAGCATCTACAATGTGTATTTAGAACCTCTTTCACCATTTTCAATGTGTTTCTTATCTTAGTTTGTATTAAGAATCTCTCTTATTTTGGATTTATCTTTTAAAGTGTTTTATATCTTAATTTGTCTTAAACTTCTATCTCGGACAAGTTAGTCTCTCCTTCATCTATCTGTCTCTTCTCCTTCCCCCCTTTCATCTGGCCGTCTTCATGGTTGGGTGGCATCTGACTGTGATGATCGCAATTAGCATGTTGCCACTCTCGTGGGCAAATTCAAAAGGGTTCAACGAAAGTAAGGAAATTGAACAGGAGGCTGAGGGTTGGTGGTGGCTAAAATCTTTAGTATTCATATTAGTGATGTATAGGATTTTCTCACATTGATCTAGACTCCACAGCTCGATGGTGTGGATTAAGGAGATTCTTTGCTCCCGATCAGCACAACCATCCGGAGGCATAAATCCCTTGGATTAAGGACCCTCTTTGGTTTTGATCAATGCCAATTGGAGGGCTTTGCATAGGAACGGTCCTTTCTCGAGTTTCACCAAAGGTATGGTCAATAGTTTTGTTACTCAAGGAAGGATGATGTGACCCATTTTTGATAGGTTTGTTTCTTGAAGAAGGTGGGTAAGCCTCTGATTGGCGAGACGTGTGTATAAAGATGGTCAATAATCTTCCATCAAATTTCATCAAGGACATTTTTAGTCTAGATTACTCCCCTGATTTCTAGACCCCTTATTTTAACGGATGATTTGTAATTTTTATGATTTCTATTTTGATGAATATGTTATTATTTATGAGTTTATATTCTGTTTAAATTTATATTTTATTTGTATTTATTGAGTTTTGGTTCTATTTTTGTGTTTTTGTTTGTAGGGCCTCTGCCCCTAACTTTGAGTTTATATGTTATTATTTGTGTTTTTAGCAAAAGGTTTGCAGTCCAACAGGCGGAGGAAGGAATGTCGAGCTTGGTTGGAATTTTGGGAGCAAGTTTAGCTACTTAATCTTTACAATAAAGTAATAAAAATTGGGATTTTGGGTAGGATGGTGGTTAGGTTAGAAGGCAAAAAATAAAAATAAAAATAAAAATAAAAAAATAAATAGTGCGGGGGCACGTTGATTACACCAAAAGGCAAAAATTAATTATGCATGTACTTAAGTTCAACGTGCGGCCGCCCAGTTTTGATTTGATTGCTTCGGTAGTATGTTGCGGTCATTTGCTGTCATCTTTGGCTTGGCTTCCCAAACCAACAATCTTCGGCAGTCGTAGAAGACACATCTGTATCCGTTGATTAGTAACCATGATTCGCGTCGTAGTATTATACATATTATATATAATATATTTTGTATTCCAAATTAAAATGTTGAATATCATACCTTACCTAGGGGAGAGAGATTGACGGAGGCGTATGCCCTTCATGCCCAACCCCCCAAAAAAAAAAAGAAAAAAAAAATCTTTTTGTCCTCCTGTCTCACAAATTAGGTAGATGCCGCGTCAAATGTTTAAAATACGTCCGCATGGGTCCAAATTCAGCTATCCCCTATTCTATATTTCTTAAGGATTGGATTGATCTATCTAATTAAAAAAAAAAAAACATAAATATAGCATAGTTCTCTTTTCTTTTTCGTTTTTTTTTTTTTGCCTAAAAATAATTGAGATATGGAATCAAAGTAACCTCTCTTTATTCAAAATATCGTACGACTAATAAAAAAAGGATAGATTCTATTTATGACTTAATTTAAAAATCCATTCAGATTTTAATTCGTATGAATTTATCTAAACAAAAATAATGGAGTATAAAATTGTCATTTATTATTTAATTCGTATTAACAATATATTTATTATCAATTTCAAGAAAGGTAAACTTGAAGTTTAATTTTTTTTTATTACAAGATATTTGAATCACAAATCATAAGATTAGTGGAGGGGTTATGGTCGTTAGATTATTTTTTTTGAGAATATTTGAAATTCATCTTGCTCAAAGTGAATCAAAAGTTTCTAAGCATATGTATAAAATAAAATTTATATATTTTAGTGGGTAGAAAAAGATAAAGGGGAACGATATCTATTTAAAAATAAATTTAAAAAGTTAATTTTTTAATATATCTAGACAGATTGATTAATAGTCAGATTTATTAGTCAAAATGGAATAATAAATCCAAAATTGGAGAACCTGAAACTCTAAATTTCAAAAAGAGGTTTAGCAGAAAATTTGAGTGATATTAGTAAAAACAAACCGTGGAAGAAAAATTAGATGTTTAAAAAATAATAATAAAAAAGCATAAAAAGGTCAAATACACAGAAAAAAAAAATCAAAAAATGAAACGTAAAAAAGTCAGAAAAGGGGAATACGGAAATAAGTGCCACGTTGGACAAGCACACCCACCTCGTGACCCCTTTGATTTTGACAACCACAATGATGACTATTGGAATGCAAAAACAATGACGTAATCAATTTATTTATTTATTTTTTGCTGAAATGAAAGCATTGTTGAATCAGCATGATGGCCCCACCTAAGCGCATAGCTGTCCAAAAGTGTTGCCAGGTCAGCTCAAGCGAGGACCATGCTAAAATTGGTCATCCAATGAAGAAAAAGGTTATTTTTAAATAAAAGCCATTATTTTCTTTATATATATATATATATATATATATATATATTTATATATATTTATAGGGATATTTATAGGGAGAGGAAAGACCCGTGGTTGGCAGGCTCTAGGGCTAGGTGTCCGTGAATACATGGTCAAGCCTTGACTATTGAAACAAAAGAATTTATAAATGTTTTTCTCATACTTTATTCAGATTAGTTTAATTTATTTTTATTAACTGTAATAAAATTTTAAGAAATCAGAGATGAACTCAACAAGGTATCTGTTTAAGATACTATGCAATCAAAGGTACCACTAACATGACAAAAAATGAAAGCATCAATAAGAAAAAAGAAAAGAAAGAAAGAAAAAAGAGCCGCTTCTATCTATGTATTGAGACGATAAATCTTTTTACTATATGTAATTGTTTGATCTATGACAATAAGATAAGTTATTAAAAATATTTATCAATTTATTATATTTACTTGATCATCGGTGGATTTTGAGAATGAAAGAAATTTTCAGTAAAGAAAAAGCAAAGAAAGTAAGCATTTTTATAAGAAGGCAATAGTATAAAAAGTATAAATATTAACCGTAAGAATAATATATAATTTGTATTTAGAGTATTTATTGAACAAAATTGTTGATAATTAAGACAAACTTATGGTTGAATTTTATAATTAATTCTCTTCTATACTTGTATTAAAAGTTAATTTTCAGTCCAATAAAATTTAATAAAAAAAAAAACTATCCAAACACAACCATATTAAACAAATAACAAGACAAATTGGTAGGGTTAAAAGTGAATTTATAAAAAGGTTAGATAAAAGAATGCATGTGAAATGTAAATGCGGTAAAAGAAAAGAAGAAGAGTTTGCGGAAGAGATCAGATGGTGGGGGTGGGTCGCAATCTGAATCAAGTGGGCAAAAGGGGATGGGGCCGGAATCGGCAATAAACATGGGGGCGTGAGAAAAAGCGAGGGCTTAACTTTTCACGAAGGGTTTCTTTGTGGGCCCCCACCACTCCTCTTTTGCACTTTATCCCCAAAAGTCCATCCTTTTTTCTCTCTCTTCCAACCTTCCATGGCGGTGCATTTCCATTTCTCTGGTCTTCTGCTGTCCTAGCCCCCCGACCCCCACAACCTAAAAGACTCTTTTCACCCACACCCAACACACAAATTTCATCTCTATTTCCTTTCCGGGAGGGAAAAGGCTTCTATCTCTGCACCAATAATTTTCCCCGTTATTTTCTCATCTCCCCATATCGCCTGGTATTTTTCTCTTCTCTGAATCTTCTTTTTCCTTATAAAATCATGGGATATGATAACTTTCCTTGGCTGGAGTTTCAGAGTTCTGTTATTATTATGATTATTAATATATTATTCTAGTAAAGTGGGTGTGTGTTACTTCTGCTTCTGCTTTTGTTGTTGAGAATTGAAGATAAGCAGTAGTTCGTTTCCTGGCCGATTCTTATTATCATTTTTTTTTTGGTCCGAGTAACGACACACAAACAAGTCTCCTCCTTTAATTGTTACGCAGTTTCTAGGAGGATCCGAGAGGCTAGAGACGCCTTTGGTGTGTAGCATAAACACATTTACTTAGGATTGCGTTTGAGGTTGTGATGTGGTGCTTCTCGTTTCTTAATTTTTTCAAATTGTAATTTATCAAGATTGCAAATTTCTTTGATCTGTTGGACTCTGACAATTTTGTTATCAGCCCGATCTTCATATCAAAAGCTCTGACGGTGTGTTTTGGCATTATTTAGCTGCCGTACAAGCTATATCATTCCCTTTTTCTGAAACCCCTATTCAATTTTAAGGTTTTTTTTTTGGGGGGGGGGTTTAATTGCAATAAGTGTCTCCAAACTTTTTGGAGTACTTGTTTTCAGGGTTGTTTTCTTTATCTTTCTTGAATTTAATAATCGTACATGATGCCATTGGAGCCGGGTTTGCTTTGGCTCATCAGTCGCCACCCAAACTCAATCCAGCTAAAGCAGGTTTCTTTGATCGTAACATTTCCATTTTCTTTATAAATTATCTCTCCCATTATCCGTATCATATGACAAGTTCACTTCACTTGTACTCTACCTTCTTCTCTCCTTACTGAATGAATTTTATCAGTGGTAGCAATAGTTTTTATATACGTGGGGTGTGTGCATGTGTGAATGCATCATTCTGTGGACCTAGTTTTAATAGTCATTTACAGCATTGCATTACTACTGATACTGAATTCTAATTTGGATTGTGATTTGGGTTTTTGCAGGGATTGAGTGCAGTGCTGCTGTAGTAGTGCTTTCAACAAGTTTTCTTCCATCTCTCTGCACCACCTTCAATCCGTCAGTGTCTGGTTGAAAGATGGGCCAATTGTGTGACTTCTGCGGGGAGCAGCGATCGATTGTCTATTGCCGATCCGATGCTGCTTGCTTGTGTTTATCCTGCGACAGGAATGTTCACTCTGCAAATGCACTTTCTAGGCGACATTCAAGAACCCTTTTGTGTGAAAGATGCAATTCTCATCCTGCCATGGTTAGGTGCGTCGAAGAGAAGGTCTCCCTTTGTCAAAACTGTGACTGGATTGGACATGGTAGCTCTACCTCTACCTCTACCTTAGTTTCACCACACAAGAGGCAGCCTATAAATTGTTACTCTGGCTGCCCTTCTGCGGCAGAGCTGTCTTGCATCTGGTCATTTGTATTAGAGTTGCCTTGTGTGGATGATTCTAACTGTGAGCAGGAAATGGGTTTAATGAGCCTTACTGAGAACAGTGTTGGCAAATCTTCCTTACTTTCCGTTGATAGTGCAACAGATCTGGCTCAAACTAGTAGAGTGAATGAGTTGGATATTGCTGATAAGTCCAATATTATGCTGGTGCCCCCACCTTTGCCTGCATCGATCCCCATATCACCCTGCATTGATCATCTCATTGGATCCATGAGTACATCTGCCCCTAAGGTGAGTTATTAATTAAGAATGTTAATATACAAGTTTTAGGTTTTGGCTTTTAGGACCCTATTATGCACTCTAAAAGGCAATTTACTAACAATATACAAATGCCAGCCTTAGAAATGAGTGAACAGGAGCTTTTTTCTATTGATGAATTTTCAACATCTTGCGTGATTAGGGATGGCTGTCCTCTGAGCATGACCATTTACTCGGTCTTTCTCTCTCCTTGTGTCTATGTAGCTTTGAAATTGAGTACCATAATTAATTTCTGCGGTGATGCCACATTTCTTGGTCTGGGTAAACTTAATTGGCATAATTATTTGTTTTCCAGATGACCTTTATTTTAGTTCCTCTCACTGGCATCTAGTTTCTAGATGCTACTTTGTGTTTGGTAAATGGGAATATGAGTAGAATTGAGGGATTCAGTATTTGTATTTGCTGTCGTTACTTGTTAGGTGCAGTCTTTGACTATTTCATTGATTATAAATTGCCTCTAACTTGTTGTGGTCACTTTCTAATGGAACAATCTGCACATTAGCAGTAAGCGTTGTTTAGTTTGGGGATTTGATATTATTTGGTTTATTTTGGTTTGATATTCTAAATTATTGAAGTATAATCATGAAGATTTGAGTATTTAAGTTTTTGCATTCTTCAAAGTATGACAATATCAGAGTTAGGTGTTGTATGGTATGGAGCATTGGGTTGTTAAAAGTCAACATACATAGAAGATGTGTGTGTGGAGATGAGAGTGTTAAGGTGGATGAGAGGCTCAACATGAAAAGATAGAACTGGAAAGTAGCACATTAGATTAAACTTAAAGAGTAGCCTCGATCATAGGTAAGGGATAATAGATTATCGTGGTGTGCGCATGCTCAAAGAAGACCACCTGATGCAGGTACACCAAGAAACAGAGGAAGATGTAAGAGAGCTCTAGGAGATGCAGTTAAACATGATATGCTAGTTGTTGACTTGCTTTTCATAGAGCGAAGGGGGAAAAAAATAAATTTATATGGCCAATCCAACTAAGTTGGAATGAAAAGGTTATATGAGTTGAGTTCAGTTGAGTCATAGGCATTTTAATGCAATAGAACTTGTTGAACCTTGAATCTATGTTTTCTTGAATTTTCAATCCGCCTTTCTGACTTTCTATTGTTACTCTCTTGATGTCCTCGACTTTGCTCTCCCTTTTGTGTTTTCTTATGTATCTTTATTTGTTCTCCTGATCTTGTGCACTGCATACCTGGTTATTATCACTTTCTATTCCTGGCCAAGGTTTTGGTGGTTCCCTATAGCTTGAACAACTAGAGTTTATCATATGGAAGTTGAGATCTAAAATAGTAAAATGGTTGAGCGGTTGTGTTGAACATTTGACACTAAATGCATGTATTTTTGTCTGATACACTTGATGAATCATTCATTTCCACTTGGTGGGACCCATGGAAAAGAATACAATTTCCTACTTGTTTACATAGGGGTTCCTAACTCTTCTAGAAATCAGAATTTGGTTGCTTACTGACATGGTTCTTTGGTATGTCAACGTCTTGTCCTTCTAACACTGTTTATGGTTATGATAGACTCATACTTTTTCTTCTTTAACAAGACAAAATGGGATTAGATGTTGTAGGCTTTGTGAAAATGGGGGAAAAAAAATATATCTTCAGGATTTTATAATGGAAATTTCAAATCAAACAAATGGGAGAAGATTAGCTGGGTGGAAGAAAGGTTCTCTCTCTAAAGGGGCAAGACTTAAGGTAATAGAAATCACTTTCTCCAGTCTGTTATGTGTATTTCATGCCCCTTTTTAAATCCCCACCTTGGTTGCTAGACAAATTGTGGACATTTGGCAGAAATTTTTGTGGGGGTGTAAGAGGATGCAGGGCCAAGTTTAGTTTGGTCAAATGGGAGGTAGTTAAACACCTTAACATTGGGGTTGTTATCTTAGATCTCTGTTGAGTTTAACTAAGCTCTCCTTTGGAGATGGCTTTGGAGGTTTATGGTTGATCCCAACAACATATAGTGACGCAAGATGGTGGCTAACTGTGCAGTGCGCATAATGAGTGGATGTCTTGTGGTGTAAGAGAAACTGAAATTGGTGTTTGGGAAGAGATTAGAAGAGGGCGGGACCGTTTCCCTTCTTGTTTGTGTTTTACGATGGGGATGAGTTGAGGATTTCCTTTTGGTGTGATAGATGGTGTGGATCAGATCCCTTGGGGAGCCTATTCTCTTCTTTGATATTGCTGCAAAGAAGCGATTGGTGAATATTGTCTGGAAGGTGGGATTGAAGGGATGGGTAACGGAAGGGGAGATGGTAACCCTCTATCTATCTTTAAGATTTTATTTTATTTAAATAAGGAGGAGAAGGAGATTGGAGGGGATTGGATAGCCTTCAATCACCGCCAACTCTTAAGAAAGATTTCCCCCTCCATTTTTTTTGGGGGGGGGGAGGGGAGGCTGGACGGGGGAGTTTAAATTTTAATATTTTGAAAATATACCAAAAGCACCTTCCCTTATCCTTCAATAATTCTTAAAACATCCAAACACTATGAAGGAATGTCCTTTCCATTCCCTTATGAGCCCTCCCTTCCTGCCAATACATAATTGATGTTCGATTAGTTGGGGCGTTATGATGAGTCGAATTTGATTTTTCATTAGGTCAGCTTGGGA
This sequence comes from Dillenia suffruticosa, assembly GCA_033439265.1. Lineage (NCBI taxonomy): Eukaryota > Viridiplantae > Streptophyta > Magnoliopsida > Dilleniales > Dilleniaceae > Dillenia > Dillenia suffruticosa. Next base: position 37,493,385 of record JAVTVX010000012.1, on the reverse strand, counting down.
ATGGAAGGCCTTCCATTTGGTGTTTGTTTGTTTTTTTTGGTTTTTGTTTTTGTTTTCCTGGTCTTGTGGAGAAGTCTGTGCCGTCCATCGGTTGGAGCATAATATGGTGTGGAAGGTACTTCTCATGGTTTGTATAGTGCTAGCAGTCATTATGAGCTGTTATGTGCAGCACAATGTGTGGGGAGGAGAGGTTACTCTCCTTAGAAGTCCATTTGGAAGTCGTTGGCTGCTCCCAGTAATATGTTATTTACTTGGGAGGCGACCTACAGAAGAATTTTGATGCAAGACAACCTTTAAAGGATAGCTTGGTTCATGTGACTAGAGGTGCCATGTGGGAGGTTGAGCTTGAGATTGTGGATTATTTGTTGCTTCATTGTTCTTGGACTTGGTGTGGGTGAAAACTGTTTTCCTCTCTTCATATCAATTAGGTGATCTCAAGCTTGGTGGATGAGGAATCATGGGTGTCAAATTGTCTAGGATATGTCCAGAAAGGAGGGGAGTGCATGGGATGCACCCTCTGGCCATGATTTGGTAGTTTTCAGGGAAGACAATAGAAGGATTCTCGAGGGGTTTGATATACCCCCTTCTCTCTCTGGTAGTGTTTTAAAGTGTCAGCTTTTGGTTGACCCTCAGGTCTTTTTCATCCTTTGTGGATGTTGTAGATTTGTTTTCCGTTGCTTTTTTAAGTTGTTGATAGTCACTTCTTTGGTCCCCTCTACTTGTTTATGTGAATGAAATCTTTCTCTTATCACCTCTGAGGTGGATGCCCAAATGCACATGAGACACATTTCATTTTCTCGAGATCCTCATTCGAATTTAATGAATAGAAGTTGATTGCAAAAGTATGCTCAAGACATTTGAGTGATGGAGTGTGGTTGCTTGGTATCTTGGTGAGGCTATGGTGATGGGTTCGCCCCAAGAGCAGTTGCTACAGCTCAAACTGGACATTCCACTTATCTACATGTTGTTGTGCCTGTCTTGCATGGTTGAAGATTGTTTAATTTTGTTTTCTTATTATTGAGGTTTAGTTTACTGGTTCATGATGTTGACTTTTTCTATTGTGAAATTTAAAGGTCAAGTAAATTCATAAATTGCAGAATTGCTAATCCTTTTCCATAACATTCAGGTATGCTGCCCAGGAACCAAAGAGTTTGAAATTTGTGGTCAGGATGATCTTTATCAGGACTTTAATATGAGTGATATGGATCTGGGCTTAGAAAATTATGAAGAACTCTTTGGTGTAGCTCAGAACAATGAAGAGCACTTCTTTGAGAATGTTGGAATTGATAGCTTGTTTGGAACAAAGGAGATGGCTGGCACCGATGCGGGCATACAGGGTGCACACATTACTGAGGTATTATTCTTTATTCTTTTTGAGTCGAGCATAATGTGCATCTTATCCTCCTGCAGGGATTTGTTTTACTTCGTTCCAATTTCTTTTTCTGATTGAATTTATGACTTGAACTTGTTATTAATACCAGTGCCTGTGTGGACAAATGCTGAGTGAACTTGTTGGAGAAGAAGTAGGTTACAAAAGTTTGTTAGTCATAAAATAAAAAATTTCTTCATTGATTATTTTAATGCCCATTTTTCCCCTATAGATTTAATGATAAAAAAGAACAAATGAAACCTCATAAGCATTTTAGGTTAGAGAAAACTTGATGTGTTCGAATCCCTGTAAGCATGGTTTCTCTTACTAACACTGATAGATGATCATCAGCATCATCAATATCAATGCAATGCTTGGGTAAGTTGTGGTGTAACTATTTTTGCCCGTGTAGGTATGCTGTAAATAATTTTTAATATGTAATTCGTATTTGCATTTTAAAATTATATTAAGATCCCATGCTTTTGCGATCAGAACCAATGAATTCATTGGGTAAATCCCTAGTCTAGCATTAAATTATGTGGTAGAAATTCTAAGGGCCATAGCTATGTGATAGCAAGTGGTGAGTGGCATCACATGCTTGGCAAGTTGTCTGTGAAGAATTTGGGGTTAGGGGCCTGCTTTCGAGTTCAAGTCTCCCGTCTTCGAGCTGCTCAGATTTGGATTTTCTTGTTCTAGTGCTGTTAGAGCATGTTTAGTACAAGGGGGGAATGCTATGGGTGTAAATAAGACAATACCAAGGGTTGACACTATATCTTCAAAGGAGTTGGAACATACTGTATTCAAATATTAGAGTAACATATGACCCGCTCCTGCCTGTCTTTTCTATAAAAAAAAAAATATCACGCACATATATAATGGACTATAATTTCATAATGTTTATTACTCTAATCTTCCTTAGTAAAACTGATTAGTGAGGAACAGACTAGAGGTAGTCTGCAGGGCTTTCTACTGATTTAACAAAGGATGATAAAATGGTTGAATAGATGTAGGCAGGGGATGTGGCACTGGCTTGTGTAACAAGTTAGATTCATAAGTTCAACCTACTTATGCTGGACAGACTTTGACCTTCAACAATCAGAGCATGAAAGATCTAGGAGCAAATTCTTTTGAGAGTTATCTTCTCCTAACTGTTGTGTGTCATATTCCCATTTCATTTTCAAGCAGAAAGAAAAGGGGAATGAAAGCCATGCATCACAACTCAAGTTAAGCCATAAGGTTTTTGTTATTCTCCAACAATTCCTTTTATCATAATAGAAAGGAAATGGCTAAATAAGTGAATGTAAGATTATTGTTGAAGGGAGGGCAGTGTTATGAAATTTGTACCGCATGTCATTGCATGAATACTTAATTCTCGGCAAGTGCTTTAATTTACAACTACTATAAAAATGGAAGCAGCATGCTTTGGTTTATGTTTTTGCCATGTATGCTTGCATCTGCATCATCTGAAAACAAGCTCCTGTTACTTAGGAGCTTGATTTCTTCAATCGCAGATGAGTAAATGTAAATATAACCAAGTTGTAGATTCATCTTCTAATGACTCTGTAAATTACTCTCTCGAAAGTAGTAGACTTCAAGATGAGTCTAGCTTTTCCAAGGAGCAACTAAAGGAAATGGTTAAAATAAGTGAATGTATGTTCATGGTTGGAGGGAGGACAGTGTCATGAAATTGGTACTGCATGTCAGTGCATCAAGACTTATTTTTAGACAAGTGTTTTAACTTACAACTACTCTAAAACTGGAAACATTACACTTTAGTTTATGATTTTGCCATGTAATTCTCCTGGTGCTTAGGAGCTTGATTTTTACAATTGCAGATGAGTAAATGTAAATAGAACCAAGTTGTAGATTCATCTTCTAATGACTCTGGGAAATAGCTGTCTCTTGGAAGTAGTAGACTTGAAGATGTGTCTAGCTTTTCCAAGGAGCAGTTATTGGAGTATGTGATCCTTTTGAGTTTCTCTCATGGCTACTTGTTTTTTGGTGAGCTAAAAACATGAGTAGATGTTTGAACTCTTAGTGTAATATGTACTGTTGGTATTTGTGCTAAACAGGCTTGAATAGAAAGCAGACTTTAACGGTGATCATCATTTTGATCAAGGCTTCTATGCAAGGTTTTGTTGCTTATGTTGGACCTCTGGTCATTATACTTTGAGCTTTGATATTCTTATGACCTCTCAGACCCTGCAATACCAGGAGACTACTGTCTCCCTAATGTTTCTAAAGGATAAAACAATAACAAACTGAATCTTAATCCTAAATTTTGGGATTAACCGCTTGAGAGATCAATATATGAGAGTGGAAAAAAAACCATAAAATTAAAATTTGAAAGCAAAAATAAAGAAAATGAAACTAAAAATAAAAATAAAAATAAAAATAAAGAAAAAAGTGAAAATAAACTATTCATAGAAAGTTAAAATAACAATAACAATAATAGTAATTTCTGATTTTTCTACGCCACCTGTTGCTATCTACAGTCATCTCCTCAACCAAACCCTAAACCCTATCTGACGTTTTACTAAATCTCAAATATTTAAGGTTTCGCTTCTTCTAATTGGCGAGTCTTTGGGTCTTTGTTGCACATGTCCAAACCATTTTAGGCAATACTCTCTTATTTTATCCACAATTAAATTTACTTTTAAATTAATACATATTTCTTAATTTTTAATTCTATTTTATCTAATTTTATCACACATCCGTCTGAGTATTTTCATTTTAGTTACAGTTACGTTATACTCTTGTTTTTATTTCATGGACCAATACTCGGTATTATAAAATAATTGCAGGTGGAAGTAACTTGATATACATCTTGTGCTATTTACTTAGACTCTTTGTAGACTTGTAGAATTACTCCTCTCTCTTTCTCTCTAGGTTGGTGGTGACCTATTTCACTAATTACTAGTATACAGCAAATAAGGTCGTCTCCTAAGGGAATTGTGGATTTACTTCTTTTAAGGAAATAAAAATAATAAAATACGGGGGTTGAAGATTAACTAAACTAATAAATTAATTTAAGAAAATAATTGACTAAAAATAAATAAATAACTCAAAATTAAAGAAATAAAATTTAATGAAAAAATCAATTTTTAGCCAAAAGAATTATATCCATCTTGATTTCGTGTGATTGATCATCGATCTATCTAATGGATTCAACAAATCATAAATAAATTGGTTATAGTTATTCAATAAATGTCGAACAACTAATCTCTCCTTATTTCGTTAATAATTAAGAGAAGTTCGTTAATTATTTCTCTAATCTAAAGACGATCCTAAAGAAACTCTTAGGATTTAGTGTCTGACAACATTAAAATCTGGAGAGACATGATTCTAATTAATAAACACACAACGGGTTTATTTAAATTAGATTATTTAAATCCATGACATAGATTAGACTGTTAACAAAATCATGAATTTATGTCATGCACCACTATATTAAAATAAACAAAAAATTTTAGATTTGTTGTATTAATTGATTGTAAATTATTTTAAAATTATCAAATATTGACCACTATTCAATAAATTATAAAAAATCATAAACAATCAAGTATATGAATTAAATAAATACCGATGAAATATTGATGAAATATGCTTAATTAGATCTTACAACTATAGAAAATCAAGACTTCAATAACAAACTTAGAAAGAAAGTATGGAGAAAGAGATACTCACAAAATAAATAAACTATTGTTGGAATAAAAAGAATGTGCTGGAGAAAGCTATAAGGACGTGACCTGCTTGCCGCCTCCTTGAAACATGTAATGTCCCTCATATATATATAGGAATGAATTTCCTATTTTCTTAAAGGGAAATTTTTCTAAACCCTAAGGCAGTTACTAAATAAATAAAAAGGAAGTCTTAATTGACCAAATAACCGAATTGACTTGTCAAAGAAATAAACTCATTAAAATAGAAGATTTCAAAATTGGAATTTCCAAAAATTCTATCCCTAAATATTAGGAATAAAATAGTATTTTGAAAATCTTCGATGCGTCCAAATTAAGCTTAATTCTTCCTTGAATTCACGTGCAACCAGGAAAGGAAACATGCTGATTCGGCCTTCAATAAAATCTTGCAATAACTCCCTAGATCCACGTGCTCATATGCTAATGAGCACTACTATCCATTTTTTTTTCATTCTTTGAATAAATGCTCCAAATTTGCTCCTTTTTCTCTGCTTTTTTTCATAAGTCTTCTTCATTATTCTTAAAATATCAAATATTATAAAACATATCTATTAGTGTAATATTTATTTAAAAATAAAGCAAAATCAACTAAAATTATTACACCAATTTATGCCCTATCAGATGAGGGCATGGAAATGGAATAGATTGCATTTTGGCCTATTCTTTTCTTATTCTTATAATATTTATACTTTGTGATGGTGTAAAAAAGTCTAATATTGTGATCCTTCTCAATTTCCGGTTCTGATGTGTTCTAGGCAATTACTGCTATTCATAGAGTTTAAGTCCTTAATTATAATGATAAAAGGTTTGTAATTACTCTTTGGCCTTTTCTCTTACCTACTTGAGCAAGAATATATGCTCACTCAGATTTGTTATGGTTTTGGATCAACTTAAGTTGTTTAGCATCTAAAGTTTGATCTTTGTCTTGTTTAGCTTATGTACTTATAACACGTATATTATTTTTGTCTGGATCATTTATACGACATTTGTGTGTGTCGCAATTTCTTGTGGATCATATTTATGCCTTTCTTCCTTAGGGGCCTTCTGCACCTGTCAAAGAGGTTCAGCCAACATGCAGTAATCCAGTGTCTGCTGATTCAATCATGAGCTCCAAAACCGATCCAAATCTTTATTTTCCAGCTAGGCAAGCACATTCAAGCCTCTCCCTCTCATTTTCTGGTCTGACGGGCGAGAGTAGTACTGGAGACTATCAAGACTGTGGGGTCTCTTCAAGGATTCTCATGGGGGAACCTCCATGGTACCCCCCATGTCCTGAGAATTCATTGCCATCATCTAGCAGGAGTAGTGCTGTCTTACGTTACAAGGAGAAAAAAAAGGCTCGCAAGTAAGTTTCTTTCTAATGACATTTGTATAACTAGTTTATTTCTAATGACATTCATACAATTACTTTCAAGTGTGGAGCATGTGTTTATCATTATTTGCCCATTTCTTGCTGTGATTTACATATGATTATGCTCAAAACCATATGATTAAGAAGTCAACATTCACATGCAGTGTCCTATGTAGAATATCATGCACTTGTTGCTAAATTTGAAGGGTATCTTCTTTAACTACCTGAAGCAAGATGCAGCTTGCTACTTTGATGTAGAGCTTCATTAGATTGTAAAGCATGTCTTTGTTTTCTTGAACATAATTGAGAATTTAAAACCTTTTTCTTTTTTTTTTTTTTTTTTTTTTTTTTTTTCTTTTGGTCTAATGGGTAAATCCTGAGCAGATTCGAGAAGAAAATAAGGTATGCCTCTCGGAAGGCAAGGGCAGATGTGAGAAAGCGTGTGAAGGGACGTTTTGTCAAGGCTGGTGATGCCTATGATTACGACCCATTGTGCCAGACAAGAAGCTGCTGAGTGTCTATTTTCAGATTTCCAAAGACATTTATGGTTTAATTTAACCCTAAATATTGTTGATAAGTGCATGTGATTCCCTGTTGGTGGGGATTGGAAAGTAAGGATGAAATACTCTTTGTCAAACAAATTCAGAGTATAAAGAAGGTGGTGAAAGTGGCAAGGAGGACGAAATCCTCTAGGTCTGAATTTGGCATGTCATCAGCTGTCCAAGTTGTGTCGGAACAGCCTCCGTGCAACTTTTTTGAGGTGTTGTTTCTCCTTTCAATGCTTGAGAGTGGTTCCCTAATGCCCTTTTCTAATTTTTTTTGAGTGGAAATCCACTTTTTCGATGCATTCCTATGCTATTGCACATGTCTCTCTCTTGTCTGTCTCGGAGCTGGTAAGTTGGTCTGAGGAGATCCAAGTTGGTGAATATGGTTACCGTCGCAATCATCCCATGTTTGGTGGTGCAGAGCACATGTAATACAGGATCCCTCTTTACAAATGTGTAAGTAAAAAAGTAGGGTGTAGTAAGTTAGGAAGATTCGTTTAAATTAAGAAATGATGATAAGATGATAAATGACAACTAGTCAAACTCCCAACATCACAAAAGTTGTGAAAGTGAGAACCTTTATAAATGCATATTGAATTTTTGATTGTAGAAATGAGTCTCCATGATATGATATGATTATATATATATATATATATATATATATATTTTGTGATCTGTTTTATTATTGATGAAGGGCATTTGCTCGAACTGGAATTTGTATGTGGTTATCTTGTCTTGTGATTTGACCTGATCAGATCAGGTAATGTAATGCTGCTCAATTACATATGGTGTATATGTGTAGTTCTTCATATATGGACACGTCACTAACTCAAGAGGATGATGATGATGCTGCTGCTGTTGCCTTTTATGCACCAAAACATCTCAAACTAATGTTTTTCTTTTTGGAGACGCTTTTTACATGTTTTGGATTTCGATTTTTGAAACTGTTTAACAAGTTAAATTAATTTCTCTCTCTCTCTCTCTCTCTCTCTCTCTCTCTCTCATTATTATTAATTTGTCCTCTACAACCACAACGACTAATCTCTTAAAGTTTGTAAGTGATTACGCGAAAGAATGGGCAACAGCAGCAGCCTCCCAAATTCATCACCTTCGCCAGTTGTCTGTCTCTCCCAGTCCCAGTAGAAGTAATGATTCATTTTCTCATTCTCCTGAAAGGATGCATGGGAGGATATTCCAGTATTTTGACAAGGACGGCAACGGCAAGATATCGGCTTTTGAGTTGCAAAGCTGTGGGAGGAGACCTGGCAGGGAGCTCACCCCGGAGGAAACTCAATCCGCGGTGGAATACTCTGATGCCCGACGGTGATGGTGCCTTGGGCTTCGATGATTTCTCCAAGCTGCTTACTGCTACGGAGTCCGAGGAATTAGGTGATGATAAAGGAGAAATCAGAAAGGCTTTCCGAATGGACGCAGGGGACACCAACACCATGAGTGTCACTCCAAAGAGTTTAAAGAGGATGCTGAATCGACTCGGAGAATCCACTTCTCTTCAACCCTGCAAGTCCATGATTCGTTCCTTCAAACTCGATGGCCACGGCGTCCTCTCCTTTGATGAGTTCAAGCTCATGATGCACTAAATAAAGCTGACTCCGCCTTCCTCATTTGCTTTATTCTTTTCTCCATTTCTATTTTCTCTTTTTAAAAGTTTTGGATTCCCCCCCCCCCCCCCGGCGGGGGGCCAAAAACATCGGGAGTTCATTTATTGACCTTTTTGTTGAAAACTGATTTTACCATCCTGAGTCAAATTCTAATTATTTTGAGTTTATAATATCTACAAAATTTTAAATGATTATAATTTAATGTAATTTATTTAAGATAAATGTCAATATTCATAAACGTTATATATATATATATATATATAATCCTTTTTGTCCTGTTATTTGAACAATATCATTATAATAGTAATCAACTACTTATTTATTTCTTTTATTTGCATGCAAATAGCATTTTGGGTTTTCCTTTCTTTTCTTTTTCTATCAAAATAAGAGAAATTCTCAAAAAAAAAAAAAAAAACAAAAACTTCGTATTTGCATTGTATGCAAGTTGTGAGCCAGGGCCTGGGACCTGAGACCGAAGGCGGGAAAGCTGTTTGTTGCATAAATAGACAGAGAAACAAGAAACTTGGTCTCAACACTATCTATCTACAAACAAACTTGTTATTAGGAAATTGTACTAAACTCTTTCAATTGAATAATATATGTGAATGATCGATCTTAGAATCCCTTGTCCGTATTTCAACCCAACAGGCTTTTTGGAGATTTTCAGCGACGATGATCTTTATGTCAAATTTTTTCGGTATGAGGGGGTTGATCCGATGTGTGACCTAGGGGTTTATTTTTATTGAACGATGATGACACAAACAACGGTTTTTCTGTTTTATAATCTTCCTCGGTTCAGCCCTCTCACCCATTTGGGGAATGCATATGTTCTTTAGGTTTTCTTCTCAACTTTTATCTTACCTTAACTACTACTATTTTATCCTGTCATCATCCATGATCATCGTCCTTTTCATGGTTAATTCTAGCCGGAAAAAACTGAATATACAGGTCCCTGGTTAAAGTCCTAGAGCAAAATACATCATGTGGATATCAGATACAATTGAATGAGATATTTTGTAACACAATCATTGATTTGGGTTTTTGATACCAGATGGAGGGCACACATTATTTGTCCTATTTCAAACATGGGTACCTCTAGATGTTGGACTTCCTGACAGCTTCAAGAATTTTGTGCCAGTAAAAATGCTAAATTGTTTATTAGTGTCCGAGTTTTGGAACAAATCCAATGTAACAAAGAAAAGAGAGAAAAGAAAAAAGGTACATTGGTTTATGCAGAGGGAACGCAGAGCTTTCTTTTCTTTAATTTCTTTCTCTACCTTTACTATATTCTGTTCTGCTTTTCCTCCCTGTAATCTTTTTTGGATCTGATATGGTTCCAGATGTTCCTTCTTCTCTGATCACCCTTTCCTTGGTGGATTCTTTTCTTTCAAGCGGCATCACATCTTTCAACTTTTTCTCAATACCGGATTTTGCCACCTTATGGACATCGGCTCTTGAACCTCCTCTTTCTTGGTCAAAGAAGAGAACTTGCACCACCGTTCTTAATGGCAGTCTCTCATTTCTTATAGCATGGGCACACACCTCTGGTGACAGCTTTTGGCAGTCTAGAATACGGCAAAGTTGCTTTTTGTCTGCCTTGGTTAGTTCCTGATGCTCCTGGTGACAGAGTAAGTTCAGATTCAGAATGAACAATAAGTTTGCAAAGTAAATATTTATGCTGAAAAACAACGAAGCATTGTTCATCTATAAATATAACTTAAACATTGATGATGGCATGTATCCCGCTGTTTTCCTTTCTTCCAGTGAATACTTAATTGGGTCGTGAAACCATCAATTTTCATTTGGGGAAAACACTTGAATGCAAAAGTCTAGCTGCCACTCTGTCGAGTTGGAATAAATGGAACTCAGAAGTTAGTCAGATCTGATTTGCATTGCAACAAGCAGAATTGCCTGGTGGATGCTTTGGTTTGGCAGCACTACATGTGTATCATCATCAAAATTGTGTAATTTCATGTTTTAATAAGAAATTAAGGAGAGAGACTTAAGTAGGGTGCCAATGTAATGGTGCCAAAAAAAAGTAAAAAAAGAAAAAAAAGAGGATACTATGGAACATTGCTCTTAGTTGTCCACACTGTACCTTGAGATAAATGTTTATTGCCTTGTACAGGTCATCATGTGTTGGTCTGGCAATTTCAGGCAAAGCTTCTGCTAGAGATACTATTTTTGCTACTGGCATATTGGCATCCCTTGCAATCGCTTGCAGGTATGAATCAACGAGTTTCCCAACCTTTCTAATTGATCTTACAAATGGGCCATCCTCTGCTGGTGGCTGTCTTCTCCACAGCACCAAATAACTCTCTATCACTGCCTCTACTAAGTCAATATCATAAAAATGCTGATCAGAAGGCAAGTTTGAAGGAAACAGCAAGTCACCTACTGTTGCCTCTTCAAGTTGAAGTGCTGATCGTCTCAAAAGCTCTGTCTTTGTTAATGGAGATGTCGCTAGAAAGTTTGCAATGCTTAGGAGCCTTAGCAAGAAGCCAACTGTAACCGATCCCCTATCTGCAGGCATCATGCTCACAATGGTCTCAAGAATTCTCCTATTCTTTTCCAGAATTTGTTCAGCTTGAGATGCTGAAGCCTCTGGAGGCAGACTCTTTGTGGTGTCTGGTAGCCACCGGCAGGCATAGACATGCAAAACTTCACCAATAAGCTGCGGGGGGAGAATATTTGTTGACCTGATACCTGTAACTATGCATCTAAAAAGGTCTATATCAAGATCAGATATGTCTTCTGTCCACCAATCTTTTGGGACAAGTTGGCGGTTTTTTCGGTTATACCCTGGTCTGGTGTAAGTGTATGACCATGATACCTGCAAGGAAATCACCATTCCAAAGCTGATGTTAGCATCCCTTCTATCTTTCACAACATGAACAATAGCTGTTAATTGCATGTCTAGAGAATGGAGGAAGCTACCTACCTTTGCTGGGTCTGTTAGGATTTTTTCTACAATTGAATCGATGCATCTTCTGATGATCCCAAGATTTTCTGACCACTGGGGTAGGTGAGTAGTGGCTTGTAGTGTAACAATGGAGTCCTTCCATCCTTCAAGAATGCATGAGTTGAAAAATGATTCAAGTTTGAAGACAAAATTCCCCTTCTCAACTGATTCAATCATTCGGAGGAACTTCGCGGCACAAAATGCTGGAACAAAGTTATTGGCACTTAGGTTAATTGTTATTCCATAACAGAATTTTGCGCACAGCTCAAAAGCACCTTCTCCTCCTGGGATGTCATGGAGCTCTATGGTGTTCTTGCCAGAGTCACCAGTATCGGTGCAAAGCCGCTGTAAGAGGCCACACTTTGGCAGAAGCGGGTACTGTCGTGAAAGAAAAAAAACCAGCTAATGCAGAGCTACAGGATCTTGGTGAAACAAGCTATATACGTGTGAGATAATGGAGGCACAATTCAGAAATTTCTGCCTCATTAAACAGTCCCCCCACCCCCCCCCCCCCGGGGGGGCATCCATTGTTGTTTGTTGTGGATCTATTTTAGTCTCAGCGTGCTTGTTATATTTCATTGACACAGATATGAATGATTTCATTTTTCCACAACACTTTAAGAATTGATATTCCCCTCCTCTCCTATTTTTATGTTTCTATCTCTCACATTCCCCATCAATAATCCAAAGGACCTTCTCCAGATAAATGAAAGAATTAATGGAAGGAGAAAAGAAGGGACTGAGCAGACAGGATAGAAGAAATGCAAAAGGGTTGAAAAATGAGAGAATCATCTCAACATGCCCCTCTCACAGCAGTTAAAAGGGAACCCTCCCTATTAGAATGATGCTGAGAAATAGATGTCAGGGATATGTAATGGCATTGCTTATTTGCATAGAGATGGCAATGAGTATGGAAGGATTATGATCCTTACTAACAAATGGGACACACCTTATGAAGAAGGAAGGTAATATTGTTGATTTGTATGACAAGGTCGCTCGGTGCATCAGAGATCACAGACCTGCACAAATTTGTTTACAAAGAAAAGAAGAGTGAGAGGGGAAATTTATTTTTTCTTATTAGTTTCTTCAGAGGACATTGTGCAATAATTTTCTGATTCGCACTCATCATACCTTGTAGCCTCTTCTGTATAGAAGGTGTCCGGCCTTGTTCCAATTTTCATAAACTTCATTGCTGGAAAAATGTTTACCAAGTTAAAAACATGACAATAAATTCTTCATGAGACTATGCTGCCTCCTTCCAACATATTTATTTGAATTTAAAACAAGATATGGAGGGATTAATATCTGCTTCACTGATTATGTAATAGAAAAATATATAATCACATTATTTCTTCCTTTCTAGCAGTATTTTTTTTTGGGCGGGGGGGGGGGGGGTTGCTAAAGGAACATGTTAAGAATGATGACCCTTTAAGAATGACGAATCTCAATTAGAGCTTGTTGGAAATATTGAATTCCTTACCTCAATTGGTCTCCAACAAGAAGACGAAGAATCTCAAGGAGAGCTTATCAGAAATGTGGCCTTCCTTTCCTCAATTGACGTCCAACAAAGGCCTACAAATCCTCCGTTGTTCATTGTTTAGTACATAGAGAGTCTATCATAAGAATCTTCAGAATGATATCAAGAATTATTCCGAGGACAGCTTCATCTGGACAAGAAATAAGAATGACACAATGGACGCATTCTTTTTGCATCCATCCCTTCTTCCAGGAGGCTATATGTCTGATAATGCAAGTAAGATTTCTATAACAAGATTTTGGAGCTTGATTGTTGCTCTTGGTTTCACACGTCTTCCAAACACCAGGGAAAGTTTTCTGTAATTTGAGCAAGTTACAAAAGTTCTCCCACAAAATTTAAAAGACAATTGTCTTTTGTATTTAAAGAGAAATGCATCGAACGCATGGGTAACTAAAAGAGTGGGGATGTTGGGGGATGTTAATCAGCCTGAATATTCTCCACAATCCTGCTTGATTTTCATTGGATTTTTCCAAGAAAGGGAAATGCTGTCCTTATGCTTCTTGGTTTGTGGAATGACTTCATATTCAAGGTGCCTGCCTTTGATTTAAAATGGATTTCCTAATGAATGGTTTGTCCTCATTCACACTTTACTGACGGCACCAGCACCCACTTTTTCTTTATGGTACATAATACACTTCTGTGGTTCTCTTCTCCAAACCATCTTAAATTTCTCTACTCAATTTCCTGTCATAGCCTAAACTTGGATCAAATCCCTCTAGACATTGAAAGGAATGGCAATATGGTCTCACTACTGCTCTTATGTTATCTTCTGTTTGAAAACCATCACTTTGATTTTCTGAGCAGCTGCCTGAAGATAAGGGTGGAACGAACCACATGTGGGCAATGCCATCACTGGAAAAACACTATCCACAAAGAATTTAGATTCTTAGATGAGTATCTATAGTATTATCCAAATTTCTTGATCCGATGGGCGAGGGAAAAAAATTGAAATAAAGATCTGCACTTGCATCCTCTAATTTACTTCTTTTGACTGATTCTCTCTTGCAAAATACCAACTATAAAGATTTAGTGAGAAAGATAAGGATTTTCTTCCCAGTTGTTCGTTATCTCCTACCAAAGGTGGACACAACTTGTAGAAGATCAAAGTTGAATTTCTAATAAAGAATTAGCACATGGAATTGGGCACTTCGAGTTCTCGATTTCAAACTTCAATCACACCTGCAGACCAAGGTGAAACTAACAAGTTAAGGCCAAAAATTGTGATTGTTTGAGATCTTAACGAGGGATAAGCAAATAGTGGTCATTATCACCCACTAATTGGTTGGAATCTTTACCTAGTGGTGCATGTTGCTTCCATAAAACACATACAGCACAAAAAAGAGACCCACAAAGGCCACCAACGCAGTGGTTAGCTAGGATGTAGTGTAGCTCAGTATCAAGTGCCTTTCACATAGTAAAGCCATAAAAGGAAAAAGCCCTTCTGGTTTTCTTTAAAGTGGGGGAAATTGCAGAACCCCCACAAAGCACTTTTGTAAAAAGTCTGGCTAATTGGATCCAACACCCCATGAATATGAACAAGAAGAAGATGTTTGGCTTATGTCAGAGCCCTGTACAGAATCAAAATTGACCTTAAAAAATGTGGATAAGCTTGATGCCCATTTACCATAATAGTTGGCCACTTATATCAAAAATATATATACTTTGGGATTTGGTAAAAGGAAATCTTCACTTGGAGCTTTAGATTTATTATTATTCCCCTCTTGTCCATATTCTATTGGAACTTATCTAATAATGTCTCTGCCTTAAAGTTTCTTTGCACAATATTTTTTTCTAATTTGTTGCTAAGTTCTACAATATCATTTCCTTTTCCTTGGATGAAAGGAAAAAGGCACCTTCGGCTTTTGGTTGTTTTTGAGTGGGAGAGGAGATCATTATTACAAATTTGGGTAGATCTTTACACGTCACTCCAATAATTCTTCCATTTCTTACACAATATTGGTTATCATTAGTTGGAACTTGGTAGGAAAAAAAAAAATCATATGCCTAAAAAAATTAAAAGAGAGAAATCTTACCACATGGTGGCACCTATAATATGCTTGGAGTCCAAAAAGCTGTAAATATTATCCTCTGGAAGTTGAGATAACTGCAACACTTTAAGGTGTCTGGTTTAGGAGGATTTTGTGAAGTAAGGCGATATGGAAGAAGTTAAAGCTAAGCATGCGAACTTCAGGATGAATATATAAAATCTATAAGGAGGGACATGGAAAGGACAGGACAGGACAACTAGGCTGCTTCATTCTTCATGCATGCCATTCTGGAAGGACGATAGAAAAGTGGGGGTTTTCTGTTGAGGGGAAAAAATGAGGGTACCAAGTCATTAAGATGACTATGAGAGAGAGAGAGTAGTTGGGTTAGTCAACTTAGTAATGTATCAAAAGCATATTATGATAAATAGCTTTGAAGGGAATCAAATAGAAAGGAAAAGGGGTGGAGCAGTTGTTTCTCTTCTCTTAGCAGACATCATATGTCTTTTGTTTCTTGAAAGTCTCTATAATTGAAATTGATATTCATATTGCAATGAAAGCATGCAAGTTGTGGGGGGACAGTGATTAAAGGGAGTCCTCTAAATGAAGAAGAAATTCAAAAAGGCAAAAGGGAGTTGTTGGAAAGGTCCCACATGGAAAGATCCCCTGTGCATAACTCATGATGGTAACACCCACTAAGCACTCTTGGTATATTCTCTCTGGAAGTAGCAGCAGCAGAGAGATGGTGGGATTGGGTTGGCTTCCTCCTCCGTTTCTTATGTCGGCCACGTGTCTTGTCCTCTGCCGGTTGTTCAGCCATCCCCAATTTCATCATAGATGCTGACCTGTTAATCCCTTTGCCTTTTTGTAATACATGTCTGACTATGTTTATGTATTGCTATCGCCCTTGGCAAACTTATTAGCTAACCAAATCACCTAGCCTTGTCATATTGTTTGTATTACTATTAGATTCACTTCAACGCTCGAGCGCATTATTGCCCTTGTGTGTGCGTGTGTTATGGAGTCATCCATCCTTCCCTTTTCCTTTGTTGGTGGTTTTGGAGGCCAGACATAGACAGGCGTTTCTTCTGCTGTCAACGTGCAAGTGTGTGGTGTGGGATAGTGATGATTCGGAGCCCCATTTGCGTTTGCATGCTCTTCCAAAAGTCTCAACCCGTGTATCCTATCACTTCTTATTCGGTTTGACATTCACCCCACTGGGTCATTAAATTATTAAAGTTCGATGTGACTGGGACCCCGCACCCCTCTGCCATCCAAATCTAATCGTAATCCGTGAACATGTGCGCATCCAGATTAGGACTTAGTTTGCTATAGGGTTTTTTTGGCTTCAAATCTAACTAAACTCAAATAATGCTGCCAACGCCTAACTTGTATGATTGGTGATTATAGTGCCCATCACCACCATTTTATTGAATCACATTATCATTCTCATCATTAATAAGGATCCTCTATGTTTCCATGCTTTTCACACAAATTTGTTCTGCAATGATTGCTCAAAGTATCTTATTTAATCATTACACGGAGAAACCATATACGACATCTGACTCTGCACCATCTTCTTTTTCCCATGAAATAACTTGGAAAATGCTAATTGATCGTGCTGTCTGAATATAGGTGTAGCAGTTAGCAGTCGTTACTGAGTTCCCAAACTGCCGGGAGGCTTGATTAGAGAGAGTGAAGGAGGGGTTGGAGCGGCGTGAGTGGAGGCCGCAGGGCACATTTTCCTGTGACATATGCTTTATTTTGGTTCCAAATTTGTGGTTTGTCAGACTAGGATACCGCCCAAACCATATGAAAAGAAAAGGTTGATGATCAATCAGTTCATCCAGACTAAGGATTGGTTTGTTTGGGGCCTGACGAGGAGCCGTAACATTTGAAATGGAACTAGTCAATGATTCACTCTATCTCTGGATGGACCAACTTGAATAAAAGTGGTCACCTATGTTGCTCTCTTCTATTTTGAGACAATCAGCTCTAGTTGGAGCCACTGCACCACACCCTTGGTGTCTTTTTCCGGCTTTAAGCCAACTGGGGGGGAGTGGTGTCTGTCCTTTTCAGTAGGTTATCTTTTCTCAAAAAAAAAAAAAAAAAAATTAAAAAAAAAAACTTTGGAAGAAAAAAAAAAGCCTTTCTTAATAGTTCAGAGGTCATTTTTGGGATCCCGGTGAGCATGGCTTTCAACTATATCACTGCAGGGGTCCGAGCCGTAAAGCTATTTACTAGTAAACGTTTGAAACAGCTGAGCAACCCGATCACTGCGTTAATTGTAGTAGCTAGACCACATGCATGCAGCATCTCTCTTATTAGGCTAGACCACATTTGATACCCCCCCCCAAAAAAAACACAACAACAATAATAATAAAACACATGTTAATAACGAGACTCCCGTAGTTGTAATGTGAATACCTTCACAGAAAAATCATGGCCCTTGTATCAAGTATGGAACCTCAATTTTATGTGACGAGTTTAATTCTAGGGAAGGACATGGAAAATTCCAGACTGCCTAAAGAACCTATATGAGGGCAGAGTCACTACAGAGAAACGATGGGGGTGAAAAATATATCTCTCCTCATTTTTTTCACCTTGGTAAGCCTATATGCCTATCTAACAGTTGTTTGTCCAGTTGCCTTCTGAATTGAAGTCAAATTAAGGATTGGGACTCTGCAACTAAGGTTTCTTTCTATTGTTCTGAAATTTTCAGTAGATTTAGTTTATCATGCATGCAGTCACAGCAGTACTAGATACCTAGCCTGCAATTTCATGATAATTTGGTCCCAATTTTGTCCATGACTGGCTTGGTTTACCAGGCCATAGCATGTGTATAAGATAAAATGCTAAGGAGGACCGTCTTTAATTCATCATGCCATTTTCCAGCATATTGCAAAACACGTGGTTGCCTAAAATGCTTAGGAGGACCATCTTCAATTCAACGTGTCATTTTCCAGCATATTGCAAAACTTGCTTCATAAGGCTCCAATGCACTCTATCTTGGCAGATGAATAACAGACAATATGTTACTTGACATTCCCTTTTTTTATTTTTTTTTTTATTTTTTAGTATAAGTCAATGATATGGGCAAGGCTTCCATAAGTGACCATATCATCATATTGTTTATTCTATCACTCTTACCCGGGAGGTTCTTATTTGAATTTTTCATGCTAAATCAGGTTATTTTCTAGAGCAAGAAATCATGGGTACCAATTATCCAGAGGAACAAGATAATTCAATGTGGCAAGAGATGTTTGGGGATGGCACTGAAAATCTTTTGAGAATGTTTGCAGAATGTGAAAGAAGCTGGATGTCCTAACCCTGTCAAAACGATGAACACTGTCTTCACTGGGAGGTCAACAGTCAAGACAAAGTTGCAGCTCGATGTGTAATGGACGCTCATGCTTGTACCGGCAGTGGTCAGGGAATGGAGGGTACGAGCAGTTTTCCCTTGGGCAAATCCAGATTGAGAAAATGCAAACAGCGGCACCACCAGCAGCATCTCCTTGCCCATGGAAAAGGAGGCAGCGATTCCCGAAAGTATCGGCCTCGGGCTGCCCTCAGAGCTCAACCAAACAACAGAGTGAACGTACAAAACTTATGGGCCCGAAGGCAGGTCAGCAGCTCATCTCTTTCAAGTTTATCATTCATCACCTTGAGTTGACGACAACTTTTTCTTGTGTTCGGCAGGGTTTATGTTGAGCAACTGAAGTAGAACATTAGGAAGCTTAGGAAGGAGAAGAGCTTTTGGTAAAAATGTTCTGCCGCTTCAATCCTTTTAATATAAGATAAACATTTGGTAACCAGGGTTGATTATTGAACTGAATTGACCTGCTTATTTCGTTGTCTCCTCTCTTCGCAGCATGAATTGTAAACAAATGCACGGGGGACCATCTCAGCTCCTATTTAGAACCCCTCACTCTCATGTATCCCCCTCATTTTACACAGGTGCCTTCAAATTGAAAACCAAAGAGATGCCTGCAACTACCATACAGCACACCCCTGTATTTTCCTTTATAGAACAAAATTAGGTTTTCAGCCGAATGAAAGGTTACTCCACATAATTTTGCACATTCATACATTACACTACAGGGTCTCGCCCAAGAAAAAAATGCGCTGAACGTGAATCTCGTGGTAGTGTCCTGTCTCTCTGTCTCTGCCTCCCTGTTTCTCTGTCTCTCTCTGTCCCTCTCTCTCTCTCTCTCGGAGAAAAGGATATTATATGGAACAAAATGAAGTTTTCATACAGAAGAAATGTTACTCCACATAATTTTGCACATTCTTACATTCCAGGGTCTCGCCCAAGAAAAAATGCGCTGGATATGCATCTAGTGGTAGCGTCCGGGGTCTCGCCAGTGGAAAATATTGGAGAAACAACACAATTGAAACAACACAATTCTCTCAAATAATATCACATGATAGATTGAGAATCACAACCTTTCCAGAGTATCAATTATGCCCTTCGAAATAGTAACTTGGGACAGACTTCCATCATCACAAAACATATCAAGGACTCAATTTCACAAAGGCCATTAAAGATGACGAAGAGGAAAAAAATTGTGTTCCTTGCAGTTATCTCAAATTGCAAAACACTTGAGCAGGAAACATCAGAGGAAGGAAATGGAAAAAAAGAAAAGAGACTTCAATAACAATCTGGGGATGACCAAAAGAAAAGAGTCTCAGCAAATGTTGTGGACTGCGGATGCAAAAGCTAGCCATGACTATCACTTCAACAAACCAGCGGACTATTTCTGGTTCCAATTACAGTGCAGGTACAAGTAACTCAGCCGGAATTCCAAATCAAAATGATGGCAAGGCAGACATGTTAACCAGGAAAAAATTGCATTTTACAGCGAGTAGTTTCGATCAACAGTGTAATGGAGCCACAACTTTAAGCTGCTACCTGAATTTTCAAGGTTTTCAATTTCCCATCACAAGTTTTGCCCTTTTTCTTGGGCGGGATCTTGACCAAAAAAGTTGGGAGTCTACGAAGTATCCCATGCCAAACCTGATCATCACTGCTCTGGAATTTCTAATCATGTCGTCAAACTAGGAGAATTCTGTAGGTGTATAGCAACCATTTCTGCTCAGTTCAATTTAATCTCCAAATAAATCATCAAAGTCATCATCGTGGTTAGCATTTCTCAAAGTGCCTCCAGGTGTTCCACTTGGAGAAACTGGTGTGTCACCAGGACTAACAGAAGAAATTGCCCAAGATGAACCCACTTTTAAGGGAACTGATTCTCCATAGAGGTCATCATAAATTCCACTTTTAGGATTACTTTTCACCTTGTCCAAGACCTTTTGTAGTTTATCTGTCACCCCCTTTTGGCCAATGTTTCCTTCTCTAGTGGAGACCTGCTCCTTCCCTTTGGGGATCACAGTTACTTGCACAAGGGACTCATATTTTCCGACAAGACTACTTCCTTCTTTCACACCTACAGGACCAGGTTCCGTTTCAACATCAACACCATCAGAGATTCCAACAACTTCAACCAGCTCTCCTCCAACCTGATCCCTGAAGGCCACTCTTGTTCTCCTAAATCTTTTAGCTGCTCTTTCCTTTTCCTGGCAATCATGTTTCCCACGAGGTGAGCTCAAAGACCCAGGGAGTTTGAGCAGAGAGCCTGATTTGCTAAGACCATAACGATTAAGGAATGTATTGTAAGCTAAGACAGCTTCTTCATCAGATGGATCGGGGGATGGTGGCATGTTGATTTCCGTGGGTAGCAGAGGGGGAGGAAAAAGGGCCTCATTATTCTTTCTCAAGATATAGCTCCTTGTTGATGCAGCAAACCGCAAAGACTGACCCACTTCAAGCTCAACAGGGATATCTTTGGTCAACCGTTCATTGGCAACAAATGTACCATGAGCAGATCCCAAATCAATCACATAAATGCTGCACACGTGTATAATTGTTAGCAATAGCCAGCTTGACTAACAAATGAACACCTATAATTTGACATTACAGATAACAAGCCATCATTTCATGCTTTCATGACTGAAAATATTTTCAAAACAATACTCAAAAACTTGAAAAAGCATGGAGTTGTAGACTTAATGTAACAACTTTTTTCCCACAATGAACCAGGCAAAGTGATTAGTATCATGTCTAAAGCACTTGTGGCCGTGGCCACAGATCATCAAGCCAGACCATTCCACTAATTCTAACCCCACAGTTAGACTAAATTGTGATGATTTAGAACTCTTTCGCTCTCCAATGTTTCTACTTGTTTTATACAACCGGAATTATAATAATTAACCCTTTTTCCATGTCGTAAAGTCCCATGCCTTTTCTCATGTGTGGATTATTATGTCATGCTAGGATATATCATCATCTTCAAATACAAGATCATGACTCCCACTTTTCTTATTTGTAATATACCCAATCTTTGAAGTAGAGGTAGACAAGAATGAATTATACCTCAAGGGTTGCGATCTCCCCTCCCATTTAGGCTTAAAAGTAATTCATGTACTAATGCAAGCTATCCTAAGATGTGTGATGCTTTCGTTGCATCAGAAACATCTTGGTTGAATTTCATTCCTACTCTCTCAAGGAAGCAAGTTGGCATACGTATCTTATCCGGGTCTCCCTTGTGATCATGTGTCTATTTTGACAATCAGATTTCGTATCCAACTCTTAAAACTGTGGGAATCAAGATCAACATATATATACCCAATCAGATGCCAATGTTATGATAAATTGATAGGCCTAAAAATCAGTTGCAAGAAGAAGGAAAAGAAGGCCAACCTTCCATTCTTGTGAGGAATGACAGCAGCATGCTGACGTGAGACTGATTGATGATCGAGCACAAAGTCACAAGTTTGAATTTGCCTCCCAAAGATATGCCTCCGCTTATCAAGGTTGATGCAATCAATGACTTCACCATCTTTCAAAACTTCAAGATAGAAGAAACCAGGACGGGGCTCAATTGCCCAATCGGGTGGCTGCCAAGTTGATTGCCCCCCTCCAACCTGAGTCAACTGTTGGTTTGGCCACACAGGCCGTGTCCCTTCATTGTGTTGGTTGCTTGTCTGAGACTGTAGGTGTGAGGAATGGGTAACTATTGATTTAGCTGATGGAGGAGGAGGAGGAGGAGGAGGAGGAGGAGGAGCAGCCGCAGCAGCAGCAGCAGCAGCAGCAGCAGCTTGGGAAGCTGTTTTGGAAGCTGAATTGACTGTCACTGAAAATGGCTCCAAGGATTGAGCTTTTTTGAATCTTTCAAGACCAGCTCTACCATACATGGTTTTCCTTAATATTGTCTTTATTTAATACAATTAAATCAAACCTCAGCAAAATCAAATCTAATGTTCGACAGTAAATGTAATTGGCGATTGAAACCCGAGGAGACTGAGAGAGACACACCGACACACACAGATGCTTCGGACAATCAAATCAAACACGTATGAGGGTTCAAAACTCTCGATCGAAGCGGATTGTTAACCAACAAACTAGGAAGACAGAAGTGTAAGAAAAAACCAAAGGGGAAGAATTGAGAGGGGGCAATAAAGTATGAAACAATGAACTTACCTCGTAAAGAACACAGAAATATATTTTTGTAAAATCAAATCATCATCGAGAGAACAACTAGGTTTAATGTTGTTAGTTCCGAGTAAATCGAATATTTTTCGCGATTCCAAGTCGAGTGAGAGAAGAAGAAAGGTCTCAGCTTTGCTGCACTCGGAGACGGAGGTTTTGTTGAAGAGAGAGAGAGAGGGGGGGAGGTCGGAGAGTCGTTCTTGTCTCGGGATGGTGCAGCGCAGCAGGGAACTTCTCTCACTCTCTTCTATTTTATTATTATTATTATTTTCTGATTACTGTTATTATTATTTCCTATAATCCGAAAACACCCCCAATTTTGACATAAATCTCACGCTGTCTCCTTATGTTTTGCATTGGCATTTAAGCCCATGAAACATTTTCGAGTTTTTTTTTTTTTTTGATGGAAAAACTCATTTAATCATGAAGCCAAATACCCTCATAAAAATCTAGCCAGCTTTATTTGTTATCCTCACATGATAAGAGGAGTAAAGAATTTTAATAAAAAATTATGATTTAAAAAAAAAAAATGTTAGCCGGAAAATAAGAAGATTAATGCTTCTTTCTTTCTTTCTCTGTGTCCGCCTTGGAGACGGAGTGAGCAAGTGCTTCCAAGCAAGACAACATCTCTTCCTGCCCTGTTTGCGGGCAGCATCTTGCTGCTACAAAGCCTCTAGTCTCATCGTCCCTTATGCCCATCAGTCTACTGCACCATCAGCATTCAATTTCAAGCAAGGCCCACTTAAGAGGGTTCAAAATCACTCTTCTAGGCTGTTGAACATTTGCTGTAGCTGCTTGAAATTCCTTGAGCATCCGAGATATGCAATTTACTTCCACAACTTCCTCCCAAACCAACCACAAAATCATCACTCGCATTAATTAGATTATGTATGGCGCTCTCTCTCTCTCTCTCTCTCTCTCTCTCTCACATTTTCATTATAATATTATAACATTAATGTTATTTATTTGTTAATTTTTTTATGTTGTAAAAGTTAAATATTAAACAACCTATAAAATGTTATATACTTTTGTGTTGGTAGTTTTCATGCGTTATTGCTAAGGAAGGATTTAGTCAATTGTATAGGAATAAGATCCAATATTTTTTTTTTTATATACAGATATTCGAATATAGGATCTCCAGGTTGGGAGAAGGAAATTCGAATATAGGATCTCCAGGTCGAGGAAAGGGGATTTTGATGACTAGACTGTCCCCTTGAGAGAATAAGATCCAATATAAGAATATTATTAGGTCATGTAATATATTCCTAACTTAGCTTTATTGTATTTACTTTTTCAATTACAAGCAAGTGTATTTTCCAACAACTAGGCATTGAATTTTAACTGCCTAAGTGTATTAAGCAATATTTATTTTCAGTGTTAGATTTTTAATGACGTCAATAATCAAGTAATTGTGTAGGTTAGGATAATTTGAAACTTATTTAATTAATACGCACTACCGGTGGGATTGAAAGAAGAAAAGCAGTCTTGAGTTTTCTCGCCATCCAAAAGAAAAGCCTTGACATACCCCTTATCATGCTGCAGGTGCGGCCACCCTGCAAAGAGTCCCAAGAGCAAAAGCAATGCCACTTTTATCAATATGCCTAAATCTAATGACACGAAACAGTCTTCTCCCACCTATTAACAAAGCATAATTCATTCCTTGTGTGCTTCTCTATTTCCTGTACGTGTCTGCACGGATTATACATCACCCTGAGATTTTGAACACATTATGTTACAGAAGTGAAAGCCAAAAGTGGAGGCCAAAAAAAGAGGCTCCACTCCATGCACTTGAGAATCTTTGCACAAGCTTTTCAACAAGCATGGAAAGAATCGATCAGTACCCTCCCTGACCATGTCTGGCAGGCCTGAAAACTGGGTTCCCCATTTTCAGAAAATTTGCGGCCAACAGCTCTATCCTTTGGGGGAGATGCATCACAGCCTAGAAGGCTCCTCAAATTTGGACCTGCACTGTTCCGAGAGAGGCAAACCAAATGCGCACTTCTTTCCTGTAATGTTGGAAGTCAATTGTCGGGAATGAATGAAAAATGGTACATCAGGTTCTGCCCCTCCCTGCGTGGGATTACATTGAAGATTTTGCCAAAAGATGAAGCTTCATGATCACCTGGCCCAAAATAAATAGGCAAAAACTAGCAGCAATGTGCTATCTCCCGGCTACTTCACTAACAAATATTCCTTCTCAACAACACTGAAGATCACCTTCATGCGACCTTTAACATTTGATACCACATTTTTTGTTATCCTTTTTTGATGCCTTGTGCTTTTCAGCCATGCTAGTCCAAGGAATACTTGGACATTACATGCCTTTAATCTTGAGGGTAGATCCTCAACTTGGTACCTCATGTGAAGCTGCCATGATGGAAACGAAAGTCCATTGTTTTGTCCAATGTTAAGGATGAAAAACAAAACCAAGCCAGCAGAACATTGAATCAATAAAATCCATTTTCACTTACATTGAAGTAATCACCAAGTGGAACCCTATCAAGAATCATGACTTCTTCAATAATCCAACCCTTACCATCAGGAAGGGGAGATCTTTGTTGAGTGCTAGTGACTCCTCCTCCGTAACGGGAAATATGCTTGTCAAATTTATACTGGATCTGCCTTTGGTAGACATCAGGCTTCTCCAATTCCCATGGGCTGTTGGAATATTCAAGGCAACCAGCTTTCTCAATGACTTTGTGGTCCAAGTCACCTCCATTGAAAATTTCCAAGAAGAAATCACTCTGAAGAAAGTAATGGTCTGGTCAGATTGGTAGATGTCTAACAAAATGCAAAAAACACAACTTACATGCCCCGCGGGAGTGCGTATGTACACAGGTTGTAAGCCCATGCAAATTTGCCAAAGAGAATCATCTTGTATTGTACAAGGCAAACGTAGAGATATAGATTGCCTTAATAGGATGAGGATCATTGAACACAAGATTTCATTTAATAGATCTATATATTGTCACAAAATTACTTAATTGGCAGCAGTCGCAAACATTTTTGTTTCCTTTTTGGGATCTATGGTCACATAAACAATTTTCAATGGACCAGGAGAAACACACTCCAACACCAAATCAGGAACACAATATCAATTGGTGAAGTCAAAGACTTTTATACAGGGATGTTAATCCATAATGTTTGTTTGTGAAAAGGCCCTCAACAAATGCATGCTTCAGTTGGTTAGAGAGAGAGAGAAAGAGAGCTCACTGGAACAGAAAGAACAGACGAATAAACCTCAGAGATATTGACATCCTCAAGGTCCAAGAAAGAGCCATTTTCTTCGGTCTGAAGGCTTTTGGCTTCAGATTCTTCTTCGACTATTTGCACCTTCTGCTCAGGACTCAGGGAGCGTGCTTTCCACAAGGCCATAATTGTCCTATTCATCAAGCATCAGCCAATTAGTGCATTACAAATAAAATAAACGTTCTTGTCTCTATACTCTACCTCAGACATCGATAATGATTGAGGTTTCAAACCTGTTTATCTATTCTGCAACTCTCATAGAGCAAGCAATCACCAAGAATCTTTAAAGAATGTAGGTGCGTGCAAACTTGGAAAGAGGGGAAAAATTTACAGAATGGAAGAAAATATCTGAAATTGAATTAGAAGTATGTACTCTTAAGAATATTAGTCACCATAATTACCTGTGTGCTGCACCAAAAGATACAAAAGACTGGAAATGGAACTTCAGCCTCCCTTGAAAATCCTGTGTTTTTGCACCATGCTTTGCATCAATACCTCTGCCTTTGCGGAGAGTAATGATAATTATCGGACTGCCCATTGATGACAGAGTTGGAGAAAGCTGTTGTATGTCTTCTATGTCCTCCCAAAGAAAAAAGAACTTTGTTTTGTGCCCAAACATATTTGTATAGAACCCAATTATTCTCGGTGACAAGAACAGACGACCCTGCACAAAATTAAGAGTGCAAGTTAGCGGGATATTCTAGACACATGAACAAACAAAATCATTATGAACAGCACCTGCAGGGGCATTTTTCGTTTCAGGTGACACCTAAAATCATTAATGAGAAATTCCTCTGGTGGAAGCCCAAATAGTTTCTGAAATGCTGTGTTCGTTTGAGGAGATCGCAAATTTATCTACAAGTGTTGCACAAAAATTCAATAAATAACATGAAGATGGAGGGTAAAAACCATTATTTTGCACATCCAATTTCTAGGAGAAAGGATTCCTGTCATTACCTTCTTCCCAACCTCTTTCTCCACCTTAGTCAAGTACTCATTAACAACATTGGTACCTCTAGTGTTGTCCAAGAAAATTCGCAGGTGCAGCTTAGATTGGCATGCCTGAGCTAGCTGTCCTTGGAGAGGAATCCACACATCAGCTAGATCTGTTAAATTACTTCTTACAAAGTTGATTTCAGCATGCCCGAGGGATATAGCCTCATCAAAAGGCCCATCAAAATCGTAAACTTCTACATCTAGCATTGATGGAGGCTCGTCCATTGCATCAAATTCAAATATTTCTGCAACGACATTAGGGCTCCAAACATTAATTATATCAAGCGAACGAAGACTAAATTGCTTTTTGGCCCATATATGCATGATTTTATCCGCACTGCCAAGATCCTGGAACTCCATTTCGAATTAAGATAAACTAGTCCGCCTCAATTCCATTTTGAATACTGATACTGAAAGGAAATAGAAGCTTACCATTCCAGTGAGGATCAGATTTCTGGAACTTGATGGAGCTGGTTCTGGCTTTCCCATTGCAAGTAAAGACGACATATGGGTCGGAGAATCCACTAGAATCAACAGCTGCTAAGTTGTTTCCTTCGATCAACGCAACAGTGAGCAACCACCCATCTCCTTGAGCTTTGACACCGTGATCACTGCCTAGAACAACAATTATATAATTTAGCAAAATGAATTTTCAAGCTTTTATTTATTCTCCCTTAATAGAACTAATGTGCATGACACTTTCAGGGAAGAAGAGATCATTTTAATTGAAATAAGGCATATGCACACACTTTGGGGAAATGAAGCACAACCATAGCAGTCACAAGATGTAACTCCATGTAAAAAGACCAATACATGTGTTAGCACGAAGTTAAGCAACATATTAATCTCTGCACGTAGAGTGTCATTCCAAAGCATAAGGATTGCACTTCATATAATGTGAAGAAGCTTATACCAACCAAAGATACATGTGATGCGCGATGAAAAGTACCTTTTTGCACTGTGGCCAGCATGAAGCGCGAAATCAACTCCAGGACTTGTTTAGTTTGAAGAACTAGGACTCCACTCACAATAATCTCACCAATTGAGTCTGGCAAATCTAGGCCAACAAACTCAAGCCCTTGAATTGTACTTGGCATGGCCAAAAATATATGCACAAGCACATACAATCCAATAACAACTGTTGAAATTACAGTAAAATTTGCAAAATATTGAAATGCTAGTTTCCAATCTGACTGTGATTCCACCTGTAATGATGCCAAAGCCTGATCCTTGTTGGACCCTATGTCCTTTGCATCAACCACTTTAACAGTTTCAGATAACAGAGTTGCATATGGCTCAAAGCTGTCCTTCAGGCCCTGTCGAGCTCCACCCTCTATCATACCCTTCATTATGGTGCTCTGAATAAAATTCATTCTCCATGATATTACCAACCTTGAACATTGTTCTCCTGATGGCAACTCAGGGCCAGGTGTAATGCAGAAAAGCAACTCTGTCCTAAATGTACTACCATATGGGGCATCTGGGGTGCTTACACTTGCTAGCACCGCAAAAGCCTTCCCATCAGCTTTTAGATAAGTTTGCTCTTCAATGCCTCTCACAGCCTTGATTAATTTGGTTGCAGCCTTAGTGTAGGTGACCACCCTTTTCATGCTCTCCCCGTCATTCTCAAGTATCCAAGGCCCCTGTTGTAGCTCTGTAGTTCCTTGTGCATCTGCCGCAGACTGAGAGAATTCTGAATCAGGTGCAAAAATTAGAGAGTTAAGGTCTGCAGGTGCAATCAAGTACAACTGGTCCAGAAGTATTCCTCCAGGCAAATCACTAGGAACCTCACGACCTTGATCTTTCGATTCAATTATCTTCATTATTTCTTCAAACGGAACAGCAGAGGACTGCCCTTCCAAAGGGCTCTCAGCTACTTCATATTTAGAAGATATAGGTCTCTCAGGTGAGGGAGAAACACTTTTACCAGAGGTGCTAGATGCGCTGTCTGCATTCTTGTTAAAAATTTGAGCAATTCGTCCAGCAAACTTTTGTGCTTGAGACTTGTCTTCCTTGGAAGAAGCAATTTCATCACTTCTCATTGGCGAAGGAGACCTAAAACGGTCACTGAAAGACCTGGCAGGTGATGAAGTAGCCGAGTCCATCCGCTTCCCAACATTTGATGTTGCATGGTCGCAATTGCAACTCTGTTCCCCAATGGACTTGTTTTGAGCCAAATAAACTGTTAACAGTATTTCGCCTACCAATGAAAAGCGGCATTGACAAAAAAAGGAATAGTAAGATCATATTATCCAGCAAAATGGGAGTAGCTTTCACCTACCGATAAAAAAGCAGCATAAAAGTAAAGGTATAGTAAGATCATTCGATCCAGCAAAGTGGCAGTAGCTTGAGTAGCTATAAACATAGAATCTTGAATCAATTACGCAACTACAATCACAAGGCGCAATATATAGACCACCAAAGTGGTGTCACCATATACCCAAAAAACTTGGACAGAAGAGAAAAACAGAGAGGATTACAAGAAAAGACAAAGGGAGAATACATACCACAATCCTTAATCTTGGACTTCTTACTCTTGGGTAGGAGAGGATACCAGGCAGTCCCAAGAGAACTGTTTTCGGCATTTAAAACTTGAGAAACAGGGATTTTGAGTTGACCAACAAAATCATCATTGAAGTACTTATCTTCATCCATGACACAGACGACAAGTTCATTCTTAAGGTCGTCGACCCTGAAACTAAATTCGTCACCCCATTGAGGATTTAAGCACTTCTTCACCACTTTGGTCTTACCCTTCTGCTTCCCCAAATGCAACTTCACATATGGGTCACACAGTCCATTAGGATCCATTGCCGGCAGATTTCGTGCCTCAACTATCGTCACATGTAGTTTCATTGTGTTCCTTTTTATCAAGATTTGTACGAAATTCAAGATCTCGACAAAATTTGGAGGGTTTTTGATCAATTTTAGAATTCTTGAAGAAACCCCAGAAATTTTAGTATAAAGTATTGAATGAGGTGATCATAATATAAAAATCAATGATTGCACAGTGTTACAGCAATATATTATGACACGAAGGAGAACGAAGTCGACTGAAAAATATAAGGATCATTTACAGAGAGAAGTCAGAAGTATCAACCGAAATGGCATAACCCCCAAAAAAAAGGAAAATCTGAATCGAAGAAATGATGGGTATTGAGAATCAAATCGAAATTCGTTGAATTACAAGTGAAAAAGAATGCGAATGATCCAAAGATGAAATTTTGGCGAACCACAAGATGGGGGAGATCAATCAATTAAACAGAATAGGAGAAACGGGAAGAGAAAGGAAGGATAGAGGGAAAAAGAAGGGAAAGAAATAAGCTTAAAAAGGAAACGACAGAAGAAAAAGAAGAAGAAAATAGAAAAAGTGATTTGGATTGGAGAGAGGAAGATGACGATTAGAAAGAAAAAAGCTCAGGGACTTTTCTCCTCTCCTCTCCTCTCCTCCGCTACTTCTAAATTTCTTTCCCTTTTTTATTATTATTTTCCTCAGATGCCGCTGCCGCGTTTGTTGTTTGGACTTATTGACCCGCCCGGCTTTCTATTTTTTTTTTTTATTGTATTCTAGTTTTTTTCTTTTTTTTTTTTTATATATATAATAGACTCAAATCTGAATTTATTATATAGAGATAGAAAAGTTATCATTTGAGTAAAAGCTAATCAGCATTGTATTCTATTTCTAAGACTATATTGTAAGTCTTGAATGGAACGACTTTCCCATTTTTTTTAATTAATTAATTTATTTAATTTGATGTATTATGGAATTTTGCAGAGGAAATCTTTTACATTGTCAATGCTTTTTAGGAAAAATAATAAGTTGTAATAATAGAAGTAAAACATCAATTAATGCCTGGTGGGCCCACCCGAGTGGAAACACAAGAGAGATAGGAGGGGCCTGAAGTCAAAGGTGTTGGTTGCTACTCGCTGGGCCACAGGGAGACCCATCATACTTAATATAGATATATAATAACAAAATAAAATGGTGACTTCATTTATCATTTGATGTATAATATGGAAGAGTCAATTGCTTGGAAATCAGATGAGGCTTCTCTCTTGCCACGTAATTCTTTTGTTAGAATTTTCATTAATTATGAAATTTATTATATGACAGATGAAATGTCAAACAATAAAATAGGATAAAATGAATATAATGAATATTGTGAGAGATTAATATGATATTATTAAATATCAACTTTATGGTTATGAGGTTATGAGCTTAAGATATTGACCTCTCGTATGGTTTATGGGATGGATATACCTAATTAAAGATATTGAAAAGGACATACAAACAAGCAAGAAACATGAATTACAACCTGCACTTGGAAGTTTGTTCCCATCGCTGGATGAAGGTTCTTGACATCAAAGGGGTTCTCTAGATTCTCACCCACCTTTAGCAAGGCACACCCAACCTGTGAATCACAAGTTATTAAGCAGTGTAAGCAATTAGAATAGTGCATTTTCACTCTCTATCGTCCTCTGTCATGCACATTAAGTAGGAAAGCAAAAGCATCTGCATCATGTTTGATATGATTGTATTTGTATGGCATAGAATGAGCTCAACACTGTGCATTGATTCCTCATAGAAAATGAACTAATTGACTAGGATTCAAGAGTTAAAACATTTCATATTATACAACATAAAATAATTATAATTATAATTATAATAATAATTAGCAACAGCACACTTGCAAGACAGAAACCGTGATGAGCGAGAGGAACATACAGGAGAAAAAAAAAACATAAGAATCGCTACTTACTGTAGGGTAAAAATGTATACAATGAAGTCTTGTATCGAACGATGCGGCTGTGGCTGCACCCAGGGCATCAAATTCTGGTTAGACAGGACACCCGAGAAGTGATTCACATTTCACCCACACACAAAGTCAGGTCCTTACTCTTACGGAGTCACATGACCCTATTACATTACAACTTGTAAGACAGCTCATAATTCCTTCACATGAATTTACCTCGAGAAAAGAACCACTTACGGTGATATTGTGTATTTGGATAGATCTTTTTCTCCTTCAAGTGTAGTAATTAATTCTATTATCTGTCCACAAGCAGTCTGGAACTCCGCCGGTTGATAGATTATAAGTCAAGTGACTTTTGACATCTATTACGGAGTGGTTACTAAATCAAATCTAGGAAAAGGAACGACCTCATTGAACAAATGCAACAAGTCCACATGGTAAGGTTTTTCTCTGAAGTGTCTTTTGCGGATCATAGGAATGTGATTGCGGAGTATAAAACCACATCATTTGCTGCAATTAGACCAAATTGCAATAGACAGTTCAGACATGTATCCTTCAACAAAACATGGAAGTGACAAATTGTGCTTAAATGTGCTCCCAAGATGCACAAACCAGTAGAAATCTAAATCAACAAGATTGACCACGCTGTGTATGGGCACTATCCATCATATCATCCACCACAAGAAAGAATGCTTGAAACTGCGAGTAGCTTTTCCATCAAAAGCACAAGAACTAATTTTTATTTGAGCTTCCTACACCCAACAAGGAAAAAGTGATGCATAAGGAGTAGTTTTGGATGGTCATACCAATTCAACACACCAAACGAGAGCACACAACAGAAATATTTCTTCCTCGGTGAGTTCCTTTCCTTGTTTCAGCGGCTTGTAGCTGTCAATGACAGAGAGTCCCGATTTAACTTCCCTGCAAAGACGCAAGTGGCTCCACAGTTACACCTGTATAGTAAGCCACTCTTGCAGTAGCCCTCCTTTTCTCTCATTCAAGCGATATTTAATACGTGGCATGGCACAAATATCGTTGATTGAAAACTTTATCTACTCTCACTTCCAGGCGCACTGTCGTCCATCCTCTGCAGTGAAAATGATTGTGCGTTAGGAAAGAAATCTTCAAAATCTTAAAAATTGAGATGTCTACGCATAATATATATGATTGCAACAATCTGGAAAATATGTTTAAATATTAACAGTACTAATGATCGGAAGGTGGGGGGTAACAAACTAACCCGTTGAACCCATTGACGAGAAACATCTGTAAATTCAAAGGAAGGATCCTCAAGAAGCTCAGATTTGAGAATGGAGTAGACGTCCGGGAAGGTTGACTTAAGATCAGTCATTGCTCCATTTATGGTTGACATATCCCCAACAGTAAAGAATTTGTGGGTGCGTTTGTGTGGGAGGGATAGAGAGGGATATATGGAAGGAGGGGTTGTTAACTGGGACTGAGTGCCCGTGCTTGTGTACTGGTGGGAGTAGAAAGAAAAGCAATAAGAGAATTTAGAGATGTGATTTGTCATACTGTTCGCATTTTCAATAACTCCACAGATACAATCAATTTCTCATAGAAATCCTCAGGATCTATATGAAGTTGAGAGAGCTGAAAAGGAAAGGTATGTATGTGTAAGTGAAATACTAATTGTATTTCTTTCTAATGATTTTGTATAAGAGAATATGACTTACATATATACATATCAATCTAGTAAAAATAGGAAAGAGAATCAAGAAGTCAACCGAGTTATAATAGGAAAGAGAATAATAGAGAATAATGGGTAATATACTAAAATACATAATTGAAGGCTAATTATGTGCCTAAAATCTATGCACATTAACACCCCCCCTCAAACTCAAGGGGGGATAGTAGAGACCAACTTGAGTTTGCGAAGTAGAAGATTGAACCGTCCAGGAAGATGAGCTTTAGTGAAAAGATCAGTAGTTTGATTTTCAGAAGAAACCGAAACAAGTTGTAAAGTGCCACATTGGAGATGTTGTCGAACAAAGTGACAATCAGTTTCAATGTGTTTGGTGCGTTCGTGGAAGACATCATTATGAGCAATTTGAATGGCACTACAATTGTCACAGTATAAAATAGTAACAGAAGAGTGTGTAACACCCATATCCTCAAGTAACCAACGGAGCCACAGTAGTTCAGATGTAGCATCTGCAAGTGCTCGATATTCTGATTCTGTGCTAGAACGAGAGGTGACCGTTTGCTTCTTACTGCGGCATGAAATGAGGGAGTCACCCAAAAAGAAACAGTAACCAGTGGTGGATCGACGATCAATAGGGTCCTCGGCCCAATCAGCATCAGAGTATCCAGACAAAGTCAATGATGAATGAGCAGAAAAATGAAGGCCATGAAGGAGAGTGCCTTTGACATACCGAAGAATACGAAGAATGGCAGTAAAGTGAGTGGTTCGCGGAGTAGACATAAACTGGCTAACAATGTGCACAGTATAAGCAATATTAGGGCGAGTCACTGTAAGATAAACAAGACCACCAACAAGTTGCCGATATAGAGTAGGATCAGGAAGAGGTGTACCATCAAATGGAGTTAACTTAACATTAGTGTCTAATGGTGTAGAAGCAGTAGATGAGTCTGTGATGCCATATCTAGATATTAAATCAGAAGCATATTTGGCTTGAGATAGATAGTAACCATCAAAGCTAGACGAGACTTCAAGACCAAGAAAGTAATTGAGTGATCCCAAATTTTTCATCTCAAAATGATGACTAAGATAATTCTGTAAGTCAGAAATGACCAAAGAATCATTACCTGTAATAATCATATCATCCACATAAAACAGCAAAAGAACAACACCCTTGTCAGTACGACGAATAAATAGTGCAGAATCATGAGAACTAAAGATGAAACCAAAACGTATAATAGTAGAGCTGAATTTGGCAAACCATGCGCGAGGAGCTTGCTTAAGACCATACAAAGCACGACGAAGAAGACAAACTTTCTGTGGAGGATGAGAATACCCAGGTGGAGGATGCATATAGACTTCTTCATTCAAATCTCCATTAAGAAATGTATTTTTAACATCCATCTGAAAAAGAGGCCAATGTTTGGTTGCAGCAACAGCCAAAAGACTTTGGACAGAGGTCAATCGAGCAATAGGAGCAAATGTTTCTTCATAATCAATGCCGTATTCCTGAGTATAACCTTTAGCAACCAAATGAGCTTTATATCGCTCAATAGAACCATCAGAGCGAGTCTTAATTTTGTAAAGCCATTTACATCCTATAATAGTTTTACCCGAAGGAAGATCAACTAAATCCCAAATGTGAGTTTTCTCTAAGGCCTGAAGTTCTTCAAACATTGCTTGCTGCCACAAAGGATTAGTACTAGCCTTACGATAAGAATGAGGTTCATGTAAAGAGACAATAGTAGAAAAACAATGATAATCTCTAAGATGATGTGGAGTGTCTCGTACCCGACTGGAGCAACGAAGAGAAGGAACAGGATCATCAGAGGAAGCAGATTCTGGAAATGCAGAGGCAGATAAGGGATCAGATATAGTAAGTTCAGTAAAAGAATCTGAAATAGAAGAGTTTGTAGTAGAGGAAGGAAATAATTCCAGTAAAGGATCAGTAAAAAAATGTTGAGAAGTAGAGAAAGAACCATGGAATTTGGATAATGTAGAAAACATGGTGTGTTCCCAAAAGGTGACATGGTGAGAAATACGTAGTCTGCCAGAGATAGGATCCCAACAACGATAACCTTTATGTTCTATCCCATACCTAAGAAAGCAACAAAGACGAGCACGAGATTGAAGTTTAGTATGTTCATAGGGATTAAGAAGAACAAAACAAGCACAACCAAAAACTTTGAGAGTAGAGTAGTCAGGTGCCTTGCCATGTAATCGTTCAAAGGGAGAGAGATTTTGAAGAACTGAGTGGGGAGACAATTAATAGTATAAACAGAAGTAAAAGCAGCCTCACCCCAAAATTTTTCAGGACAGGATGCAGAAAGAAGGTGAGCACGAACAAAATCTAAGATATGACGATGTTTACGTTCTACGCGACCATTCTGTTGAGAGGTATAAGGGCAAGATCGTTGGAGAATAGTGCCATGTTGTTTGAGAAACTGGAGAAGGATAGAATCCTGATACTCCATGGCATTGTTAGTACGAAGAATTTTAATAGGACACGAAAATTTAGTTTTAATCATGGTAGCAAAATCAATATAAATTTGGGGCAATTCAGATCTATGCTTGAGAAAGTATAGCCAAGTTAATCTCGAATAGTCATCGATGAATAAAACAAAATATCGATAGCCATTCACAGTGGGAGTAGGAGCAGGACCCCAAATATCAGAGTGAATTAAACCAAAAGGAGTATCACAAATAGAGTTATTATTATTAAAGGATAAAGCAGGTTGCTTTGCTTGTGGACAATGTAAACAATCAAAAGACTCAAATTTAGAAAGGCCTAATGAACCACTAGAAATCAAGGATCGGATTTTATGAGCAGAAGCATGACTAAGACGGAGGTGCCATTGATATGACAAGGGAATGGTAGTAGAAGCAGAAATCTGTCGTTGAATAGGAATGTAAAAAGATGTGAGCTCAAATAATCTGCCCACCTTGCGTCCCCTTCCAAGAATCTGTCCCGTCTGAAGGTCCTGAACCTGACAACCAAGAGGAGAAAATGAAACAGTAAGACCAAGATCACACAATTGACCAACAGAGATTAAGTTTAAGGCTAGACTAGGAACAAAATAAGTATCGGGAAGGGTAAGGGTAAAGGTAGTTGCTGTGCCAGTATGAGTAATGGTCATATTACTACCATCAGTAATGTGAATAGAGGGAAGAGAACTAGCAGGAGTTGGTTTAGACAATAGAGAAAATTAAGAAGTCATATGACTACAACAAGCAGGATCAAGGAGCCAAGTATTACCTGGGGTGACAGACAGAGCAATGGAGGGAGGAATCACTTGTTTAAGAAGAGCTTAGAGATCCCTAATAGTAAGAAAAGGGGAAGAGGACTCACCAGAGGAAGCAGCAGCAGCAGCAACAATGGTAGAGGATCCAGGTTTAGAGGAAGACTTGGATTTCGTCGAATCCCCTTTAGGACGAGATGGGCGAATTGGACAATTTTCCAAAATATGGCCATGTTTATGATAGTATCTGCACTCAACAATAGGACAAGTAGCGAACGTATGACCAAGGTTGCGGCAATTCTTACAAAAGGCAGATCTAGAGTTGGAGTGAGGCTGAGTGATTGCAAAAGCAACTTCTGATGAATGAGGTTTGAATAAACCAAGACGAGTTTCCTCAAACAGAATTTCTTTAACCGCAGTATCCAAAGTGGGCAATGGAGCACGATGTAACAGAGCAGCACGTACTGATTCATATTCAGGACGAAGTGCTATAAGGACTTGAATGAGACGAAGATGATCATCACTGATTTTAGCTTGGGATAACTAATTCCATACAGGTTGAATGATGGCAAGAAAGTCATTAACTGACTATCCCGACTCTTGCTTAAGGCTATTTAGAGTAGTGAGCAACTGATAATAATGTGCAAGACCAGTAGTTTCATACCTATTAGACAAAAAATCCCAAATTTCTTTTGCAGTATCAAAGTCAGCAAACTGAATATGAATGGATGAAATAGAAGTGTTGCAAAACCAAGTAATGATCTGATGATTTTTACTATCCCAATCCTCAAGACGTTCAGCATATGTCGCATCATTTTCATTTGTATCACGAATTGGTTTGACAATATCACAAGTAATAATACGTCAAAGTTTACGTCCAATTAAAAAAATTTTCATACGTTGAGACCACAATATATAATTAGAGCTATCCAGGATAGTACCAATAGGATGAGAAACTTCAGATTTATCCACATCAAGAAACCCAAAAGAAGAACCAAACAGAGACAAAAAAATAATTCAGAGAAAAAAATAAATAAACTGACTAACCAAAGCCACCAATCGGGTCACAAATCAATTGTGACAATGAGAGTAAGAGACAAAAACAAATTGATAGCTCGAAAACCTAAAGAGAGCAGGGCTCTGATACCATGTAAGTGAAATACTAATTGTATTTCTTTGTAATGATTTTGTACAAGAGAATATGACTTACATATATACACATCAACCTAGTAAAAATAAGAAAGATAATCAATAGATCAACCAAGATACAATAGGAAAGAGAATAATAGAGAATAATGGGTAATAGACTAAAATACATAATTGAAGGCTAATTATGTGCCTAAAATCTATGTACATTAACAGTATGAAAGAAAGTTTCTCTACATTGGTTTTGTCCCATGCATGGAACCCAACAATTTTAGGTGACTACTATGAACAGATAATCTGGCAAAAGTTAAGTGAAAAGGTTAGCAGTAAAAATGTTTTACTTGAATAATAGTTTTCCAAAATAACAATTGAATAATAAAATATGTGTTGCATTTATAATTACCATTCTATTTGTTTGTTCTTGAAGGAACATTCTCAGATGATAGGATAATCTTTTGCAGTTGTATATTCTGCACCGAATATCAATAAATAAATATATGGTATCAATTTAGACAATCTATGCACTTTTTTGGCTGATGAGAAGATGCTTAATAGAGACAAACACTACAAGATATCTAAGGTTTCATGGAAGTAACAGATTCTATGGAGCACACCCGCGACATGGCAAATAAAAATTTAACACTATTTATCCTAGATTTGAGGATCGAAGGGGGAGAGAGAGAGAGAGATTCTCTGCATTATTTTGCTCTTGGTATGGAACCCGACTATTGTAGGTAACTGCTAAAAGGAGACAATCCGGCACATGTTAAGAAAGCTGGTTACCAGTACCCCACATACTTTGGAGGAGTAAAATACATTATAAACAGAACACTTCTAATATCAAACAAATTGGTATCATTGGCTCTCCCGACCATACAACACAACACATTATGATATGTAATCATAATAAAAACAAACTACATATATAGAGCTCTTCTTAACCATCAACTATGTATCTACATATAAAATATAACTTATACAATTCTAAAAGAAACACAAAGACTACATGTCTTAACAAAACAAGTGGTCAGAAATAAATAGAGATTTAAATCCCTTGATTCAAAGGTCTCAACCATGTGATTCCCTCTTGTCTCCCTGATCACCTAAAAAAAGTAAGGATATCAGGGTCAACATAAACTAAGCAAGTACACGTGGACCAATGGCATGCATAGTAAGACAACAGGCACAAGAATATCAATATCACCATGTAAGTATCTTAAACATAATAGAGTGTATTAGAAATATACGTGATTCAAGAAAACAATTGCAATTGTCACTTTTAGAATCGTTATCATTTTTTCCATTTTTGTTATTCTAATTTAATTTAATAATGAAATAAAGGAATGGAGTGTCGAACCAAACTAGTTTATGAAGGTTTAGAGAGCAAGATAAATTTGGGGATTCCTAAATGAATCTAGGACTTTTTTAGTATTAGACTCTCATACACTTTACTTATTTCTAATTTCACTCTCGTAGAGAGAAGAGATCCAACCAATGTAATCTGAGTAGTAATAGCATGAACTCTAGTCTAACCTCTTGGGCCTGGTGGCATACTCTGAGGTTGTCTCTGCTATAGCTATGGTGGTAGAGATGGTCTAGGTGGTCCTGGTCTCAATAGAATTGGAGGGGCTTTTGCCTGCTGGGTTGGTAGAGATCTAGGTGGTAGAACCTACTGCAAAGGAATGGGTAGTGGCTACCTGAGTCTAAGAAGACAATGTGAAACATAATGGCTTGGTTGAAAACAAGTGAAACAAAGTCTTGTTCCTCCTTCATATAGTCCTATATGAAAATTCCCATAATTGGGACATGAAGGTCTTTTATGAGAATTCTCACCCTACTCATAATGTTTCTTCTATTCCTTTTTCTTCTTCATGCTAGCAGTGTGAATTTTCGCAAGTCTTTTTTCCCGTAACTTTTTCGGTCTGTCCTCAATGACCAATTCCAAAGCTTTAGTATTATTCACTGAATCCCTATATGAGGTAAAAGGTTGGGCTACCAGATACCTCTAAAAGAATGATCGCAATTCTTGTTTGAATCTCTTTGCTTTCTTTTTATGTGTATCAACCAAGTTTGAAGTATAAACTGATAGTCTAGTAAAGTGGTTCTCACACTAATTGACAGTCTAACTACCATGTCTTAAATTCAGAAAGTAAGACATCTTATGATCTCTTATAAAAGAAAGTACATGGCTATCATGGAACATCTGAGTCAAATCAGCCTAAGAAATAGACTGAAGGTCATTCCTATATTGGAGTCTTAACTCTGAACTCCACCAATCATAGGCAACTTCCTTCAGGTAATGGGTGACAAAGTTGACCCTCTCAGCGGCCATAAACTTAAAAAGGAGTTTCTGCATCTCAACAATCCAGATTTCTGTAACCTGGGGGTCATCACTGCCTAAAAAAATCATCGACTCCATTTTTTTAACTCAGTCATTAATTTCTGTAACCAGCAGTCCTCTTGAGACACACATATATCCCCTCTATCTTCATGTCCCTCTGTGTACTCTGTGGTTCTCTGATCTCGATCCGATCTAGCTTGATTTGATTTGGAACAACCGATATAGCTGGAGTGGTTGAAACTGATATAGCTAAGGGTGCTATGGTAGCTTGAGGGGCTGAAGGGACATATGCGGTCTTACTCTATGTCACTGATTAAGATAATTTTTTAGTTAATATATGTATATCCCCAAACATAGTACCCACCATAGTGTTTGGGATTGAGGCTCCTGCCTCTGCTCATCATCTCTCGGTTCCCCCTTATGAGGTATCTCATCTTGTCTTCTCATCTTAACTATTTCGTATGCCAAAAATCTGATGCATGTAAATAACAAACAATGTCTACCAGACTTTGGTTCCTATCTCCTTTGCATTCACGGATACAAAGGTACAAGCCTATAGAACAGATCCTGTTCAAGTAAGGTCGTATCTAGTAACCTATATCTATAGTTTCAAATTCTAAGCGTAAATTATCCAAAACTTTGGATTCTGATACCAACTATAAAACAATATCACTTATTAGATAAACCACTCTTCATCTAGTAACCTATATCTATAGTTTCAAATTCTAAGTGTACATTATCTAAAACTTTGGGTTCTGATACCAACTATAATGACCCGCTATCCAAATATCACACCCCTAACAAAAGGAAATAAAAATGCAAATGTAGAAGTGACCAACACAATTTAAATATGATGTTTGGACTCGCGACAGTCGCACTCTCCGTATGTGATAACGTGGGAGATTAAAATTAAAAGAAAACCAATTATTTGTTTTTTCAAAAGAAATATTGGTAGAGTCTCCCCTATTTAGTGACCATACAACCATTTGGGGTTAATATAAAATTTGCTAACGCAAACAGAACACTTATAATATCAAACAAACTGGGATCAATGGCTCTCCCTACTATATAGCACAACATACCATGGTACGTAATCATAATATAAACAAACTATACATATAAGACTCTCATTGACTATCAACTATGCTTCTATATATAAAACATAAGTCATACAATTCCAAAAGAATTACAAAGATTATATGCTTTAACAAAACAAGTGGTCAGAAATGAGTAGGGATCTAAATCTCTTGACTCAAATGCCTCTACTTTGTGATTCGCTTTTGTCTCCCTGATCACTTGAAAAAAAAATAAGGATATCAGGATCAGTATAAGTTGAGTGAGTATACAAAGGACCAATAGCATGCATAGTAAGCCAACAGGTACAAGAATATCAAAATCACCTTGTAAGCATCGTAAATATAATAGAATGTACTAGAGATGCACATTAACTCAAGAAAGCAATTGTAATTGTCACTTTTAGAATCATTATCATTTTTCTATTTCTATTGTTCCAATTTAATTTCATAATTAAAGAAATGAATAAAGTGTCGAATTAAACTAGTGTATAAGAGTTTGGAGAGCAAACTAAATTTGGAGATTTCTAAATGAATCTAGGTCTTTTTTTAGGTTAGATTCTCAAATATTTCACTTGTTTCTAATTCTATGCTCATAGGGAGAAGAGATCTATCCATGGTTTCTCAAGTTTTGTCCGTAGATTTTGCACAAGCTTTTGGAACTCTATGTACAACAACCCTCCTCAAACTTCACCCGCAGGTTTCGCACAAGTTTTTGAAGATATTTTTATATTATCATTTTCTTTTCACATTTCTTTATGATTCACATATATAATCACCATGAGACCACAATTTTATCCCAAGGATTATGCAAGAATGATGACCAAATATCACAATAATGCATGCT
This sequence comes from Dillenia suffruticosa, assembly GCA_033439265.1. NCBI lineage: Eukaryota > Viridiplantae > Streptophyta > Magnoliopsida > Dilleniales > Dilleniaceae > Dillenia > Dillenia suffruticosa. The sequence goes on along the minus strand of JAVTVX010000012.1, from coordinate 37,451,462 downwards.
ATGTAGTTTAGCAACAAATAATGGACCAAAGAGCCATCTTAGCAAGTTTTCAGTATAACTGAGTTCTAGTAAAAATGCCATAACTTTAACTACAGTCATTGCATTGATGTCTTTCTAATTACCATTTAAAAATAAGACACCAAACTATAATTGTCATGGACAATTAAGTTCAATTCCAATCACACAATGATAAGCAAGTCAATTATTGTTGCAGTCTGAAATTCTCAACACAACATGAGCAGTCTTAGTAAAATCGTCATAATTTTCGCCAGCATATCCAATTGAAGTAATTCCAACGGCCATTTAAAGAAGAGATATAGTTCTATAACTTTCATATTTGAAGTTCAGCCTTATTCATCTCATAAAATAACTCAAAACTACAGTAAAGTTCAAATACGAAACAATATAAAAAGAGAGCAGTATTAAACAAAAATCATGTCATTTTGAAAATTTATCAAAAATTCAATTCTTAATAAAACCCTTCAACTCATATGTTGTTTTAAAGTTATGAAAATCTATTTTCATCAAAAGAAAACCTCACCCAATTTGCAAAAAATGCAGAAAAAGTTATAAATAAAAAACAAAGACATGGTTAGACTGTCCAACATGCCAAATCCGAAGGTTTGACTCAAGGACGTGATTCCCTTGGCCCTAATCCATTTCATCCATACTCTAACAATATAATCATATGTAAAACATGTTCTACCGGATTATTATGTATCAATTTAACAAACACAAGTAAAATACTTGTCTCAAACTTGTTGATTATTCTTTGAATTTTCTTATTTTTCCTCCTTAAACTTTCTTTGGATTTTTAGACTGTTCTTTATGTTTTCTACAACCCTTTGTGATTTCCAAGCCTAGGGTTAGTATATATATAGATGGAAGTAGTTTATTTGGAGTTTAGATGTTGATTTTCATAGAGTTAAGGGTTTGTTTTTGTGAGAGAAAAAGGGAATGTATGAATAGGGACCCACCAAGCATAGTGACGTGTGCTAAGAAGAGTGTGTCATTTGTTTTTCATGTGTCCCACAACAAAACCTTTGTGAGTGTCACACAAATTCCTAATTTTGTTTGATCTCTTGTTGGTTTAATCCTACTATTTTCATTCATCAACATATCCCACTAGTTTATACTGATTTTAATGTACTCAAATTATAGTTAAACCATAAATATAAAACCAAGACATGTATTATACATAAAAGTTTCAACAATTTTAAAACAATGTAATACAAAACAAATTTAAATATACTCAACAAAATAATAATATAAATACAAATGCTTATATTAACGATTTCTCGAGATGGGATCTTACCTTCGAGGAGCCATTGCCCCCTACCACATTGGACATCGAGCAAGGATAGAGATGTATAATTTAAAAATTGAGAATAGCCATGTGAAGTTTGATGCAAGTATGCTCCATAAATTTTGCGTTCAAGGCCAACATCATGCCTAGAAATGAGTTCTAAGAAGAAAAAACAATTAAATATGTTGTGAGTTTGACACAAATGAAGCCAAAAAAAAGCAGACCTTTATGATCGTAAAAGGGGCAACACAAATCATGTTTGAATATGTTTGAATTTTCTCTGTCAGGAGAAAATATTTCATAGAGATTACAAAATATTTCATGAAGATTACAGATACAAATCACAGAAATCACAAAACAATTAAGGTTACATCTTCTCTCTTATTTTGTTTATTCTAAATTTTTCCCTTCAGAATGGAGACAACTTTTGGGCATCTCCCAATTGGTTTCCTATTTTTGCCTCTTGTATACTTCCCCCAAAAACAACTTCAACATAGCTTGCACGCTCTTGCTTGGGTGAGCTTCAATTAAAGTCGTCAAATTCTCATAACTCTGATGTACGAATCTAACCCTAAAAAAATAAAATTTTTAAAACAACTTTTGATAAAAATAATTCTATTTGTGACCTCTTATGTCGTGGGGTTGAACCCATGACAGGCTATATCGCGAGTTGAACCCGCGACATAGCTCAACGGCTCCTGCAGCACCACGGGAGGGAGGGAGAGGGCTCCTGTGGCGGTGGGCCACAGTGGGGGCAGAGGGAAATGGAGGCTCCCGCGGTTGTGGGGGAGGGAGGGAGAGGGCTTCTGCGGCAGTGGGGAGGGAAGGAGAGGGAGGAGTGACACAGGGGGTGAGAGAGAGAGTCACGGGCGAGAGAGGGAGGGAGAGAGAGAGAGTCGCGGGCGATAGAGAGAGGGAGAGAGAGTGAGACAGCCGCGGGGGAGGGAGAGAGAGACAACTGCGGGTGGGGGAGGGAGAGAGAGAGTCGTGGGCTTCAGAGGGAGGGGCCGCGGGCGGCGAAGGGGAGAGAGAGAGCCACTGGGGGAGGGAGGGAGAGTGAGAGCCTCAGGAGAAGGGAGGGGGAGAGGAGGGAGGGAGATAGGAGCGCCGCGAGCGGTGGGGGAGGCGGACTGTTGCGTCTTGAAAACGCGACACGTGGCCTTCACCCAATCAGATACTACCATGTGGTGTGGCTCTCACTATAAAATAGGGTTATTTTTTGAATTTTTTTTGTACTGAAGTTATTTTTAAAAAAAAATTAAGATTTAATTTGGTACACGACTCCAATCTATAAGCATAGTAGCCTTTGTCTAAATGATTCAAAGAGTGGCGAGGAATAAGGACAAAGCTAAGTGTTTGTTAGTTGAGGCGGAGTTTCCCATTTGCAATGCCACAAAAGAATCAATTGAAAGGGGAATGTAATATGGAGGACATTTTAGTAAGAGAAATCCATTAGAAGAGAAGATTGAGAGCAAATAAAAAAAAAAAAAAGAACATGTATCAAAATAATATTATTTTAAAAAAATTTTAAACGACATAAATGAAAAAATATTTTTAAATATAACACTCACATGTCTAGTTTTGAAAACTTGACGTGATATACAGACTTGACATGATACTGTTTATTAAACAGTGTGTATTATTTATTGAACAGTATCATATCAAGTCTTGAATACTCGATATGAAACCGATATAAATAGTATACGTGGGTGTTAGATCTAAAACTATTTTTTAACGATATTATTTTAATTTTTTTAAAAAAGATAATGTTTCTTTGGTACATGTCTCCCAAAAATATAATAATAATAATAATCGGGGGAAAGGGAAACAAACCCTTTGAACCCATTGACGGGAAACATCAATAAATTCAAACGCAGGATCCTGAAGAAGCTCCGATTTCAGGACAGAGTAGAAATTCAAGAAGGTAGACTTCAAATCCGTCTTTGCTCCATTTGGGTTCGCCATCCACCCCAATTACCAACACCGAGAGAGAGAGAGGGGATGAGAAATGGTTGACCTGCTGTGAGTGAGCCTGCCCGTGTTTTTATAGAGGGTGGTGGGGATGGGAAGAGACTTTAGGAGGGCCCACGAGTTTTGTGGGGGTAGGGCCCACCTCATTTCCACTCCTTCCCTCTAATTTTGATTGGCTATGGTAAAGTATCAATATTTTGAAAAACTAAATAAGTAGATAATACGTAATTTTAATTGATGTATTTGCACTTTTATTTTAATTTTTTTATCTAAATTTTTTAAAAATATGTTGATACTCGTATTTTTATAGAGAATTTATATTCATATTTTTAATTTTTTATTCAAAAATTTAATAAATCTTTTATATTTAAGGTGTTGTACGTCTTAATTAGTATGCCTTTGAATTTTTGTTACGCATATCTAAATCACTTTAAAAGATATTCTCTCGTATCTACAATTGAATTTATTCCCAACTTAAAATATTTTTTTTATTTTTAATTCCATTTTTTCTAATTTTTTTTTTTCAATTGTAATGGTATCATACTATCCTCTGTCACAGACCTAAGTAATGGACTCAAACCCAATAGGAGAACTCATCCCAAAAGATCGATTTGTTGGGTGAGAGAACCTATTGGATTTAAGTACTATTTTATGATTTCTTGAGGATTCGATGTGGGATTCATAACACCCTCTCCCCCCTCGGAGTCAACAAGGTACAACTGAGCACGCTTGTCATGCTTTGAGAAAGAAAAGCATAAAAATTTAGGAAACTAAATGGGGGAAAATGTTTGTGGTGACATTTTACTATGAATGTTTAACGTTATTGAGGAGCATTAAGTCAAAGTTGTTGTGCCTAAGTCGGCAAGAGAGGGAGGATTTCATTTCCTTTACACGTTAGTGTCATGCATTACATTTTACATATTATTATTATTATTATTATTATTATTATTATTATTATTATTATATAGCATTGTCACTTGACCGAGGAAGAGTATTTTATAAATTTGATATCGTTAAAAAATATATTATATATCAAAATTAAACTGATTATTAATTTAATTTTAATATATATTTAATTTTTTTATTTTTATATTTATAACAACTGTATTTATATTTATGATAATGAGTTTTTTATATAAATTTAATATATTATAATAATTCATTGAGATAATTGAGCTTTAAGTTTCATATAATTTTATTACTCTCCATCTCTAACATGATACCACAACCATGCTGATCCATTTTTTTTTATATTTATATTATTTTTTCTATTTTTATGGTGTCATAACTCCTTTTACAAAAAGTTATTCATAACTTGCACATGCCTCCAGCAGCCAGAACCAGTATTGAACCAAATCAGTTAGAGTTAAAACTAATGCCAAAGCGAAAAGCCCAGAGCCAAGAGTTTGAACTAGATCCTAAGCCTGCGTGAGCTCGAAATGAGGAGCCAAAACCCAGAATCAGAGCCAAAGTGAGGTCTCAAGTTAGAGCCAGAGTCTAGAACTAGCACAAGGGTTGTAAAAACACTCTAAAGAAACCCCCGACTCACCCCCACCTCTCTCCTATTTTCTCACCCTCTCGACTCTCCCTCTGCCTCTCTCCCATTTTCTCACCCTCATTTCTCCTCTCACCCCCGACTGACCCCCACCTCTCTCCCATTTTCTCACCCTCTCGACTCTCCCTCTGCCTCTCTTCTCTCCCTCCAATTTGATCAAATATCCCCAAATACTTATAAATTTGAACTCTAAACGCTCAAACAAACCCCTAGAAGGTTGAATTTAGAGGAAAATTCAAGTTTTGTAGAGAGAGACAAATATAAGGTTTGGAATGGCTTAACAAGAGATGAAAATTGGTGATTCAAATAGAGATAATACTCTTTCTTAGACTTGATTTTCAATTATGTTTATATAAACTTTAGATTTATGTTGAAATTTGAGATTTTGTAGATAAAGAAAAATCTAGAGTTTAAAGGTGATGTGACCAAGACAAAATTAGAGGTTCAAGTAAGATAATTTTCCTTTTTTCATCTTAAATTTGAGTATATTTTACTAGTATATAAACATTATGTTGGGATTAGAAAAAAAATAAAATTTAGGGGATTTAAACGTAGAGTATATATAATGTTAAAATTTGAGAAAATTTTGAAAGGGAAATTATTTCTCTAAATTGGTGATATGGTTTGATAAAATTAGATTATGGATTGGTAAATTTTGAAAATTTGGAGTTTGCATTGTGAGAAAAATATTGATTTTCCCTAATATTAGTTTGTGGTTAAATGATAAATGTGTATATTGTCTTAAATTTAGGACAACTGGAATTTAAGGATGAAAAAATCATTGATTTGGACTTGAATTATGAGAGATTACCCTTCCAAGAGGTGAATGGATGCACGATTATGATTTTAAATGAGAAAATGTTTTACTCGATTTTGCTAATATTTTTAAAATTGATTAATAAATTAGTTTGTGATTGTGGAGTGTACCAAAAGAGAGTTTAAAATAAAAATGCATTCAAATATTTCATTGCAATAATGTGTTATATTTATTAATTCATATTGCATGTGTTGGTATTGAATTCATGATTTGAGAAACATTTAAACAATTATGACATATTTTGATATATGCTATGGGATTTGTGAAACGGTGTTTGTGAATCCAAATCAATGATATTAGTTTGTGATTAAATGATATTAGTTTGTGAATCCAAATAAATGATATTAGTTTGTGATTAAATAATAAATGTGTATATTGTCTTAAATTTAAGAAAACTGGAATTTAAGGAGGAGAAAATTATTGATTTGGACTTGAATTAGGAGTGATTACCCTCCCAAAAGGTAAATGGATGCACGATTATGATTTTGAACGAGAAAATATTTTACTCGATTTTATAAATATTTTTAAAATTAATTAATAAATTAGTTTGTAATTGTGGAGTGTCCCAAAAGGGAGTATAGAATAAAAATGCATCCAAATATTTTATTGAAATAATATGTTATATTTATTAATTCATATTGAATGTGTTGGCATTGAATTTATGATTTGAGAAACGTTTAAACAATTATGACATAGTTTGATATATGTTATGAGATTTGTGAAACAGTGTTTGAATGCGTGATCTAATAGCTATAGTCATTTCCCTTATGGTATGACCTGATGGGGCAACGTGGTTAGGGTCATTAACCTTAGGAGATAGTCTTACTTGAGAAATATCTCCAAAGCCGTTATTATTATTTCTCGGAGTAATTTGATAGCACTCCAAGAGAGGTTGGAACCAACGTCAAGGTTGGGGATATTTGTGAGTTAGAAAAGTATGAAAACCCTTGGTGATTCTGCCTTTGATCACGGTAGATCATTGTCAAGAGTTATGATTTTGGCAATCCCATGATTTTGGAAAAGTTATAGATATGATTTGATCTATATGATTTGTTTATTATAAATATTAAATTTTATTTAAAAAATTTATATTTGATGATAAATCTTGAATTTTTATGAATACGGTGATATGAATTTGAGATAATTATTTGATATATGTGCAACTTTCCCTCATTTATTTTCATAACATGTTATTCATTTACTGAATATTGTTATATATTCATCCCTTTTATTCTAATTTTTCACAGAGGAAACATAGACTAAAGTATTGTCGGTATTAATATCTCAAGATAAAATCATCTCGAAGAACTCATTGCGGGTATTAGTTGTCCCTATTTCTTTTTTTGAAGATTTTAGATGGACCCCTTTGAGATATTTTTGTATAAACTCCTTGGAAAATTTATTTAATTTTCGTATTTTTTTATTTTTTTTAGTTAAAATTGTATAACTTATTTTGAAAATTTTCACTTTTCTTTCTTGAAATTTACTAGAGAATTGTTTTGTGGTATTAGATATGGATCTTTTGAATAGAAATTTATTTTATATTCTATAGATTTGATTTGAATGGCCGAGCTAACCTTATACATGTATTTGAATTTGAATGGCCGGACTGGTCTTATGCATGCATGTTTTGAATGGGGACGAATTGAGTTAGTCCTTTTGTTATATGATGAACACATGTTGACTTGTTTGAAAATGTGAGATTATTTTGAAAAAACGAGGAATATCGATGAATGTCTTGCTATACTTTGGTGTGCGGGTTAGATTCACTCATATTATGAGATAATGTGACGGTTGTCACTTGCTCAATCTGAGGGTCGAAGCATGTTAAATTTATTGGTTTCAGAGTTTAGGTTCTTATTTTGTAAAAATTTAAAAGGTTTTCAAATATTTTCAAAAGTTTTCAATTGTTTTCAATTATTTTAAAGTTTTGATATTCAAAATATTTATAAACGATTTTTAAAACGCCACCTATAGATTCTAGAAAGTTGAGTTTATTTTTAGATGTTTAGATATTTAGTTTTTCAACTAGTTTTACGTACTAAGTACAGTTTTTCTTTTAAAGAACTATCTCTTCAAAAAAGAATTAGAAACCCAAATAAGATTCTTCTTACTCCACCTCATCGACCAAAGGCCGTACCATCCTCACATGCGCCTCCTTCGGTTCCTACTCACCTGGTTCCACCAATCGAGACTCCGGCCCCATCATTTGTTATACTCCAACAAGTGATGGAATGGTGGATTCTCATGGGCCTCAAATGCAAACTCCACCACAGACACCAACTCCTCCTCCGATTTCTACCTTCGTACCGAGTGCCCCAATGGCATCACCTCCTCCTCCGGTTGTTGGTTCAACCGATCGTCCTACCATTGAGTTGTCAAAATTGATTAAAGATGTGAGACAACATGGATGTGAAACAATCTTGGACACGTGTGATGCCTCAGTAGCTAAGGATTAAATTGACCGAGTCCAAGAGACTGTTACAACATGAGGTTGGATGATAAGATAAAATTGTGGGTCGCTGTAAAACTGTTGGACAAGGGTGCAAGGATTTGGTGGGAGAATGTAAAGGGTAAGACTTCTACTCCTCTTATTTGGATCGAATTTCTTAAAACTTTTAAAGAGAAATACTACACTCGGTTTTATAGGGACCAAAAGATGGAGGAATTTTTCAAGCTAGTACAAGGGAATAAGACCATGGCGGAATATGAGACAAAGCTAAGAAAGTTAACTATCTACGTTTCGGAGTTTGTGAATTCCAAAGAGTCTTTGTGTGCAAAATCTGAATCGGAGTTGAATTTGAATATAAGAGAGAAGATATCGATAACAAATGGACATATATTTCAAGATATTCTGAAATTGGTTTTGAGGGCCTGATGGTAATTGAGTAGTGAAGGGTTAGAGATGGTCATGGTAAGAAGCGAAGGCTCGACTTCACATCGAGCCAAAACTAGAAGAATAAAAGCACGAGCTCCTATAGTGGCGTCCCAATTATCGAGTCTGTTAGCTCTCCAAAAAGACAACAATCATCAAAGTTTGGTGTTTCCACTTCTAGTGTTGCATGTAGGGCCAAGTCAATAGAGTTGAGGAAAGAGCCTTGTTGGAATTACAAGATGTCCCACACTGGACCATGTATCGAGCCTCCAAAGTATTACCAGTATGGGAAGGTAGGGCATTTCCGCAATGTTTATCCTGAACTGGACCTAGGTGGACATGGAGATCATTTGAGTTGAGACCATCTGAGTAACTCAAAAAGTGATCAATCAAACACCTTACACCATCGGCTAGTACCGCTTCACGGATCGGAATTGGGAGCAACATAGTAACCACTCCTCATCAATGACCCCAATCAAGAATTCAAACGAAAATCTATGCGATGATTAATGAGGAAACCCAGAACAATCTGGATGTAATCACAAGTACATCCTCTTAAACTTAGACTTGATGACTTATAATACAATATAAGTTTTATATGATTTTTATGTTGATAATTTGATATGTTAGAAGTGAATTTATGGACCAATTTGAAATTAAATTCTATGTGGAGAGATATGAGAATGATTATATTGTTATATGATAGTAAAATCACATGTAAAAGTGTAAATCTCCATCGTAGAAAAATTATAATATGTCCATGATTGTATTGTATAATAAAATATTATGAGAAGTCATGTATAAAGTATATATTTTGGAGATTAACTAATAATCATTTGATGATTTATACTATTAGGTACAATGAAAATCTTTAGTGATGATACCCTGTACTTATTGATACGGATTCTAATAATTTATTTGTGAGCACGGTATTCGTTAGGCATTCTGATAGGCCTTTGACTCAGCTTGAGAAAGAGTTGTTAGTTATCATTCACTTAGGAGAGCAATTGGTTAGAGATACGATCTATAAAAGTTATGAAGTGAAGGTGGGTGAAGTAATTTTTGAGGCAGAGTTGATTTCGCTATATATGGTAGACTTTGATGCGATTCTGGATATAAATTGGTTACACCGTCACCAGGTGTTCATGAATTGCTTCACCGAGGAAGTGGAGTTTTGTAAGTTTCCCCAGATTGTGTTTGTTGGTGAGCAACGGATTTTGCTGAGCTATATGATTTTGGCAATAGAAGCAAGAATGCTAGTACATAAGGGACGTGAAGCCTACCTTGTGCACATCATTGACACCACGATTGATGGTCCCAACCTGAGGGATGTTCCAATGATGAATGAGTTCTCAGATGTTTTTTCGGATGAGTTGTCCTATTTACCTCCAATATGAGAGTTTAAATTTATCATTGATTTGGTTCCCAACACCGCATCGATCTCAATCCCTTCGATAGGATGACACCTGCAGAGTTGAATGAACTAAAAGTATAACTCCAAGAGTTATTGGAGAAAGAGTTCATGTGGCTGAGTACCTCACTTTGGGGTGCTCTGATCTTATTTGTGAAGAATAATAATGGTACTCTCCGATTGTATATAGACTATCGACAATTCAATAAAGTGACCATAAAAAGCAAGTACCCATTGCCAAGAATTGATGATCTCTTCGATCAACTTCAGGGGGTTAGAGGGGTATCAAAAATTGATTTCAGATTGGGATACCATCAGTTGAGAATCAAGGAGGATGATATTTACAAAACTATGTTTAGAATGCGATATGACCATTGTGAGTTTATGGTAATACCATTTGGGTTGACAAATGCTCATACGATTTTCATGAACTTAATGAATAGATGTTCCACATCTATTTGGACAAATTCATTATTGTGTTCATAAATGATATTTTAGTATATTCCAAAAATGATGAGAATCATTCCGAGCATCTCTGAATAGTGTTGCAAACTTTTTGAGAGAAAAAGTTATATGTCAAATTCTCTAAATGTGAGTTTTGAATTGAGGTGATTCTAATTATCATTTAAATATAAGACACCGGACTATAACTGTCATGTATAGTTAAGTTCAATCCCAATCACACAAGGATAAACAAGTCAATCATTGTTACAGTTTAAAATTCTCAACACAACATGAGCAATCATGATAAAATCATTATAACTTTCACCAACATATTTGATTGAAGTAATTCAGTGACCATTTAAAGAAAAGATATAGTTCTATAACTTTCATGTTTGGAGTTCAGCCTAATTCATCTCATAAGATAACTCAAAACTGTAGTAAAGTTTAGATATGAGATAGGGTAAAAACAGAGTAGTATTCTGCAAAAATCATACCATTTTAAAAATTCACCAAAAATTCATTTTTTAATAAAACCCTTTGAGTCAAATGTTGTTTTAAAATTATGAAAGTCTATTTTCAACAAAAGAAAACCTTACTCAATTTGCAATAATACAGAAAAAGTTATAAGTAAAAAACTAAGGCATGGTTAGACTGTTCAACATGCCTAATTCCTAGGGTTTCACTCAAAAACGTGATTGCCTTGGCCTTAATCTATTTTATCCATACTCTAACAACATAATCATATGTAAAAACATGTTCTACAGGATTATTAGGTATCAATTTAACAAACATATGTAAAATACTTATCTCAAACTTGTTGATTATTTCTTTAATTTTCTTATTTTTCTTTCGAAACTTCCTTTGGAATTTTAGACTGTTCTTTATATTTTCTACAACCCTTTGTGATTTCCAAGGCTAGGATTAGTATATATATAGATGGAAATAGTTTATTTGGAGTTTAGATATTGATTTTATAGAGTTAAAGGTTTGTTTTTGTGAGAGAAAAAGGGAATGTATGAATAGGGTTTTGTGGAAGATGAAATGTGTAGAAATGAGATTTTCTCTCCCCCTCACCCTCTTTTTTTTTTTTGGTACCATGTCTTGGACACTGTCTTATATCCGGAGTTTCGTCTCGACTAATCTGAACCGATCGCTACAGTGGCTCCTTTTCGGAGGGTGGGTTTCCCAACGGGGAACGCTCCATACACATGAGAGTTCAAACTCCCAGCGGGAGTCGAATTTCGATTATGGTTAATGAAACTCAACCCCACATTCAGTTGAATCAACCCACGTTGGTAAATGAGATGTAAACCCACCGAGCATAATGACGTGTGCTAAAAAAGTGTGTCATTTGTTTTTTTGTGTGTCCCACAACAAAACCTTCATGAGTGTTAAATAAATTCCTAATTTTGTTTGATCTCTTGTTGGTTTAATCCTACTATTTTCATTTATCGACATATCCCACTAGTTTATACTGATTTTAATGTACTCAAATTATAGTTAAACCATAAATATAAAACCAAGACATGTATTACACATAAAAGTTTCAATAATTTTAAAACAATGTAATACAAAACAAATTTAAATATATTCAACAAAATAATAATATAAATACAAGTGCTTGTATTAACGACTTTTCGAGATGAGATCTTACCTTCGGGGAGCCATTGCCCCCTACCACATTGGACATCGAGCAAGGATAAAGATGTATAATTTAAAAATTGAGAATAGCCGTGTGAAGTTTGATGCAAGTATGCTCTATAAATTATGCATTCAAGGCCAACATCATGCCTAGCAATGAGTTCTAAAAAGAAAAGCCAAATAAATATGCTGTGAGTTTTGACACAAATGAAGCCAAAAACAAACAGACCATTATGATCTTAAAAGAGGCAACACAAATCATGTTTGAATATGTTTGAATTTTCTGTCGGGAGAAAATATTTCATGGAGATTAGGGATACAAATCACAGAAATCACAAAACAATTAAGGTAACATCTCTCTTATTTTGTTTATTCTAAATTTTTCCTTTCAGAATGGAGACAACTTTTGGGGCATCTTCCAATTGGTTTCCTATTTTTGCCTCTTGTATATCTTCCCCAAAAACAACTTCAACACAGCTTGCACGCTTTTGCTTGGGAGAGCTTCAATTGAAGTCGTCAACTTCTCATAACTCTGGCTCTCGTACTTGGCAAATACCCCCTACCACATTGGACATTGAAGAAGGAAATATAAGATCAGGAAGCCTAGTTTCCACTACCACATTCTACTAAGATATGGTATCTGTGCGGTGTGCATCCTTCTAAACTTCTCAAAACTTCTAAATAATCAACAAATTTGACATCAATTACAACTGGCTTATACCTGAAGATTTAGTTCATCGTAAAGGGCTTTCACTTTTGCAGCATGTTCTGGCTCTGGTTTCCCATAATGCTCCTGGAAATAGACCGAATTATCATATAGCTTCATCTATCCTGCTAGGGGAAGAAAACAATCCAAAATAGAAAGAGAAACTGTCAAGGAAACAGTGCTCATACATATAACACTTTCTTTTGTTCCTCACTTGAAACTTCAAGCGCTTTCACCACCAACCAAGAGCACTTAAAATCTTCAATATCTGTCCCAATCTGATCAGACCAAAAGATCTTAGTAATTGACTTCCATGAAGCAGCCAATCATAATCTTCTATCAAACTTTGATTTCTCAATAATGCATGACCTCAACCTGATGCTTACCTTACCAATTGTTTCAGGAGCACCAAAACAATCCAGATAATCATCCTACAGATCAGATCCGAGCAGATTATTAAATTAGACAATTGTTCAAACACAGTTTCAATGTAAAGGTGTTGAAAGGAAACACGAGATGGAACAAGCAACATGAATAACCACCTGCACTTGGAAGTATGTTCCCATCTCTACAAGAATGTTCTTGACATCAATATGGTTGTCTAAATTCTCACCCGCCATAAGCAAGGCACATGCAACCTGTGCATATTAAGTAAATAAGCAGCATGACCAGAGAAGTCTACTTTCAGTGTAAGAAACCAACATAATTCAAATTGAAAAAATGAATAACTGATTTAGGTCTTTAGAACAACAATAGTTACGAATAAGTTTGCCATAAGGGCTGCAACATAAGACAGAATTCTTTGGTTGAATGCATAACATTTAATGACTAGCGTAAAAGTAACCTCCGTAGAGAACCTGCAACTTCTTGCAAAATTGAATTCATAAACTCGGCAGTCTTCTTTCATGTCTACTCTTAACACATTCTGCTAAATTTGGAAGGGTCCAAATTTCTCTCTAATTGTACTACAATTACAAAATACCACCTTATTGAGATAAGATTGATCTCTGAAGTGCCAAATTTAGTGGTTTTGAATTATGTTGGTTTTGGGAAATATTTCCCAAAGAAATATAGAAGAAAATCGTAAGAACACAACTCACCGGAAGTTCCTTCAAGTGTAGTAATCAAGACAGCTAACATAATGGGACCTAAGTCGTAGTTAAGAGTTCCAGACTACAATCACCTCAATAAGGTTTAATTGTACTACAATCACCAGAAACATGATTACTACACCTTATCACGCTGGACAGAAATATTTCCCTAAAAGATCTATCCAAAATGAGCTACTTCACTGCAATTTCAGGGTTAAACAAATGATAATAGTGGAAACTACTAGCAGAAGCAGTAGTGGAAAAGGAAACTATGGCAGAAAGGAACATATAGAATAAAATCATAAGAACACTACTCACTGGAAGATAAAATGAATAATACGCAGTCTTGAACTGAACAATGCGGCGGTGACTGCAAAAAGGCAACCAATTATAATTAGATTGGAAATTTTAGAAGTGAAACTGATTCAGACACGCACAAACTCTGTGGATTTTTCAAAAGGTTTTACTTTCTGTCATAAAATTCAAGTTAGGTCCTCATCATATATGGTCACATAACCTTGTCATACTAAATCCTGTTTTGGAATGAAGGTTTGTTATTCAATAGATGCTAAGACATCCCTGTACAGGAGTGCACCTATAGAAGAAAAACTTACAGTGATAATGTGTATTTGGATAGGTCTTTTTCTCCTTCAAGTGTAGTAATCAAGTCTATCATCTGTCCACAGGCAGTCTGGAACTCCACCTGTTGATGGATTACAATAAGCGACTTTTGGCAATCATAGCAGAAAGGTTGATAAATCAAATCTAGGAAAAAGAATAACCTCATTGAATAAATCCAACAAGTCGACATAGTAAGGCTTTTCTCTGAAGTGCTTTTTCAGGATCCTAGAAATGTGGTTGCGGAGGAGAATCCCATCATTTGCTGCAATTAGACCAACCTGCAAAATACAATTTAGACAAGTTCATTACTTTCAATAAGCTGTCAAGTGACAAATATTTCTGAACATATTCCCAATATGCACAAACCCGGGGAAGCCTAAACCAACAAGGTTGACCACGCCTCGTATGAGAACCATCCATGATGTCATCCAGGACAAGAAAGTATGCTTGAAGCTGCAAGTGGTATTGCAATCAAAAGCATCAGAGGCTATGGTGAGATAATACAAAAAGCAACAAACGTACAACTTTTCTTTAGAGTTTCCTACACTCAACAGAAAAATAAAATAAAATAAGAGATGGTGAGGAAGCAGTTTTGAATAATCATATACCCATTCAATACACCAACCGAGAGAACAAGCGAGAAATATTTCTTCTTCGGTAAGTTCCTTTCCTTCCTTCAGCAGCTTGTAGCTGTCAATGACTGAGAGTCCTCGATTTAGCTTCCCTGCAAGGTCATACGTTGTTCCACAGTTACAACTGAAGCATAACCACTCCTTTTGTTCTTGTAGTTGTCTGCCTCTTTCTCTCATTCAATCATCTTTTCGAGTGACATTAAATCAATAGAAAAAGTATTTGTCCGACTGAACCCTGATAGGTAATTAATACTCACCTCCAGGCACATTATAGTCCAGCATCTGCATTGAAATTAATTGGGGTTAACAATCGGGAAAGTATGTTAACAAATATGACAACTCAACTTCAATGTAAGTTAAAATAGCTAGTTATTCACAGTGAAAAAAATTGGGGCTAACATATGAAACAATCTTAAATACATGTTTAGATACATGACAACTCAACCTCAATGTAAGATAAAAGACCTAGTCATCTCCAGTGAAAACAATTGCGGGTAATATATGCAACAATCTGGAAAACATGTTTTGATATTCGACAACTTCAATGTAAGTAAAATTAGCTAGTTTACAATGGACAAATGTTAAATAATTCTAAGCAAGCATCAAATTAGTCTTGGATAATATCATAAAACAAATAAGACTTGTAATTTTGGGAAAAATTAGAACTTTAAATGGGTGGCTGACTTCTAAACAACAGATCTACTGAATCATCTGACCAGAGAGGCACAGCTTGAGCTTTTTCACTAAAGTCCCAGTTAGACCAGTGATTTGGCAACATAGAATGCCAAAATAATAAAAATAATAAACATAAGGTGATGGTATCCTAATAAACTTAGAAGAAAATGCCCCATTTAACACATCAACGTAAGGTATATGCAAAGTTCCAAAAGAATGGTAATTGCGAAGGAAGTCGTTGCATATACCACACTAATATATATATATATATATGAAACCATATTAATATTGACTAATTTAAACACTCTCTTCACTCTTTGATCAGAAGATCAAGAAGACCCATTTGAAGAAATTTGGAAAAGACCCAAATTTTATAAAGAACAAGCAGACCGATCTGAAGAAATTAAAAAAAAAAAAATCAAAGTTTTTGGAATAAAAAAAAAAAGAAAATTTTTTTGGATCTTCACAAAGTAGATTGGTTACAAGGGGGTTGCTGTAGCCGTAGGCAAGGCAGAGCAATCTATAAGCATAGCAGCCTTTGTCTAAAAGAATCAGAGAGTGGCGAGGAATAAGGACAAAGCTAAGTGTTTGCTAGTTGAGGCAGAGTTTCCCATTTGCAACGCCACAAAAGAATCAACCAAAAGGGGAATATAATCTGGAGGACATTTTAGTAAGAGAAATCCATTAGAAGAGGAGATTGAGAGCAGATCCAAAAATAATAATAATAATAATTGGGGGAAAGGGAAACAGACCCGTTGAACCCATTGACAGGAAACATCAGTAAATTCAAAAGCAGGATCCTGAAGAAGCTCCGATTTCAGGACAGAGTAGACATTCAAGAAGGTAGACTTCAGATCCGTCTTTGCTCCATTTGGGTCCGCCATCCACCCCAATTACGAACACCGAGAGAGAGAGAGGGATGCGAAATGGTTGACCGGCTGTGAGTGAGCCCGCCCGTGTTCGTACAGAGGTGGTAGGGATGGGAGGAGAATTTGTAGGGCCAACGAGGTTTGTGGGGGTAGGGCCCACCTCTATTTCCAATCCGTCCCTGTAATTTTGATTGGCTACGGTAAAGTATCAATATTTCGAAAAACAAAATAAATAGATAATACGAAATTTTAATTGATGTATTTGCACTTTTATTTTAATTTTTTTTTATCTAAATTTTTATTTTAAAATAATAAATTTCTTTACAAATAAATGTGATATAATCATTATGCCCGTAAACTGTAGTTCTGCAACGAGTTGAGCTTGAATTTCAAATTTTGGCATCAGTGGTCCGAGACTCAGACCAACTTAAGACAGAAAAAAGTCTATCTCATTTCACCCTAAATCCAAAATCTTTAAATTCATCCTTACGCAACAATCTTGTATAATTAATAAATTTTTGAGACACATTTATCCTAAACCCTAAAGTTTATCGGTTCAAATTTTTTTACACCATCCATTCTTATTTAGAGTCAAATTTTCAACTAAATATTTTATACTCGTATTTTTATGGATAATTTATATTCATCTTTTCAACTGTTTATTCAAATATTTTATTAAATCCTATATAATTAAGGTATCGCATGTCTTAAATTGGTATGTTTTTGAATTTTTATTACCCATGTCCAAACCATTTTAAAAGATACTCTCGCATATCACAATTGAATTTACTTTCAACTTGACACGTGTTTTTTCATTTTTAATTCTATTTTTTTCTAATTTTACTTTTTTTTTTTTATTTTAACAAATCTGGTTTTTGGTTTTCCAACTAATTTTTTTTAGTCTTACTATACATCCATTTAAATATTTTCAGTTTAGTTATAACAATTTTATACTCTTGTTATTATTTGATAGTCAACACTCGATTTCAAACAATGATATCGGTCTTTTTGCAATTCTATATAATCTTTCTTTTAACTATAATGGTATCATACGATCGTAAAGAACTCAAAATACATTTATTAATTTTATTCTATCCGTTTTGGATCCTATGATCCATATGCTTATCTATGTTATCAATGTTCTTAAATTTTATTTAGTATTTAATATTATATTTCAATAATGTAGGATGAATTAAATAAATCATAAAATAAATAAACTAAACTAAAATTTCATGTGACTATCTATACAAATATTTATTCGATCAATATTTAATAAAATTATAATATATATTTTAACTAATTTAAATAGAAATTGGTCAAAATATAATTAATTATATTATTTTTAAGCAAGCAAGATTTAGTAGATTGAAGCTGTTTTAATCTTCTGACAAATAGTTGTACGTTGATTAAAATCGAAGTAACACATACCATACCATACCATAATGAAATCATTTTCCTTTTGCATTTTTCTTTGTATTGAATACTCTTAACGAAATCAATAAGCACAAACATTAAAGGGAATATAATGATGAATTAATGAATTAATTAAAGATACACAAGGCTTATTTGTTACACTAATTTATTTATGGTTTGAAGTGAAGGAGGGGTAGTAGTAGAGTGGAGCAGGGTAGATATACAAGGCTGACAATAATGATTTTAATTAAATAAGTGTGGTCTTTGTTTTGCAATTGCAATTGGAAAGGCCTTTGGACTTGGGAAAGGGTATTTGTTTGGCCATACGTTTCAGCAAGGACTGCGGAAATGGTACTTACGCTCTCCCCCCTCGGAGTCAACTAGGTGCAGCTGAGCACGCTTGTCATGCTTTGAAAAAGAAAAGCATAAAAAATTTAGGAAATCAAATGGGGGAAAATGTTTGTGGTGACATTTTACTATGAATGTTTTAAGGTTAGTTGAGGAGCATTAAGTCAAAGTTGTTGTGCATAAGTCAGCGAGGGAGGGAGGATTTCATTTCCTTTGCACGTTATTGTCATGCATTACATTTTACTTATTATTATTATTATTATACTACGTAATGGCGTTGCTGCATGGAAAACTTTATATTATCCTGTGTCCGCGTAACGAATAGTATTTTATAAATTTGACATCTTTCAAAATATATTACGCATCTGATTTAATTTTAATATATATTTATTTTTTTATTTTTATAATTATAATAACCATATTTATATTTATGATAATAAGTTTTTTTTTTCATAAAAATTTGATATATTGTAATTATTCATTAGATAATCGAGCATTAAGTTTCGTATAATTATATTACTCTTTATTTTTAACATGATATCACAACCATATTTATTTATTTTTTATATTTATATTCACACTCCTCCAGCAATCAGAAGCAGTATGTCACGGACCCAAGTATTGGACTCAAACCTAATAGGAGAATTCAGTCAAAAAGATTGATCTGTTGGGTGAAAAAGCCTATCAGATTTAAATATTATTTTATGATTTTTTGGAGATCCGATATGATATTCGTAATATTACCCTTCTCTTGAAAAGTCAAACGTCCATGGACGGCTCTAACTCTGGACGGCTTTTAGTCTGGCAGGTAGCCCTTTTCCTCTTTGGACGGCTCTCACTCTTATACCGGGTAACTCTTTTCCATTTTGGACAGCTCTCACTCTGGCACTAGATAGCCCTCTTCCAGGTAGCCCTTTTCTATGTTAGACTGGAAACTCTGATACCAATTTGTTACGGACCCAAGTATTAGACTCAAACCCAATAGTAGAATTCAGCCCAAAAGATCGATCTGTTATGTGAAAGGGTTTATCGTACTTAAATACTATTTAATGATTTTTTAGGAATTCGATATAAGATTTGTAATATTATATTGGAACTAAATCAGTTAGAGTTAAAACCAATGCTAGATCAAAGAGCCAAGAGCCAAGAGCTCCTAAGCCTGCCTAAGCTCAAAACAAGGAGCCAGAACCCAGAATCAAAGCCAAAGTGAGATCTAAAGTTAGAGCCAAAGTCCAAAACTAATGCAAGGGTTATAAAAACACTTTTAAGATTTTTGATTATATGTCCAGATTATTACGTTGAATTTGAAGAGATACTAAAAAATATATTATATACTAAAATCAAATCAAATATTTCGATACGTATTTGAGTTTCCTTATTTTTATATTCCTTATTTATAATAACCATTTTATATTTGTAACCATGGATTTTTTTTTTTATATAAATTTCATAGTAATAATTTGTTTTTATAACTGAATATTAGATTTTATATTATTATATTATTTTTTATCACTAATATTGTATCATGTTGATCTATTATATTTATATTATTTTTTAAATAATTTTCATTATGTTACATTGAATTTAAAAAGATATTAGAAAATATATTATATTCTAAAATAAAATCAAATATTTTGATATATATTTGACTTTTCTTATTTTTATATTTCTATATTTATAATAACTGTTTTTATATTTGTAATAATAGATTTTTTATATATAAATTTAATATATTATAATAATTTATTATGATAATTGAATATTATATCTCTAATATCGTATCATGTCGACTATTTTTTATATTTATATTTTATATTTTCACAGCCATTTTCATTCCATGGATGCGCATGCGCGCGGGAACCTAGGCTGTCGTGGTGCCAAGCCGAGAACTCAAAAGTCTAAATGTTAACATTTATGATGTTCCAACTTACTTATTCAAAATTTAGTGCCTCTCTCTATCACCTAGGCAGGGAAGGTGGGGAGGCCCAAATGATAACCTAGGAAGATAAAATGCTATGGGCTGCAGGCTGAGGTGGCCCATGGAGAACAGTGAAGCGAAGCCAGCTGACTTGAACTTGGTTGGAGTCGAGGGGCCCAGCCCAGGCTGAATCAGACCACCCCCCCTTTCCAATTTCGTCTTCTCTGCAAAAATGACGGGAAACAGAGGAATGAAAAAAAGTGCAGAAACATTTAACATAAAATATCAAGTTCGCTTGGGATTCCAATTTTGAAAATGAAAAGGGGGAGTTCCTCCAAAAGAAAGATTAAAAGAAAAAAAAAAAAAAGACACCTTTTTGTATGGGTACAGCGTTTTGAGCACGCACAAGGAGCAGTGTGTGAAGTAAAACCCTAGCAAATAGAAATTAAGTGGCAGAACTAGAGTACGAAGCAGAAGGTTGGGGGCGGGAATGCCAGGCGAAGGCGAAGGTAAAGCAGCTACCCCTGTGAAGGCTGACAACGTCAGAGATCTCTTCGACTCCGTCGACCTTTTTCTTTTCGATTGCGATGGTATCATATCGAACTCTTCTCTGTAATCCCACAAACCCAGACCAAAATTCCTTTCCTCTCCACATACATCACGTGCAATATCCCTAATGAATGCGCAGGCGTCGTCTGGAAGGGCGATAAGCTTATTGACGGCGTAACCGAGACTCTCCACTTGTTGCGCTCTAAGGTATGAATCCCTTCCCCACTTTTTATATTTTTTCTTAATATATATATGTATCTATGTATATAAATGATGGGTGGATTTGATTCGGATTGTAAATTTTGTAGGGGAAAAAGTTGGTCTTCGTCACCAACAATTCAAGAAAATCTAGGCGCCAATATGCCGCCAAGTTTCAATCACTTGGTCTTTCTGTCAATGAGGTCTCTTAACCCCCACCTCAATTATTCGTCCTATTTTGTTTCTAATTCTATCGGCTTTCACTTACTCATGTAATTTGTTTGATTTTTTGTTTTAATTTTAGGATGAGATTTTGTCCTCCTCCTTTGCTGCTGCCATGTTCTTAAAAGTCAATGACTTCCCTCCTCACAAGAAGGTCTTTCTCCCCCCCCCCCCCCAATTTCGTTCTGTAGAACATTTTTTTGATGATGTGTGGCCATAGGTTTTACTCTCTCTATACTTCTGTCTTCGTGGTACAGGTTTATGTCATAGGTGAGGAAGGCATTCTGGACGAGATGCAGCTTGCTGGTTTCACTGCACTCGGTGGCCCTGTAAGTATTCCTCCACAACCGCAACCATTCATCATTCATTATGAATGATCACTCTAAATGGAATCGGTTATATGAGACATGTTCACCCTCTCTATACTCAACTTCATGACTCAGCATTACATGCTATTATGGATTCTAGGATCCAAGGTACTTGTGTTATTTGATTTACCACAACATAATGCAGGAAGATGGCAAAAAGCATGTAGAGTTGAAATCGAACAACCTATTTGAACATGATAAAAGTGTAATGTAACCCTCCCCATGCCCTAACTTTTGTGCTTACATTAGATCTTTCTTCCTTCCTGGGTTTTAAGATGTTGGGATTCTGATTCCAGGTTGGAGCTGTTGTGGTTGGACTGGATCAGTATATTAATTATTATAAGCTTCAGTAAGACATCCAACTCATCTCTTTCCTTCTCTTCTCTTTGAACAAAGTTCTAAACAGACAGCACCTGGTTCAAAGAAACTCTTGATACTGTTATACTGCCCATTGCCTACTAGTCTTAACCATTCTCTATGTATTGCTTCCTCCATGACCCTCGACTGTACTTCAACCCTTCTAAACCTCTCATAGGGTGCATTATGTACCAACATCTTGGTGTCTTGTTGAATGCTATTGTTATTACCTGGAATTGGCCTTAGGTAGTACATCGTCTACCACAAGGTCCTGGCTTGCCATTGCCATGCAACATGCACAGTTATTAAGGTGCCAAAATGTGTTTGTTTCATCAGCATGCTGTTATTACTGTTTGCGACAAGCTAAATCTAGTACCTGATTTATGCCCATAGAAAGTCTAATTTCAGAATTGGTGGTATATGCATTGTATCTACCCCAGCCATCAAGTCATGCTATATTAAAAGTCTAAGGCTTATCACAGGCTCAGCTCCTGAAATGCCATGCACCCAATGGCAGAGGATTATCCGATCCAGCTTCTCACCATATTTCATGTTTTTTGGAGTAGCATTTCTTGTTATATGTGTTATATGTTTTCTTTTTCTTTTGGTGGGGGAATTCAGTACCTAGGTCATTAGTGAGTAAAACTTACAATTAAGTGGTTCCAGGCAATTCAGATCTTTTTGGAACAAACCAAGTTCCTCTATGAGATTTTCTTTTGCAGGAAGTTGTCTGGTTCATAACATAACATGAGTTTCACCCCTGAAGAGGACAATGTAGACCACAAATAGGGCCCGTAGAGATGATGTAGTAGCTCCTCCCCCAGAATAATGTGAAAATAGGAACAAATATTGACCAGCATTTTTCCACTTTCAAAATTTTGAACAAGGGTTTTAATTTGGGATAATTTTTGTTGTATATAAATGCTAATGGTTGTTAGTGTTGACAAAATATTAATTTTCTGCCTTGCAGGTATGGAACTCTCTGCATTCGTGAAAATCCTGGGTGCCTTTTCATTGCTACCAACCGGGATGCAGTGGGACATATGACTGATTTGCAAGAGTGGCCTGGTTTTTGTTCTTTTCTTTTTTCTTCAGATAACTTCCAGTTCTTGAACTATATACGTCCTAATTATTCCCTATTTGTTCAGCTTCATAATAGACTTGGAACATGGGTTGCAGGTGCTGGATGTATGGTTGCAGCAATATGTGGGTCAACTCAGAAAGAGCCCATTGTGGTTGGAAAACCTTCAACCTTTATGATGGATTTTTTACTTCAGAAGTAAGCACATGAAAAGACTATCATCATGACTGTTCTAATTATATACTTGTTGACTAGAATCATGATCTGCCTGCATACTACCCGCTATTGCTTCTGAATTCAATATGATTGACATTATACTGTGATTGTTCACTCATCTACAAAACCCTGGTTCGTAGCTTAAATGATGTAGGCTTGTTTTAATTACGGATCGAGACTGGACACTAGTGAACTCGGTCCATTTAAAATCAAATATTGTGGTACTTTGATGGTGACTTCGATGACTTTAATGTGTTACTCTTGATATAGTTTTTTAATCTTTCATGACATTATTATTGTTAATCTTCATAATAGTGTGTAGCCCTTACTTTGACATGGTGATATTTGGTTTGTGTTTCATTTTGGATGATTAATGTATTTTTATTTGGTGTTCATTATACTATAAAATGGGTTAAAAATATGAAAAATAAAATTTATAATTCGAGCTCGAGCCTAACCCGAAATGGGCCTAAGGCCCTTTTAATTTTTCGGGCAGAGCTTGGGCCTTGATTCTTTGAGCTTTCTTGATTTGGGCTCAGGCTTGGGCCCATAAAATTTGAAACGGGCTAAAATCGAGCTTTGTAAAGCCTAGCTCAGAAAACTCGATTACCATCCCTAACTGTAGAGGGATGAAGTGGTAGAATACATTTAGTTTGTTGAGTCATTGAAAAGCTTGATTAGGGGTGTATTCGAGTCGAGTCGAGTTGATCTCGAGTACCATATACTCGAATTCGAACTTGAATTTTTTAATGGTACTCGAACCGGAACTAGACGAGTAGTAATGATATGACTCGAACTCGACTCGCTTATAATTTAATAAGTTTAAAATCGATTCGAAAACTCGAAAACTTGACTTGTGATTCGTTATGAATAATTATATAACATATTAAAATACTCAATTTAATTTAATTTTTTACAATAACAACAATAATTTGAACTTTAATCTCAAATTTTGGGATCGATCGTTTAAAAGACAAATATAGGATAAAAGAAAAAAATATATATAAAAAATTAATAATTGAAAGCAAAATAGAGAAAATAATACTAAAAAATAAAAGTAAAAATAAAAATTATGAAAAAAAGAGAAAAAAAACTATTTATAGAAACTTAAAATAATAAAAGATATAGTTTAATTGTTTTGAATTTTCCTATACCATTCATTTTTATGTAAAGTCATTTGCTCAACTAAACTCTTGAGCACAGTAGTTAAAAGTGAAAAATGCAAAAAAGTGACAGACCCTGGGGTTTAAGTGCAAGGCGCAAAGCAAAGCGTGGGTTTTTTCATATAAAGTGCACTTTGGATATAAAATCAAAATATATATTTGGATATACAATAATAGCACATTAAATATGTTGAAATACTAAAATATCAACACACATAAGAGTCGAAGTTTTTAATGACAAATAATCAAATTTCATCCAATACCAAAGTTGTAATAATAGCACATGAAATATGAAATATGTAGCTCTTTGAAAGGGCAGTCAAATAGTCAAACTTCATCCAATACCAAAGTTTTTCTCCCCTAATTGAAAAAAAAAATCATTTTTAGACCAAATAACAAGAAAATGTGTTTCATGAAGTTTTTGGAAAAGGCATATAAATCAACTTAAATAACTTTAAACCAAATTTTACCCAATTGAACAAAGTCCTTGCATAATATCTCAACATCATTTGGCAAATGGTGATCAGAAAAATAAATAGAAAGGAGCAGAGAATAGTAAGGAAATAAAAAAAACCAAGAACAGAGATAGAAAAAAATGAACATAAAGGAGCAGGAGAAAGAAAAAACCCCATAACAGAGAAAAAAAAATGAATAGAAAGGAGAAGGGCAACAGCAACCCAAAAAAAAAAAACCAGAGGAGCAGCATTAGATTATAATTGAAGAAAATAGGGAAGATTAAAGAAAGAAACCGTAGAATGACGGAGAAATTAAAAAAAATTGAGGCGTGAAGGTGATGGAGAAGAAAGATGGAGTAGAAGAAGAAAAACCGAGAAGAACATAATAGAGAAAGAAGAAAAAGAAGATAAACGTACCCGGTACCAGTGAGATCTCCTCTGCTTTCAAACTTAATTGATCGAGAGTTCCCAAACATTTTAATCCTAAAATAGCAATCTAGTGCATCTCATCCATAGAAAGTAGCATGAACCACCTCATCTTTCACCAATTAGACTTATTAAATTAAAAAAAAAACAAAATTAAAAAAATAATAAAGCGTCGCTTTTTTGGGCTGTGCGCTTTATGCACTTTTTGGCACTTCAGCTCACTTCACCTGCGCTTTCTTATTTGCGCTGCGCTTTGTGCAAAAAAAGGCCACGAGTTGCGCTTCGCTTCACTGCGCTTTGCGCTCTTTAGTGCGCTTTTAACTACTATACTCTTTTTATTCATATTTTTACGGATAATTTACATCCAGATTTTCAATAATTTATCCTGATACTTCCCTAAGTTGGGGAGCACTTTGTACATCGGGTGAGCCCTTTTACCTTAATACTTCATTAAATCTCCTATATTTAAGGTCTCTCATCTCCTAAATGGTGCGTCTTTGGATTTTCGTTGAACATGTCCAAACCACCTTAGGTGATACTCTCATATTTTATCCACAATTGAATCCGCTCCCAACTTAGTATATATCTCTTTATTTATAATCCTATTTTTTCTAGTTTTAGCACACATCCATCTGAGTATTCTCATTTCAGTTACAGTCATTTTATACTCTTGTTATTTCATAGTTCAATATTCGATACCATACAATAATATAGGTTTTATTGCGATTCTATAAAATTTCTCCTTCAATTGTAATGGTATCATGCAATTGCAACGAACTCTAAATGTACTTCTCCATTTCATTTAATTAGTTTGAGTTCTATAATTCACATTTCCATCTATATTGTCATTGTTTTGAATGATAG
Organism: Dillenia suffruticosa; assembly: GCA_033439265.1. Classification (NCBI taxonomy): domain Eukaryota; kingdom Viridiplantae; phylum Streptophyta; class Magnoliopsida; order Dilleniales; family Dilleniaceae; genus Dillenia; species Dillenia suffruticosa. Next base: position 37,425,270 of record JAVTVX010000012.1, on the reverse strand, counting down.
ACTTAAGATATTTAAAATGTTCATTTTTTGGTATGTCGTTCTTTTAATTTAATATTTTTTTTCATCATTTTGATGGCTACCACTAAATATATATCTCATATGCTCAGTTTTTGATCAATTTAATCGAAATCCTTTGGATTCTAGTATATGCCTTCATAATTCCACTTTAGCACTAATACGTTCTTTAGTTTTATGGACTAATACTATATTATTTGCAAAAAAACATATATCATGAAATTTTATTTTAGATATTTTTTGTGATTTTATCGATCACTATTGCAAAAAAGAGGAGACTTAATGTCGAATCTTGGTAAAACCCAATGTTAATTGGGAAGTTATCGTTTAAATCATCGCAAGTTCGTACATTGGTAATAACTCCCTCATACATATCTTTGATGAGATTAATGTATCTTAAGAAGATTTTCTTTTTCATTAATATCAACCACAATATGTCTCTAGGTACCACATTATATGCTTTTTCTAAATCAATGAATACTATATGCAAGTTTCTTTTCTGCACTTTAAATATCTCCATCAAATATCTTAGTAAGTGAATGGTTTTGGTGGTGGATCGTTCTGATATAAATCCAAATTGATTCTGAAGTACACTTATCTCCAATTTCAATTTATGTTTTATCATTCTCTCTTACAACTTTATAGTATGACTCATAAGTTTAATTTTTTTATAATTAAAACAATCTTGTATGTCCCATTTATTTTTATATGGTGGCCCAAGTGTGTTCTCCCTCCATACTTGGGACATTTTCTTGATTTGCTAGATTTTGTTAAAAAAAATCCGTTAACATTATTACCCCTACTTCACCCAAACACTTTCACATCTCAATGGGGATGCCATCAGATCCTATGATTTTATTATTTTTCATTTTCTTTAAGATCTTGTTTCACGAGAACGAATCTTGTGTTTAAAATCTCTATTGATCTCCTTTACAGGTATTATGATATCGCGGATATCTCTTGTACCTTCAACGTTAAAGAAATTATCAAAATAATCTCTCTAACGTTTTCTTATGTCCTAATTCCTTGCAAGAGCACTATTAGTTTCACTCTTAATACACCTAACACCATTAAATTTTTTTCTTTTCTCTTTCTTAGTTTGGCAATTCTATAAATCTTTTTTTTCTCCATCCTTGGTTTCTAGTTTTTTATATCATTCACTATACACCTTTTTTTGATTCTTGAATAACATTTTTCTTTTTTTGTTTTTGCAATTTTATACTTTTCAAATTGCTACCTCTCTTACTTTTAAGACTCTTATAATACTCTCGTTTGGTTCGTATAACAGTTTGGAATTTTTCATTCCACCACATGACTTCTTGCCTATTGGAGCCCGATCTTTAGATACGTCAAGAACCTCCTTACATATATTCTTAATGTTATTAGACATTTATACCCATAGGGTTTCCGAATCATCATTAGCGGACTAGATTGCCACTTGCATTAATTTGTTTAAGAAAGTCGTCATTTTTTTTTCTTTCAGATTTCACCACTTAATTCTTGAGTTCACAAATTGGTGATACTTCTTCTGTCTTTTAGGCACATACACATCTAAAATTAAAAGTCTATGTTGAGTTGTTACATTCTCTTCTGGTATAACCGTATAATCCCTATAGGTAATTCTATTGCCTCTTCTAGTGAACAAGAAATATATTTGGTTGGCTTTCGACCTACTTCCATATGTATCTATGCGGGATTTTCTTTTCTTGAAGAAAATGTTTACGGGAATCAAATCGAATACTGTGGCAAACTCTAAAATGGTGCCCCCCGTCTTATTCCTATTACCAAAGCCAAAGTTTCTATGTATCACATTATTCTTACCTACATGTCTATTTAGATTTTCTCCAATAAATAACTTCTCTCCACTAGGTATGACTTGTATAAATTAATCTAAATCTTTCCAAAATTGTTGTTTGCTAATTGCATCTACACTTATTTGAAATGTATAAATACTGACTATATTAATTACGTCTTTTCCACTAATTAGCTTGACAAACAAAATTTTATCTTTTTTCCTTTTTATCTCCGCTTCATTCTCTAGTAAGTCTTTATGGATAATTATTCATATTCCATTCTTAGTTCTATCTCTACCTGTGTATCAAAATTTATGAACATAAGACTCTATTAATTTGGTCTTCTCCTCCACCCATTTAGTTTCTTGGAGACACGTGATATTAATCTTTTGTTTAGTTATTACTTCTCCTATCTTTCTTAACTTATTGGTTAAGAATCCTATGCTCTAAGTGGTTAAACGAATCCTATTTTTATGGACTAATTTCTTTGTCCGCTTCCGTCCACATAAATGTGGGAACGTTTGCCTATTTGGCACCACATCCAGGCGGCAATGTGACGCGTCGCTTTTGGCCGACGACCTAAAAGCTCTTGCTAACTTGTTATCACACTCGGGATCCGATGTAGTGCGTCATTTAGAAGGGAATGCCTAACGAATTTCTTATATTTGTCTCTCATTTTGGTTTTGATAAAGGTTTTACACTGGCTGTCAACTTATTGCAATCCTCTTCCTTTCCCCGGGGCTGGGACCGACCATGACGGAGTTACTTCATTTAATTTTTTATATTATAATAATTTTTATATTAATATATGTTATCGAGCTATTCGACAAGTTGTGGTTCTATAATTCTATTACTCGAATTCAACTCGATTGTATAATGAAACTGTTCGAACTCGACTCGAGTTGAGTCAAAATCGAGTTGAGTTGAGCCTTTGACTGAGCGGCTCGCGAGCGTCTCGAACTCGACTCGGTTCGCATAACAGTCCTAAGCTTGATAATAATTCATAATTTCAATGATAGATTGCAGTGTTGTTACTGGATATAAATCAGGCTCACTCCAATATATTTTATTTTGCAGATATAATATCAGTACCTCCAAAATGTGTATGGTGGGTGATAGGTTAGACACTGATATTTTATTTGGGCAGACTGCTGGATGCAAAACTCTCCTTGTTCTTTCAGGTTCGAGGAGTTCCCTTCTATCTGTATGGTGTATGCTTATCCATTCAATCACCAAGCAATTATTCAGAACATTGATTTTTTCAGGTGTTACTACTCTGTCTGCCCTACAGGACCCAGCTAATGACATCCAACCGGATTATTTTACAGATAAGGTCTCTGACTTGCTTGAACTATTGGGTCCATAACTGCTGCTGGCTTCAGCCATATGAGTTATTGTTCTGAAATACAGACATAATCTCTTGCTGTTTTTGCCATTCGTATGAATGCTATGATATAGTGCCATTTTGAATGATTCTAGTGAAAGCACTGTTTCCTTTCCTCTTGGAGTAGGGTGCCTTTGCTCCCTCAAAGCTTTATTTATTCCAGCTCATGTCAAAAGTGGGACTTCATTTGTTTATTTGATGGTTTAGCCAATATTTAGATGACTTTCCTTTTCCAAATTATGTGACCTGATTTTGTATGAGGATTGTATTGGACCCTAAATTCTAATCACCTTGATCAATTGATTATTTTACTTCAAGCAAATAAAAACATTGAATGCGAGTGGTCCTGATTTTTCCATTTCTATCCCTCTGTAGTAGAGGGTCCTTTCCTGTCACTGGCTTCCAATATGTGTGGAGTTGTTCAATTATATTGAAAATGACAAACCCACTTCCATTCTTCAAGTAGTATATATATATATATATATATACACATATATATACATATCTCTATATACATATATGTATATATGTGTGCGCGTGAGCGTTTTCACACCCCCTTGGCCTGGACATTGCCATGTGCCATGCATCTGCTACTCTTATTGACATCATGTGCCAATTTTGTGCTTATTGTTAACATCTTTGCTCATATGGTAAAGAAAACAGGGTCAGTCACCTGCATTGAGATTTTTGTAGGCTAAATTCACTATGATTTTACTTATTAGTACTTGATTATCGGGTGTCTGATTGATTCACCGTATCCTACCCATCTTTGTTTACATTATTTTCTCTTTCATGTTAATGTTAATGTTGATGGCATAGTTATCTGCATTATAAAGTCTCTCTCTTGGGTTAATCCTACCACTAGTGCTTCCTGTTGAAACCGAAGGAGAGAGAAATGAGCTCGTCACTGTTCCCACCGCAATAACATTGAATTCCACAAAGTTGAAACAAATCAAATGCCTATCTTTGTTTTCAGATCACCTGTGTTTGAGATTCATAGAAGAGAATATTCTGATAATATCAAGGAAAAAGAAGAAAAAAATGTGTATCTTTTTGGTTTTGGTGACGTTGGCATCTGATATACAAGATCCTTGTGATTTTTCTGTCACATGATGTTTGGTACTAGGAGTGAAGGACAAAATTCTATGAGTTTTCAGAACTCCTAATCACATAATGCTCTTTTCTGGTTGGTCGATCATCTGCTCTTTTTCCGACGGAAAATCAGCGCACAATAATATTACTCACTACATGAACTCGGTGCTGTTTCTATATGAACATCCATGACCAAGCTAACTGGGACTTGTGGCCGCAGACAAAGCCTTTAAGATTTGATTTTTTTTTTTGGGTATTGTATCAACGGATATCCGGAGCTATGTTTCGACTAATCCGGTTTGGGACTTGCAGTGGTCCATTTAAGGAGTTTACCTTTCCCATGTAGTTTTTTCTATATCCAAGTCGCGAGTTGAATTCCGAAACTTGGTTAAGGGATCTAGCATCATATTTCACTAGATTAACTGTCCGTTGTTAGCCTTCAAGATTTGATATATGATTTGTATAGGACTTGTCTGTGGTTTCTTGCAAACAGAAAATCAAGACGTTAAATAAATGCCTCACTGGAATTTGGGACAACCATCAACCTTTATTCCCGGTACGGTAGGGCATGTTGCCAGAGGACAATGGTCATCCAAATCCAAACCCCGCCATTTCACTCCAGTGATGTCTTTAACATGAATGTGAAATAGCAAAGCAACGCCATGAAAGCAACACCAGCAACTAGCCGGGCAGATGGAATGGAGTTGTGCCTAGCCCACCATCCTTTGTATCCTCTGTACGCATGGAAGTTGAAGAAGATGCCAACGGTAACCCAAAAAGTAGTTTACTGCCCTTGCTGGTGGCATATTAGGAAAGAGTGGATGCATTGTAGGGGTAAAAGAAGGCCTTTGTATCAGTCAGTGTAGTGGGAAAGACTCTGTGTCCATTAACCAAGTGCTCGAGTTCAAGTCTTAACATGAATGTGAAATAGCAAAGCACTGCCATGAAAGTAACACCAGCAACTAGCCCGGCAGATAGAATGGAGTTGTGCCTAGCCCACCATCCTTTGTATCCTCTGTACGCATAGATGTTGAAGAAGATACCAACGGTAACGCAAACAGTAGTTTACTACCCTTGCTGGTGGCATATTAGGAAAAAGTGGATGCATTGTAGGGGTAAAAGAAGGCCTTTGTATCGGTCGGCTCTGTGTTCCTTAACCAAATGTTTAAGTTTGAGTCTCTTTGGGAATGGAAAAGACTAATTTGGGAGATTTTCCCCTTTATAGGAGGCCTGACAGTCAGGTTGATTCGGATTAGTCGGAGCGAAATTCTGGATTCCGGAAGTAAGGGACCAAAAAAAAAGGGCCTTTGTATCTTCTGTGCTTGTTTTGCCTACCCAACCAGACTAATCCATTTTCGACCTGGAAACCATTGGGAGAGCAACCAAACAGGCACGGGTAAAAGAAGGCCTATTAGAAAAAGTAGTTCATTTCTTGATATAAGCCAAGGAGCCAAACATGCTTAGAGGCCCAGCAACCTCCGATATGATGGATGCATTGTAGAATAACATCTTCTCCAGGACAAGTCCAAGCACTGCCATGAAAGCAACACCAGCAACTAGCCCGGCACATAGAATGGAGTTGTTTTTTTTTTTGGGTGAAAACATAGAATGGAGTTGTGCCTAGCTCACCGTCCTTTGTATCCTCTGTACGCATAGAAGTTGAAGAAGATGCCAACGGTAACCCAAAAGTAGTTTACTGCCCTTGCTGGTGGCGTATTAGGAAAAAAGTGGATGCATTGTAGAGGTAAAGGAAGGCCTTTGTATCTTCTGGGCTTTTTTGCCTACCCTACTGGACTAATCCATTTTCGACCTGGAAACCATCGGGAGAGCAACCAAAAAGGCACGGGTAAAAGAAGGCCTATTAGGAAAAAGTAGTTCATTTCTTGATATAAGCCAAGGGGCCAAACATGCTTAGAGGCCCAGCAACCCCCGATATGATGGATGCATTGTAGAATAACATCTTCTCCAGGACAAGTCCAAGCACCGCCATGAAAGCAACACCAGCAACTAGCCCGGCACATAGAATGGAGTTGTTTTTTTTGGTGAAAACATAGAATGGAGTTGTGCCTAGCTCACCGTCCTTTGTATCCTCTGTACGCATAGAAGTTGAAGAAGATGCCAACGGTAACCCAAAAGTAGTTTACTGCCCTTGCTGGTGGCGTATTAGGTAAAAAGTGGATGCATTGTAGAGGTAAAGGAAGGCCTTTGTATCTTCTGGGCTTTTTTGCCTACCCTACTGGACTAATCCATTTTCGACCTGGAAACCATCGGGAGCGCAACCAACAGGCACGGGTTAAAGAAGGCCTATTAGGAAAAAGTAGTTCATTTCTTGATATAAGCCAAGGGGCCAAACATGCTTAGAGGCCCAGCAACCCCCGATATGATGAATGCTTTGTAGAATAACATCATCTCCAGGACAAGTCCACGGGCTTCCTTCAGCCAATTTATGTGGATCAGATGTAGTCTATGGTGAGGAGCCACCAAGCAGTGCCAAAGTAGATCGAGAGTATAACAATTGTGCCTGCCTAGCTGTTATTAATAAGAACCCCAAGATTGGGTTAGGTTTTGTCGGTTTTGCCTGAACTTTGTTACTGTTAACTGAATTACCTGAACGAAGGACATGGACTTGGGAGGGATTTTCACGTGGTGCAACAACAACCATAACACCGTAACGGCGATAACAATAAATCAAGCCTCAATTCTAATAATTTGAAATTTATAATTTGAAATTTATAATTTGAGAGATAAATTTGAAATGATTAAAAAAATAAAAATAAAAAAAATAAAAAATATATATATCTAAAATATATTAACTTAATTTGTTCGGAGTTTTCTACGCTACTCATTTCTATCAAAAATCATTTTCTTGTCTAAACTTTTAATTATCATATCTTTACGAATAATTTATATCTAAGTTTTCAACGGTCTATCTCTACGTTTTAGTAGATCTCTTATATTTAAATTTTCGGTTTTCCTAACCGGTGCATTCTTAGATTTTCTTTACATATGACTAAACTATCCCAAACGACATTCTTGTATTTTATCCACAATTAAACTAATTTTCAATCTATTACAAATATCTTCATTTCTAATTCTATTTTTTTTAGTTTTGCCACACATTTATCTAAATATTCTCATTTTTGTTATGACTATTTTTTGTTTTTGTTATTATTTAATAGTCCAACACTCAGTATCATACAATAGTACAGGTTTAAACGCGATTCTATAAAATTTTCCCTTCAAATGTATTGATAACGTGTGATTGCAAAAAATTCCAGATGTTTTTCTCCATTTCATTCAATCTGCTTGAATTTTATGGTTCACATTTCCATTTTTATTATTATCATTTTGAATGATAGAATCTAGATATCTAAATCATTTACTTTTGGATATATTTTATCCATCTAACCTAATCGTTTTTTTATCATTCCGATAACTGTTGCTAAATCTACATCTCATATATTCAGTTTTTGATCTACTCAATCTAAACCCTCAGGATTCCGGTGTGTCCCCCCACAACTCTAATTTAGTATGAATAATCTCTCTAATTTCATCAACTAATAATATATCATTTGTAAAAAATATATACCATGATATGTCATCTTAAATGTTTTTTATAATTTCATCTATTACTATTGCAAAGAGTTTGATATTTAATGTCGAATCTTGATGGAGTCTAATATTAATAGGGAAATTATCACTCAAATCTCTACAAATTCTTATATTGATTACAACTCTTTCATACATATCTCTAATGAAATTAATGTATTAGGAGGAGATCTCTTTCTTCATCAACGCCCACCACAATACGTCTCTAGGAAACATATCATATATTTTTTCTAGATCAATAAATACCATATGTAAATCTTTCTTATGTACTCTATAACTCTCAATCAAATATTTTAACAAGTGGATTGATTTTGTAGTAGATCTCCCATGTATAAAACCAAATTGATTTAGAGATATATTTATTTCCAATTTCAATCTATACTCTATCACTCTCTCCCATAATTTTATAGTATGACTCATAAATTTAACTTTTCTATAGTTGGAACAATCTTGTATATCTCATTTATTCTTATATAACAGTACAATTATATTCTTTCTTCATATTTGGGGTATTCTCTTGATTTGTCAAATTTTATTGAAAATATATGTTAACATTATTATACCAAATTGAACTAAACATTTCTACACTTCTACGGAGATACCATCAGATCTTATGATTTTATTATTTTTCAATCTATTTAAAACCTCTTTAAAGCCTCTTTAAAGCCTCTTCATGTAGTGCCCAAGTTTAAAATCTGACAGAAACGTTATTGCTTGAGACATGCTAATATAACCATAGATTTTGAAGGCCAAATTCGCGTGGGGTTTTCCTGGGCACGTGGCCTATGATCAGCTCATTGATGACATTCAGACCCGGCTGCCGCACAAGTTTAACATCAGAAATATATATTGGCAAAAGGCTAATTGATCCCCATATTTGAAGGAGATAAAGATGCATACCTGATTGGTCGTCGCAGGGATGACCCCAGTAGGCAGTGTGAAGAGCAAAGCTTAAGCAATAGCTAGCAGGATTCCCCAGTAAGGGAGCTGCAGTTGTCCACCAAAGCCTTCACAAGCAAACAAGGCAAGTCCAGTAACTATTGCCAATAATGTGTAAAACCCACCCTTGAGGAACAGTTTTATATTTTTTCTTCATCAATCTTGAGTGCAGTGCACATCCCCAAACAGATCTTCGATGGTTGCCTTTGTTTGTCCCCAAATATCCCTGCCAAATTCATGAATCACCAAGTACTGATGACATATGAAAACAATCCACTCTTGACTTTTGAACTTTTGTTCTTAAACTAAAGAACCTGCCATGGAAGAGTGCAACATGAGAAATGGTTGCAGCCAGTGTTGGGAAACTTAGACCATAAGTAAAAACAAAGAAAATACTTAGATTAATCTTGCCATGAAGGTCATATCCTTGTTGGTCGAAGTCAAAGGTTGTCCAGTTAAGAATAGTTGAAATATTGTACTGTTGGCCATCACCCGTGAACACATGAGAAGATTGGAAACCGTTTGGCTTGATATGTATCGGTCCAGTACGCAACCGGGGAGTATCATGTTTCATGTACACGATGATGATAAAACCAACCATGAAATTAATGACAGCAAATCCAGGAGTAGCAAGAGGTGATCCCAGAAAACCAGCTATGGTCGACCAATCCAGGGCAGATGAGCCAATACCAAGGCCGTGAAGACCAGAGCCAAGTCTGTTGTGCTGTGACAGAATTCTTCCATTTCCATCCAAAATCTAAGATTCAGTCACTGGATTAAGGGGTTGATAAGTCGATTCTTTCTATAATTTTTTCCTTACCTTACCAACGTAAAAATCAATGTATGCGAGTATATGTAATACAACATTACTAAAATTAATGAAGAAAGAAAACAAGTAATTTTTATAAAACTTCTGCTATCTTCCCCCCCCCCCCCCAAAAAAAAATAAAGCATCATTTTGTGCCTTCTAAAAGCATTTAGCACATAAAATGAACCCTTAACTATCTAGAGGGAGACATTTTAAGTTACCACCTCGTTGCTCTTTTCCATTTCTAGTGGTTTAAATGATAAGAGAAAATATTGGGCTAGACCAATTCCTTGTGCCCCCATGCCTAACCTAAAGTAGTAGGTAAATTTTGACTGCGCGCGGCCGAAAAGCTCATGCGATGCGTGTCTAAAGGGGACAACCAGCTTCATTTCGACTGATGGCTAGTTGTTGCATACACAACGGAACACTTAAAATAGAACAACTGAGTAAGGCTCTAACAAGGAGTGGTTACTCATGAAATTTCTCTCGTTGCTCATTAACGATGCTCAAGGATTAGAGGAAACCCATTCTTCAGGTGTGGTTGGATTTCGGGCATTCCTTATACAGGATGCTATCCCTTTCCATTAAAAAAAAAAAAGACCGAACTCAGCAAGCAAACCTCTGTTAAAGGTGAAAGGGTGCTTAAATTTCTTGTCATTTTCATGTCTCCCGTATGATTAAAAAAGGTCGAATGAACATACGTTCGACTAATCTTGTAACATATTTAAACCATTACAATAACAACTTCAACAAAGACGACAGAGTATGTGCATGAGATGGCATTTGATTAGAATCATGTCCCATATGGGCAACTCTTGGATCCTAATTGGGGTTGATCTGTTTTGCTAATTAGAAATTAAAAATAATAAAATTACCTGGCTGTGTTCACTAATGAGGTGTTTGGAATATGTAAAGACGTTGATCTCTAATGAATTCTAACCAAACACCGACCACTTGACTGTTGTATAATTAATGAGATTTTGGGGTCATCTTCATCTCATGTTGGGAAGATAACCAAAATCAGTTGCTTAAATTACCAAAGGTGGTCTGCATTTTGGTCTGTTGCCTACATAGGGAGGGGGACACCTCTTTTGCCCTGGCACCTCTCTGTATCTGTAACATACCATACACAATCTAGGGGTGGAGAAAAAGTGTGACGGAGGAAAGGTATTCATTTTCCCTCTCCTTTTAGTTCAGTTGTTATTAATGAGAGGCTAAGAATTTTAACTGAACTTGGAATAAAAGTTTGCTCATGAAAAGATTCCTTATTTTTTGTTATTATTATTATTAGTATGTTCCTCGCCCTCTAGCCTACAACATAATCATGATCTCTATCTGGTGATCAATGTGAATGTAGATGATATTTGAGTCTGAGTTTCAGTGATCCAACCGAGATGGCCTATCCCATCAACATTTGGGTGTTTGGGCCCTTCCTGCCTGGTGTTGCCACAACATTTTTGTGATGGAAGGGAAGGGCAAGTTCCGTTGGCCACCTCCCTATAGCCATAATTAAAAGAAAGGAAGAGTGTTCAACTTGATTGACAACCTTAAATGCAAAATCCCACCTTGTTTAGGACCACCTTTCTTTTGTTTAATGTCGATATGACGTCCCCATCCAACATTCTCATCGAACCCACATCACAACATTCTTTATATCACTCGCGTGGTTGCCCAATCTGATTAAATCAAAATCACCCAATCTAATTGTGCATACTTCCCTCATAAAATATTATATATATTAAATGAGTTAATAATTAAATAAATTATAAGTATACGAAAATTTATAATTAACAAAATATTAAAATCTTTTATATTTAATAAATTTAAATTTTTTTAAATATTTTTAAATCAAATAATAATATCTTTTGTATATATTAAAATAGACTATCATTTGATTCATTTAATTTTTGATATTATTTTATTCTATATCGAAAAAAAAAGACGTTTCAACGTGAATTCTAAGAGGCATACTGTGAATTAATAATTGAAATGGAATGAGTAAGGTTTTTCACTTTGACCTTTCTCTTACCTTGCCTTGCCCCCCGTCTCTCTGTGGGCCGTGCCAAGACTTCACTTTTTTACTTACACTCAACTCCTCTCTCTCTCTGCATACAGGTATCAGTTTGCCAGGAGATCTCTGTCGACAATGTCCCTCTCTTACACTGCCTAAGTAAGTAAAACCTTGAACTTTGTAGTTTCTGATCCATTAATATACTAGGTACTTGTCTCTACCATTTTCCAGTTTCTCTTCGTAGGTTTGTTTACTTGTCTGCATATGGGTCTCTCCGTGGCTTCGAATCTACCCCACAAGTTTGCCGTTTATTTTCTTCCTATGTTATTTCTTTTATTGGACTCCTAACCGTCTGATGCGGACGGAACTGTCATCTTTATCGATCCGTAGGCTATGGCTATCTCAACTTCAATGAAGAAACCCACCATTAATTTGTAGACCTCAGTCAATTTTCTGCTCCTTGTATCCCCTTTTTTCTGGGTTTCCATCTGCTTTTGAGATTATTTGTTCATTTTTGGCGGACTATCCTTATTCCACTAACATTTGTCTGGATTACAAGAAACCATTTATCCCTGCTGGTGAAAGTTTGCATCTTTATGCTATCTTGTTGATAATCCTTTATTTATTATTATATATATATATTTTTTATGGATGAGCATAATGTTTAGGTTATTTAGGCATTGGAGGAGCCGATCTTGTTTTGTTCAGTTCTTCTCCCGTCCCCAAAAAAAAGTCCCATGTGGCTTGTTTTATTAAGCTAAACTGTTTGTTCATGAACCCATTGTGTCATCAAGATCTTTATTTTTTTTTCAGCTCTACAAATAATCGAAGTGCAGTTTATAGCTGTGTCAATACTTTTGCTCTATAAAATTGTTGGTCCCAGGTTTGGAAGACCGAATACAATCAGCGTGGGGAAAATGCTTTTGAGTCTGGGAAGGAGATGGTTTTCTTCAATTTGATCTACTTGTGCATCTTTATATGGATTGATGGCATCAAAATCTATTGCCAAAGCTTCACCTGAGGAGAAGCAGAAAACAGTATATTCTCAAGTAGGAACAAGCAGTGACCAAATTTTGGCCTCTATTATTTCAAAAACAGGCAAACCTGAGCAGGTTAGTCCTGAGGAAGAACCAATACCTGTACTAGTCACATTGAAACAGATTATTGAAGGAGCTTCTGAGAGTAGGAAAGTGCCTTATTCTCATCAAAAGGAGCATAACAATCCCAATTGGAATTCATCGGCTCCTGGTTCTAAAGAATCATTAAAAGAAGCAGATACGTTGATAAGTAATGATCGCAGTTCTCTTGAGGCTTATGCTGATCATGGAAACAAATTCTCTCAGACAGGGACTGTTAATGGTAGTTTAGTTTCTGCCAAAATTAGTGATGGGACAAGTAGTCTTGGCAAGACCAGTGGAAGTGCCAAGACAAGTTACCGTGCTGAATTTGTTGAGAGTGATAAGAGTAGTCCCTATAGGGAAAGCACAAGCAGTGATGTTAGCAATGAGAGCACTTGTAGTAGCTTTAGCAGTACTATCAACAAGCCACACAAGTCAAATGATACAAGGTGGGAAGCCATTCAAGCTGTCCGAGCAAGAAATGGTGGTTTGGGTTTGAGCCACTTTAGGCTGCTGAAGCGGTTGGGCTGTGGGGATATTGGCATTGTCTATCTGGCAGAGTTGACTGGCACTAAGTGCTATTTTGCAATGAAGGTCATGGATAAAGTGTCCCTAGCTGGTCGTAAGAAGCAGGATCGTGCCCAGACTGAAAGAGAAATCCTGCAATCTCTAGATCATCCTTTTCTTCCCACATTGTATACCCACTTTGAGTTAGAAAAATTTTCATGTTTGGTAATGGAATTTTGCCCCGGAGGAGACTTGCACACTCTCAGACAGAAGCAGCCAGGGAAGCATTTTTCTGAACAAGCAGTGAAGTATGATTTCTTCTCTTACCGTCTATATCAAAATAACTTTGGAATCTACTGTGGCTTGCTTAGGTTCAGCTTTAGCCCCATGACATATTAATTGCGGGTTTATCTTTTGTTCTCAAAATCATAGCTCATTATCTTCTCGTCCATTTGACTAGGTGGATAGAGAATTTTGAGAATGCAACCAAACGTGGTATTAGCTTTTACCTCAAACAGAAATTCATGTTGAAAATGAATTTATTTTTGAAAAGGTTTTTTTGACTATTGGAGCATGACATGTTGGGAGCCCCTGTGCCCCTGCAGCTGAACATTTTCTAGGAATTGGGTGTGAGGTACCTGTGTTGTGCATTCTTTTAACAACCTTATGAGGTTTTACTTGTAGTGTCACCGAGCTATTACAAACCCTAGTGTAAGAGTGCTCTTTATGGTCCACAATATCGAAGTACTTTGTGTGCACTTGATGCACCAAGAGATGACAAGGACAGTGGCAATTGCATGGACTTGTTAACTCCTAAGTGCCTACATAACCTAGGGATTGCGAAGGTGAATGCAAGGATGGTTATGCCTTCCCAATGTCATCTTTTATCTATGGAATTTGACTCCTGGGGAATGCTTAGGTTGTTACAAAGTTCACATCATTCTGTTTGTTTTAACAATATTTTGATATTGGGAAATCCTTTTCTTTACTCAATTTTAATAGTTCTGGTGGGTGGGAACTACAGCGTAATTCTCTTTTAAATGAGTTTTCCTAGGAAACTTTCTCAAGATTCAGTAATTCCCAGACACCTTCTGATCGCATGGCAAACACTGGTGTAAGACCTTATGAATACAAAAGCATTTCTCCCTCAAGCAAACATTGTCCTTGGTAGGGTATTGCACCCTATTCATATGCTGTTTTGGCATGGCACCAGCTTGTTCTGTTTCTGGCAGAAGACTAGCAAAGAAAGATAAACTTTTATGTGTGTAAAATGGTCAAATTATAAATGGAGCCAGTATTGTATGTGCTGTTCTATGGAAGCCACTTTCCAACATGGTGGATGTAGGCACCCTGAATGTCAATATATCATCTTGACTTCAACTTCTGAGTTAATACCTTGACGATTCTGCCACGTGGCTATGAGCTAATTTGGTTTTTAACAAATTCAATTTGCTCTTTTACTATTTGCATTTTTTACTCCCCAATTGTTGGGATTAAGGCTCAGAGATTGTTGTTGTTGTTGTTGTTAATTTGCTTTTTTACTATTTTCTTTTGCTTCACTTCTTTGTTGCTAGAGCATGATGTTTCATTCCTCTCTTTGTGGTACAGAGGTACATAGAAGAAATAGTATCATCACATGGATTACCATCGTGCTTCTGTCCTACATATGTAGCCTTGCATGTCGAGTCATATTGCTGCAATTGATTCTGTAACATTGACTCAAAGCACTTATCTAACCTACACACCCATCACCTAAGCCTTGTTAACCATGAGGGAAGTTTCATCCTTTTCTTTCATGCTGCAGTAACCTGTATGTCTCTCATAAAAGCATGCGTGTGTGTATAAACTCAGCGAGGCTTAACACTAGGCCACAACTTATACTCAGATGTTGTCACCAGCTTTTTACTAAAGAGTCAAGTGATAAATGATTAACAGAAACCTTAATGACTAATTATACTTTTGATGCATGATATGACTTTATGGTTGGACATGCTTTGCAAGAAATTTTTGAGGGTTTCATGATTTCAATTGCATTGAGTATAATACTTAAGGTGTTGTGACAACTGCTGTTTTTTACTACTTCAGATGTTC
Organism: Dillenia suffruticosa; assembly: GCA_033439265.1. NCBI lineage: Eukaryota > Viridiplantae > Streptophyta > Magnoliopsida > Dilleniales > Dilleniaceae > Dillenia > Dillenia suffruticosa. Next base: position 37,409,903 of record JAVTVX010000012.1, on the reverse strand, counting down.
CCAATGCTAATAGTAGTCACGTGCCCATCCATTGTTGCAAGAGTCTTGCATTGCTCCATACAAGAAGCTGTTGTTCACTATTGGTACTTTTGATATTCACCTGCAGATTTTATGTAGCCGAGGTCCTATTAGCTCTTGAATATCTTCACATGCTTGGGATTATCTACCGGGACCTTAAGCCAGAAAATGTTCTTGTCAGGGAAGACGGACACATAATGCTGTCTGACTTTGACCTTTCCCTCCGTTGTGCAGTCAGCCCCACTCTGGTTAAGGGTCCATCCCTTGAGTCTGATCCTATTTGCAAGAACCCTGGTTACTGTGTCCAGCCAGCTTGCATTGAACCTTCCTGCATTCAGCCTTTCCGTGGAGCTCCTACTACATGCTTCTCGCCTCGCTTTTTCTCTAGCAAATCAAAGAAGGAAAGAAAAGCTAGAAATGAAATTGGAAACCAAGTTAGCCCTTTGCCCGAGCTCATTGTGGAGCCAACTGATGCCCGGTCAATGTCATTTGTTGGGACTCATGAGTACTTGGCCCCTGAAATAATCAAAGGCGAGGGTCATGGAAGCGCAGTGGACTGGTGGACTTTCGGTATCTTTCTATACGAGCTGTTATTTGGCAGGACTCCTTTTAAGGGATCTGGAAACAGGGCTACATTATTCAATGTCATCGGGCAGCCTCTCCGATTCCCTGAATCACCAGCTGTCAGTTTTGCAGCAAGAGATCTAATTAAAGGTTTGCTTGTGAAAGAACCGCAGCAGAGATTGGCGTATAAACGTGGGGCAGCTGAGATTAAGCAACACCCTTTCTTTGAAGGTGTTAACTGGGCACTAATAAGGTGTGCAAGCCCACCTGCGATCCCAGATCCTATTGAATTTGGGAAGATACAAATACAAGGCCCGGCTGCAGCAAAGAGTGAAAACATCACAGCTGCAGCAACTGTTCCTCATCAAAAGATTTCGGATAACTATCTTGAGTTTGATTTCTTTTAGCAATATTCAGGATCAGTCGAGAATTGTTTGTATTCCAATGAACAAAAAGTTTTCTCTAAATTACAAAACTTTTTTCCATTATATGGAGCAAGAATATTCTGCAGCAAACACCTGATGAGAATCATGACCGCAGCGCAGCATTGCATACATTATTCCTTTTCAACCTGGCATGACAAAAGCTGCTACTGGGGCAATTGGGACATGCGGTCGATAATTTCATTTCATTTTATCCTTTGATTTTGTTGTCCAGAGAACTATAATATGTTACTAAGACCTATCATCATTGCATGATAAGTTTCATGCCAAAGCATACCATGTATAGAACATGAAACATATGCGGATCGATCTGCAGATATCTACATATCTCAAACCGTATTATTTGGGTGTAATGGGTACTTGCGGTTGGTGGTGGTGGGGTGGGGATAAGCTTTAAAGTGGCTTCAAAACCCAGGAAAAGCAACCAAAAAAAAAAAAAAAAAAGATAAATAAGTGCAGCGAAGGAACCATTTGTTGTCGTATAGAATTTGTAAAGATGGTGCATTTTGGATTACAAACAAATACCCAAATTCCTAAGTTTAATGAAAGCAAAATAAATTCATGAACACCAACGTCTTATGGTTCAGTTGGTTCGGAGACTGACGCCCCTTAACCATGGTCGAGAGTTCGATTCCCATGAAAACGGAAAAATCAAAGCTGGGAGACCTGCCCCCTCAATTGAGTCCTGCAAGTAGTCGACATAGATTAGTCGAAGCGAAAACCCAGATACTGGATTCGTGATCTAGCCATGGTACCAAAAAAAAAAAAAATTCATGAACCATATAAACATATACGTAGAGAGGGAGAGAGAGAGATTCAGTTATGTAACATGCCTCGAGGACAGAACATAACAGTGTGCTGATAGTTGCTATACATACATGTAAAACATAACAGTGTGCTGATAGTTGCTACATATACATACATGTAAGAGACAGACAGGGCAAGAAACAAAAAGTGTCTGAAAAGAGAGATTCAGTCATGTAACATGCCTTGGGGACAGAACATGACAGTGTGCTGATAGTTGCTACATATACATACAAGTAAGAGACACAGACAGGGCAAGAAACAAAATGTGTCTGAAAGAATGCGGTCAGCATGGATAGAACACGCGACCTTCAGATATGCTCTCCCAACAGAGCTATCCCCACAGATGGGGACTCTCTCAATATTGAACGTAATTCTACTGAGTGAAAACAGATACAGGTTCAAATAAATTTGAGCAGGAAACAAGCAAACATGGAATTTGGGTTGTTATCTGGAATACTAATGTTACTACCACTGCTGCTACTACAAATACCAGCTCTGCTGGATATGGTACTAACACTGGTACGCGGTGTTGCTGTTGTTGAGGATGTTGAAGCTGACTCACTAGTAGCAGTCTCCCTCTCCTCCAATAATTGCTTGCCTTCACAAATGATGTTCACATCACAGAATTCTGGTGCCTTCTCCAGTACCTGATTAGCTATTCCATTTCCTCTTCTTGACTTCAGTTTCCTGTCCCGGCCATGCTAGTAATTAACCAAAAAAAAAAAGAACAAAGAAAGAAAGAAAGAAAGAAAATGCTGGGTGCTTTTAAGTGGAGGAAGGACAGGGAGTGCCTGATTTTGGATTTAGAAGTTCCAATGATCAGTTTTCTTATGTTAAGCACAGGAATGAGGTCAACCAAAGCCTTTGCAACATTGTCACTCTCTATTAGAACAGTTTCCACATTCACCTGCACCCACTCACCCAACAAGGAAAGTTAGCAAAATTTTTGGATATTTTTTAGGTCTAACGAATACAGTCTAGTCTTGGACATATTACCTTCCAAGCAGAACAGATGGCAGCAAATTTTTGAAGGAATTGTCTTCTCTTATTAGTCTCAATCTCTGTATAGAATTGCTCCACCTCCGGGTTAACCCGACTCTTTGGGAGCTTTCCCACTACATTTTCATTCCCAAATACCAATCATCATATCCGAGGGATCAGGCAACAAACACAGACAGATGCCATATCTCTGACAAAGTCAACTTTGAAAACTTTACAAACTTTGATTAGTTACCATATTTCAGAAACGCGGAGGAGACTTTGACTTCCACGCCTAAGTGAGACGGACAATCGTATAACTGCGCTTCTCTCTCTCGCTCTCTCTCACACACCCCCACGCGCTCGCGCGCGCAACTCGAATGTACGAGACACCTAACACCCAACATGCCTGCTTTTTCATTTTTGTTGATTTTTATGTGAAAAGGAAAATGGTATTATTTTTTTTCTTCTACAAGAATTTGAATATGATATTATTAGGTTAAGAAAGAGAGATTTATATCACTAAACTATGGACGGAAAAGGGTACTATACAATCTGCATAAACATGATCCTATTCTGCAGCAACACAAATCAACCCCCCACATGTGAATTTTCCCAGATTAGGAAAATCACTTTCGGTATCAGAACAATTTATCACCCTAGTTACAAGATAATTAATCAGTTTGGGTTAGATTAAGCCAGATAAGAGTGGTTGGGACATGACATTCCGACTAAATTAAGCTACAAAATATCTCAACTACTCTGTCTGTGCATGGTGTGCGTGTATGAAAGTGAGTGAGAGAGAGACAGAGAAAGAGAGAGAGAGAGAGGGTAGTTGTATTAAGTTGAGAGGGCTTACATGGGGAAGGAATGTATTTGAGCTCAGGAAAGACATGGACAAGGTAAATAACAGTGGAGGGACGCTTCAAGGCAAGCTTGACAGACCAAAAAACAGCATGCAAGCTTGACTTTCCCTTCCCAACACCCACGTATACCCTGTCATCTCCTCCACCCAAAGTGCAATTGCCGCCGAGAGAGAACAAACTCTCGTCGTCAACTTCAAACTCTTCTCTGATTGGATCAAGCTGGAACCTACTCGGTTCTATCTCAAACATATCATTTGGATCCTCCTCTTCAATCTCGGTTATCTCATAACTCCCACCAACCCCACCATCAAACTTGCTCCACTGATTCTCCTCCTCCTCCTCCAGTACTACTCCTCTGCTATTACGACTGCTGCCCTCTTCTACTTCTTCTCCTTCCATTTCGAAGTGACCCCAATAACTCAGCAGCCTATTCATAATTTTCTCAAGGACTATGTTAATTATTTGAATGACTTTTAATACTCCCAAGTTTTGAATAAAACCTGCAGATGTCGTGTGTGTGTTTATATATAAATCTGCTTTTCGTGTTGGTGAAAAGTCATATCGAGGAAAGTGATACCGATAACATCTCCTCAAATATATGCAAGTGGGACAATTACGAGTATTCTATTATTTTGAGATATATAAGTAATGCTTAGAAACATTTTCCCACACATAACTTTTGACTAACTTCGACAAATAAAGATATTTGTCTGTGTGGTTACAGTTTATAATTAATGATTTAAAAAAAAAAAAAAAGAATTAAGATTCTGTGAGTTGGAATTAAATTTTATTCATTAAAAATTAAAAATAATATTATTATAATAATGATTTTTGTATTTAATATTCAATTCATATTAATTAATTCAATTTCAACTTTGTCAACCAAACTCATTTCACGGCACCTCCTCCGTCCGTCCCATACCCCCATGCCATATATTATATTTTACACTTTTAACATAAATTCTGCAATTAACCTACCCAACCCAACCCAACCCAACCCAACCCAACCCAACCCAACCCAATCCAATGTATCCAAAAAATTAAAATAAAATAAAATTAAAATAGTGTTCATATTTGAAAATTCAAATTCGGGTTATTATTGAGGATGATTTCCATCTTATTTAATGCATCATGCCGTGTCGTGTGTGTAAGGAAAAGGACGGAATGGCCCTTTTCTGGGTTCCCAAAATTTCAGTTTTGTTTGGCTTTCTGAAGTCTCCATGGTCAAATCCTGAATTTTTCTCGGAAACCATGCTTTGTTTGTTTGACACGGGAAGCTGATTGAGAGACTCGTGATGTTAACCCAATTCGCATATGTATTATAGATCCGAGATTTTTATTTTTTTAAATGAAAAATCAAATTTCTTAGAGGTCCTAAAATAATTTATCTCAATCAATAATTATCTCAAGTTTCCTCTGGATGGAGAGATCAACTCTTTATTGATCTAGTAGGAAAGATATTAACACCTAATATCAAGAATTGAGATTTGAGTTTTGATAATGACGAAAAATGATGTTGAGAGAACTCCTTTTCGATTGGAACCCGATAATAGCTTAGTTGACATTAGTCGAAATAAAATTTTGAATACTCGACGGCAAACCAAGTTTAAGGAAAAAAAGAAAAAAGAAAAAGTGGGGGAGGGGGAGAAACCTCAAAAGTCAAAACGTGCACTTCGGTACATACCAGTATGCAGCCTCTATGCCAACGGATTTTTTTGGGGCGGGGGTGTGTCCTAACTAATTTATGTTAATCACCCATCATTGCCTTTACAAAAATGTTAATGACCATTACTATATATGATTACAGTACTTCATTATTTATCCGATCATATTATAAGATTAATTAGACGAAAAGTAATATATATGCTATAAATACTTGTAATTTATAATTATTGATGGAATAGAACTTTGAAAGTATTGATTGAAACTTGGGTGAAGTTAAATGAAACTACACAAAACTAGACTTACAAGCCCCTCTTGAAGTTATTATTGTCAACTTCTTTCTCTTTTTTATTTTTTTGTTAGAAAAAGGAATTAAATTAATTACAAGAAAAAAGGATAATTCGTTAATCAGAATAAGAATATAAAATTACACAGATATATATATATATATATATATATATATATATATATATATATATATATATATATATATATATATATATTAACTGTTATGGTTATAAAGAAGGAAATATATTACTGGCGTGCAAATGTTATAGTAGGGAAAACAAACACCATCAATCCTATCTTATAATAAATAAATAAATAACTATTTGTTTTTCAAAATATTTGTGGGATTCTTCAACAACATGCAATTATTAATTATAGCTAATTATTTATGACGTGAGGTTTGGGAGTCGATTACCCGAATACCCACAAGGGAATCGGATTAGATAATGATCTTCCTTGTACCCAAAAATTTCGCTAGGCTCAATGTGTGTGTGTGTGTGTGTGTGTGTGTAGAGGCAACGATGTGTTTTAAATGGAAATGCAGTGATGTCCTAATAATTGAAACTCTACTGTAAAATAGATGAAGTGGTTATACCTGTTTATGTTTCTGTTTGTGTTTCCATCGAAGGATACATGCAAACTTGGCTGTGTTGGCATAAATTCCTACATTTAGTTAAAATACACATGGTGCAACGCAACGCAATTTACATATCTATGGTGATGGTGTCGGTGTTGAAACCTTTTTATTTATTTATTTTTATTAATAAATGAGGTTTCTGTTCTGTAATACATGTCTTCTATAATATCTCACTAATAACTTTTTATAAATACAGGATTATTATTTTTATCTTGATTGATAGCTATTTGAATTATCTGATTTAAGTATTATCGGTTTAATAAATACGGTTTTCTTAATATTTATTTATTTTTATTTTTTAAATTTAAATATAAAATTTTAATGGAAAGAGTACTGTTCTGTTACGGCACCTTGATATATCCGAATGAAGACAAATCATCTCTCCCTCACCCACACTCCCCTAATGAAAAACCCAATAATCCGGTCTCCTCGTAACCAAGGTAGTAAGGCCACTTTACTGCACGCTTCGGTCATTACAATGTTTGGATTTTTGTGGACTTCTCCTCTTCTTGGGGTGTGTCTTGACTCTGAGACTGAGCGTCTCCTTAATTAGAATTTGCACAAACTGATAGCATCTGTGCTGTGTCCGATGAATTCAGTGAATTACCCCGTCTACTTCATCACAAGACCAACGTATCTTTACCGTTGGATCCAATTGAGTTGGGCCCCAGAAGATGAGATTCCAAAGTTAATTCTACCACTTCCTTTCCTTCCTTTCTTTTCAAAAGGGTCCGGATGGATAGGACAACAGAAGTAACAAGTGGAAGGAAGGAAATCAACCTATCAATGACAGAAAATATCCCTTTTAATAAAATGGACGGTGGAGATCCCATTTCAGGCTTCCCACGTAATTCTTGTACAATAGGTGTATCTACCGTATATTCCAAAGAAAGTCTACGCGTGCTCTTTCCATTAGTATTACATAGCCATAACCTTTGTACTTGTGTCTTTTCCTTTCTTCTCCCTCCCTGTCTAGTTTTCTTTAATCTTGTTTCTCTCTTTCTAAAAAGGCATAGAGAGAGAGAGAGAGAGAGAGAGAGAGAGAGAGAGAGAGAGATGAAAAGAAGACCCTCACAATTCCAAAGGTACTATTGACTGGGAGATGCAAGTGAGTGGCCCGCCTTTCTTGACCTGCTCTGTTTCTCTCCTGAAAAGAAAAATAATTAAGAAGCTTACCACACATCAAAAAGTGGTAATTTTTGGGGTTGGAGGGAGGGGGAGTGAGAAAATCAAAATCAAAAGCTAAAACATTGAGAAAGTGGGAAGCAAAATGGGAATGGTTTCAGAAGATGCGATCAATCAGTTTAGTGCATTGATGGAGGAAGGTGTGTCTGTTTCTTGTGCTCTACTTTTCTTCTTCGACTTCTTTTGCCTTTATAAATTTTACCATCATTGACAATTGGGTTTTTTGGGTATCTCGGTTTTGTTGCAGTTGAAGAACCATTGAAGAAAACTTTCCAGGTTCGCATTTTTATTCTCCTCTCTCCGATCTCTTCTTCCCAATTCTAGTATAAACTCACATCTCTTTATCTGCACTTGGGTATTTGCTTAGACTTTCCTGGTATTTTTGCTTCACCAAAGCCACTCTTCTTTTTGCCCACTAATTGCTTTTTTCCAACTTCTTCGTCAGCTTGTACATAGGTGGGACTTCGTTTTCTCATATATGGGGTGGGTGGAGAGCCCTGTCCTTGATTTGGGATTATAGGGTGCTTTTTTTTACCAGCCTCCAGAATTGAGTTGTTAGATTCATTATTAAAAAAGGATTAGTGGCTTTTAAAGTAGGGAAGAGATTAAGACATACATCTTTGCGGGTTTTCAGCCTTCCCACCAAATTCTCTGTAAAAGAGCTCCTTTTTTGTGTAAGGGTGTCTTTGGTAGATAGCAAGATCAGTTCAATGTTGGAGCAATATATGTCAATGAGCAGCTAATGAAAACTAGAATTCCATGTGAGTTGGGTAGTTAAAATTAAAAGGTGAGGTCTGCTAGTATTAGTACAGAAGGCAACATTTTCCGTCTGGAATAGTACAAGGATTATTTTACAAGTAAGAAATCATTAAAAACTTCTCAAGCTGAGGAGTTTTAGTTGGAAAATAGTGACTTGTTAAGCCAAATATGGGCATTTCTGTTCCCAATTTTGTCTTTGGATAATTTTGTTTCCTGTAAGTGCAATGTGATATGTTTATTTTGTACATCTGTAATCCATGTAGTTTCTGACATCTATCTTCCATCTTCTTGGCCATAACCCTGAAACTTGGAGTCATATTTTTCTGCGTGTGCAGAATGTACACCAAGGATATCCAAGGGAAACTTATACACGTTTTCTGAAAGCAAGAGAGTGGAATGTTCAAAAAGCCCATAAAATGGTTTGTTTGATTACTTTCGTGCAAGCACAATGTTCTCAGTTTCTACTATGGTGACAGTTATCTCTGGTGTGCTATCCTGTGTTAATGCTTATTAGATGTTGCTTTGTGATGTTTCAGTTGGTAGATAGTCTAAATTGGAGAGTACAGAACGAAATAGACAACATATTGGCGGTAGGTCTATTTGCTTTGTCTTTCTATATTCACCTTATCCCCTTAAGCTAATCGAATCTCTTGGCATATGCAACACAGTTTGGCTCAAAAAGTGCTTCTTCTAGGAGAAGTTTGTAATAAACACGAAAAAAAAGGGCTGTTTGGAGTGGATAGATAAAAAGGGAAATAAAGGGCACTGCAGCTTGTTGCTTCTGCACCCGGTTAAGGTTGTGCTCTAAGAATCACCATTATATTTGTTTACATTGTACTAGGATCTAATGAACCTCGAGTTGGATGCATCCACTTCCTAAAAAATCATGAAAGTAGATCTTTTGATCTCCTTGCACTTCCTGTATTTTGTATTGCAGTTATTCAGAAAACATTAGAAGAACATTTTGATTACAAAAATGTATCAGACAGATTCGCACCTCATTCCATAAATTAGGATTCTAGTATGAGAACATGATACCGGACAATCTAAATATTTGTAATTATTCAAATAGAAAAAGGATACTTGAAATCTACTTTGTTATGATTGTTATTGAATGATCTAACCTCAGAGATTGCATTTATGAGATATGCTTAGGGAGATCCATTGTTGAGTGCATCTCCTTCGCTGCAATTATTATCATGACTTCTGCTAATAATTGTGTATTAATTTCACATCTTGCTGCTCTCCACCACAGAAGCCTATACTTCCTGCTGATTTATACAGAGCCGTGCGTGACTCACAACTCATAGGAGTATCAGGATACTCAAGAGAGGTTCTTGCATTTTCATTCTAATCTAGTTTAGATATTTAAAATTCTTTTCCATGTCTATGATGCTCTGCAATAACTTGACTTTCTTTGTAGACAATGTACTTCCCTAATGTTCTGAATTTACCTTCTTACGCTTATGTTTTCTCTTCCAGGGCCTTCCTGTTTATGCAATTGGTGTGGGGCAAAGCTCCTTCAACAAAGCATCAGTAAGGCATTAATGATGTTGTTATTTTTCTGATCATCTAATTCATCTTCCGAGTAGGGACTATTTCTAATGGTGCAGCTCTTGTGGTCTTTTTGTGAGTGGTGCACCTTTGAGATAACATTTGCTACTAGCACAAGCCATCACATTCTTCCTTTCATTACTCAATCTTCAGGATTCATTGTGTTCACTCGCTTGGCCCTCTGTTCTTCTTAGGTTCACTGCTACGTGCAGTCTCACATACAAATGAATGAATATCGTGATCGAGTAATTTTGGTGAGTAACTAGATTTTTATCAAACTGTCTTTAAAGGTTTGTTTTCCTCATTTTTTGACTTCAATACGTGTCTCTTTTTTCCCTCTTTTTTGCAGCCTATCCAAACAAAGAAGCATGGGCGACACATTAGCACTTGTATAAAGGTTCTAGATATGACAGGCCTTAAGCTTTCAGCACTAAGCCAGATTAAGGTATAGCATGTTGTCATAAATGTTATTATTATTCTTTTTGGGGGTAATTGTAAACATAACATTTCCTTGTTACTTACCATCTACGAATTTCCTGAGTAGAAAATGCTGCTAAAATAAAATTCTTGTACTTATCAATAATGAACCGGTTGTTAACATTTTCTTCTATGCTGTTGCAGCTAGTGACTATTATATCAACCATTGATGACTTAAACTACCCTGAGAAGACAAGTACATATTACGTAGCAAATGCGCCATATGTCTTTTCAGCTTGTTGGAAGGTTGGCCCTTGCTTTCTGTTCTTTATTTTCTGCTTGTATGGAGTCCTTTTTTTCTTATCTATCATTGTGCATTGGCACTAGAACCTAGATTGTCTGGTCATATTTAGTTCCTAGTCCATACATTATATACTTGTTTGCTCTGAACAATGGGATTAAATCTTCTTGGTGTACGTTAGTTAATGCCTCAAGTCTAAGCAGGTTGTGAAGCCTCTTCTTCAGGAAAGGACTAGGAAAAAAGTACAGGTTTTGTCAGGTAGCGGACGAGATGAGCTGCTTCAGGTATGATGGTACTCTTTTTGTAAATTGAAAGCGTCTTTGCTTTTTGCTGACCATAATTGGTTGGGAGATCTGTCATGGATTTATTTGCTCTACACAAGATTATAACATATTCTTGGTTTTATTTAAATGGAATGGCATGGGAGAAGTTGTAAATTTACATTGCACTACAACACTATTTGGGAGGTCCAATCACCACAATATTATGGTTGATTTGAGTGATAAACACTATGTGAGGTGCATGAGTTGCCGTACCATACTGTTGCTTTAGGACCTGATAAGTTTATGAGAATAATAGAAACTATAATTGCATGTTTTTATTTTTATTTATTTTTTTAAGGAAGGAAATGGAGCAAAGAGTTCCTAAGTGAATGAAATGTGAAGCTAAGTTTTGGAAAGTGGATAGTTTTGTAGAACATCTTATGATATTCCTTTTCTTTCTTGGCTTAAAAAAATTATCAGAAAAAAGAGCTAATTTGATTTTGCTGATATTTGCACCAGAGGGTGAGCAAAATATTGAATGTGGAATGGCTTGATGGCATGTCACTAGCCAAGAAAATAATTGCACTCCTATTTTTCCCCTTTGAAACAACATTCTAACTCGTATGCTGGTTGCAGATAATGGATTATGCATCCCTCCCACACTTCTGTAGAAAGGAGAGTGGATCATCTCGGCACTCAGGGCATGGAACTGAAAACTGCTATTCGTTGGACCATCCTTTTCATCAAGAGCTCTACAGTTACATGAAGCGTCAAGCATCAGTCGTGGAACCAGTGGAGCCTATTAAGCAAGGATCTTTCCATGTGGATCTGCCCGAGCCAGCTCCTGAAGGAGCAATCATTGCTGAAACCATTGAATCTGAAATGCACAAGTATCATAAGCAAAACGCTGTAGATTCATTAGACAGATTGAAGATCACCGATGAATGAGACCAAAAGCGCTTGTGATGAATGTGGTGCAGTTGTTCCAGCCATTGCTGATCTCTGAAGCCACGGTCTAATGATACAGGCTTATGTTATTTAATTGTGAATTCTGCCAGAAAAAGCTTATTACTCTTAATGTAACTTATTTCCCTTATCAATATGAAGCAAAAACCTTTCCAGCCTCAGCTAGTAGAGGAAGGAATCAGGAATAGTTTATATATATATAGTTGCATGGTCTTAATAGTCTAAGTCCTCGTTGCCAATTCAAACGGTCACTGCTGAGGACCATATGTGCTGCAGTGTGAATTAGGGCTACCCACCAGGTAATTTAATGTCAAAACGACCTTTTGCTGAGTTCAAGATTTCTTTATCTTTGCTGGTAATGATTGGAGGGTTCATGTAGTTCGCCTATATGAGCTGTTTAGTTGGAGTAAGTTGATATGTTTGGTCTGTTTCTAGGCTCTATAACTGTTCCTTTTTTGGTCCAATGCAAGTGTCTGGCATGTTTAACAGAATCTTCGGCCAAAGGATCACGCAATGACGGACAAGGTACTTGTGTGTATGGGTGCATTTGTGTTTGCCTCGGATATGACCTTGGAGGCTCGACGGGGGTCCTGTAAGGAGCATAGAATTGACATTCGAAGAATAAAATGATCATATCATTAGTTTCTTGCATGTCAAGCAGCAAAGAACAGAAACTTCTACAAAGATGTATCCATCTTTACAAAACCTTCAATTTGCTAGAGGCTAAACCTCATTGAATATGATTCTGATCTGATGACAATGACTAGATCTGTAGGATCTGGGAAAGACCCGACTTTTGTTCTTCTTCCTGCCGCCACTTTCGGAGTTCAGCTTCTACTATTTTCTTTGCTGCTTCTGCCATCTCTGCCTTCTTCAGTGCATCATCAGTTGCAGTCTTCAGATCATTTAGCTCTTCCAAACAGGCCTCCAACTTCTTTAATGCTTCATTCTCGCTTGCATGAACTGCTTCCACTTTAGCCTTTGCTGCAGATACCTTCACGTCTGCCAAATTATTAGCTTCCTCAACTTTGTGCTTCAGAGATTCAAACTCTCTTCTTGATATTCTAATTTTGCCACTGGACTCTGAAAATACAGCACAAGCAGCTTCTCCTTCTGCTTTCAGCTCCTTTAACTGATCAAGAGCTTTCTCTTCTGCTAATTTTGCTGCTTCTAATTCTTTTAGTGCAACTTGTAGACTTGCTTTGGTTTCTCTGGCAGAATTATTGGTGTCTATAGCTTCATGTTTAAGCTTTTCAACATTTTTCTTCATCCCTTCTGCTTCCTCTATCGCATCTTCACACTCTGATGATACCTCCTCCAGAGTTGAGCTCATCTGATCCTTGGTTTCATGTGCAAGAGCTTCTTCCAGCTGATCCTCACAATTGTGTACTCTATCATTCAGTGTTCCAGCTACAGCCTCCATAATCTCTTCTGTTTCCCCCATTTCTTGGCGTTCCCTTTTCACATTCTCCACTTCCTTTTGAAGGGAGTCCATCACACCATTAAGTAAGCTTTGCTGTTCTGCAGCATCTTGCAGTGCTTTTCTGGCCTCATCAAGCTGTAAAGTCATGCTCTCCATGGTAGCCAGATCAGAAGTATGGTTGTTCTTCATCTCCTCTTGTAAGCATGTTATCTCAGCGGTAGTCTCAGCAAGGTTTGCCTCGACTGTTTTAGCAAGTTCAGGATCAAGCTCCTTTTTCAAAGAAACCAAGTTGTTTCCTGCTTCCTCCTTAGCAGCTTTGTGGGATTTTAAATGATCATCTCTCTGTGCAAGGATTTTGTTATGCTCATCCCCCCCCCGTTGCTTGGCAAGCTTTACCTCTAGTGATTCTTTTACAGCCGAAAGTTCCTTTGAAATCTCACGAACCCTCTGCCTGTTAACTGTGGCAGCTTCTTGGGTGTCTTCTGCCTGCTGCAATGCAGCTAACTTAGCTTCCAATGTGGCATTGAAGTCTTGTTGAATTTTTATGAGCTCCTGCTTTGCTGCATCAATCTCAGCAACGGTAGCCTTATACAGTCCTCTTGAATTCTCAAGGTCAAGCTTCCAAGCTTGATTGCCTCCGGTCAGTTTCTGAACCTGATTCTTCACAGCCTCTGCAGTCTCTAATGCGGATTTCTTGGGTATGAGAATCACTTCGAGCTTCTGGTTCAGCTCATCCAGTGTTCTCTTAGCAATATTGAGATCAGCTAGAGCTCTTGCCTTGGTGCTTTCCGCATTCTTCAGATGTTCCTTTATCTTATATAGTTCTGCCTCGGTTAAGTGAAGCTGTGCCTCCTTGTCCAAGACATGCTGTGCACAAGATGGAATTATATGGTCAGACATTAGTCCTTAGTTACTGCTAAATAAAACAAATGAAGAATTACCTCTGCTTCAGGTTTAGATTTTTTGACAACAGAAGTTTCCTTAGAAGTGGCATTCGGACCAAACAAGCTGAGAGCCGCTCTGACAGACTGAAATGGTGCTCTGGTGTCTATCTCTCCCACCTCTTTCTTTGGTGATCCTGATCCTGATCCTATTGAGCCATGTCGGCCATGCATTATTATCCTCACCATTTTCTTTTCCCCTTTCAAATCCTGCTCACAAAAGACTAGCAATCAAACAAATCAGAACCGGGAGAAGAAGTTCCCATTGTGCATTATGAAAACTTGGGAAAGCAACCTAGAGACCATGAACTTTCACGTGGGTTAGACAGAAGCTAAGTCTAACTGAAATTTGGGAGAGAGAAAGGCTAATCTTGTGATTTCTTATCATGACGTGAGTTTCCCATAAATATGAAATAAAATTATATGTTATATTTGTTTATGTGATATTCGTCATTCCCGAATATCACATATTCGTGAGACAAACAGTGCTTTTTCAATGTGTTAAATGCTGATATATATATGATACACACAAATATTTTTCTACGTAGCATGAAGGGGACGAGGAGGGGGACAAGACCTTGAGCCCTTGCCCATAACATAAGGACATTTGAAGTCATGGCTATTAACAATGGCCTGGAAAATACCATCAGACCCATTCAATCAATCCATGCATCATATATATATATATGTGTGTGTGTGTGTGTATGTATATGTATATTTTCTTCAAATCTAAATCATCCAGAGATGTTAAAATTCTTCCAAATACCCATCAATGAATAGGAAGATAAATGGACTGAAGAGAGACAAAGTTGTATAAGAAAAAGATTAAAAAAAAAAAATTATCACGGGAATGAAATGCGCAATGATCAAAGGAGATTACGTACCTGAGGGAAAGATGTAGAAGATGGAAAATTCTGCAGAAAGCCTTACATGCAAAAGAATCACAAAGACAAACCACCTGGGGTGCGTGAAAATGGATATCAATTAATTCTGTCCAATGATCAAATCACATCCAAATTTAGACAAGGGATTGTCAATATTCCTTTTAACTCTCTCTCTCTCTCTCTCTCTCTCTCTCTCTCTCTCCCCCTCTCCCCCTCTCTCTCTGAGAAATATGCCGGATGTAATGCCAGAGTGGCTAGCTAAATATGATTCTAATAATAGAAAATTTCCTTCATTTTTATAAGCTACCTTTGTGTGCATATGCTCACCTCTTGGCCTAACCAAACAAAAAGCAAAGGTGTAGAATTGTGAGACCCATCCAACGGTCTTACAACACCATGTCTGGGCCCAACCCACATAAATGTACAAAAGGTTGTTCTTTTGGAGGGGGGAAAATCCTAATTTTTTCTGTTTTAAACAAAAAAAAAATCTTAATTTTGATTTTTTTTCTCCAAAACTATTTCAGGCCTGCTATTTTTTTTTTAAATATATCTAAAAAATTTTATCCAAAATGATGGTTTTAAATCCATGACAAGGCGGTTTTTAGCACCAAGCCACCATGACACTTGGTTGGCGTGTTGATCTCCAAGCAATTGAGCCAAAATATCGTCCCTATGATCTTCAGGCTTGCTACCCTGTTTGTAGCTAATTTTGTTGAGTTAAATACGTTTGTTTGGTAAGATAGATATGTGTTAATGGTTGCAGACATTATATGAGGACATGAAGGGTCGAATTGAAAACGCAACAAAGCAAGGGAAAGTTGCGGAGGAGATAAGAAAAGGGCACAAAGAATTCAAGAATGGGACGTGTTCCAGCCGCAAGGATCATGCAACCATACTTCAAGCACCAAGACCCCATTATTTGCTCATATACTCACTGGCATTACATATTTTCAATCTCTTTGGACTTGTGTGCTAATATGTATGTACATGGACATTGATCGACGAGAGATAGCCTCATAAGACAGTAGATGATGATGGAAGAAGGTTGCCTACATTAGTATACTTGTCCCGAGAGAAGAGGCCACAGTATCACCACAACTTTAAGCTGGAGCCATGAATGCATTGGTAAGTATCCTAACCCTTCCATTATTGACACTACAAGAAATCAGGGCATTTGTGAGGGCAAAATTTTGTCTCAGATGACCTTTTAACGACGGACTCTATGATAAAAATGCAAAATTCGGTCACAGATGCCTATTCTCTTGTAGTTTGACGCATGTTACACGAGTATTACTGTTAGCTGTAAAATATCGACTATTTTCGTGTTTGTGTTTGTTCAAATGAAAAATATAAGGGTGACCTCGAAGATAAGCAACGGTTCCATCATTCTTAATGTGGATTGTGACATGTATTCGAACCCTTCAGAATCGGTGAGAGATGCTCTCTGCTTTTTCATGGATGACAAAGAGGGCCATGAAATTGCATACGTGCAACATCCACAACTATATGAGAATATCACCAAGAATGATCTCTATGGAAGTCTTCTATGAGTGATTATTGAGGTGAAGGCGCATAATTAGCTTTTAAGAAAGCTAGCGATTCGAAATTTAAATCCTATTATCTTACTGTTAATGCCATGGCATGAGGTGACAGGTTGAGCCACGTGGTCTTGATGACCTTGCTATATTGGCAGCGGTTGTTTTCACCCGAGAGAGTCTCTCTGTGGGCTCAAGTATGCCAGGGAGTGGAAGACGGCAACAATGAGGGAGAACAAAAGAAATGAAAATTTTAACACAACAGAACTAGAAGAAAGGGTTTAGGGTTTAGTGAAAAAGGTTCTCAAGTTGTACCTATGAAGAAAAAACTCAGGGGAAAAGAGGTCTCTTTTGCTCACTTCTCTCTCCCACACAAATTTGCTGACTGTGACCTAAACTGCGTTTTGATCCTGTGTATATGTTTGATTTGCAAATGGATGTAAAGTATGATTGTCCAATTGAGGACATCATCACAGGACTATCAATGCAATGTTGAGGTTGGAGGTCTCATATATTTCCGTCCAGAGGGGGATGCAGGCCTCGTTCACACCACATCACTCCAAGCGCTTGTTCAGCAAAAGAGATGGTCTGAAGGCTATCTACAGATATTTCTACCAGAGCACAACCCTCCAATCTATGGCCATAACAGGATTTCTTTGGCACTTCAACTCTGTCACTCCCCCTACTCATTGTGGTCTGCGAATTGTCCGGAGACCCTCCGCTATGTTTCTGTTCCAGCTCTTTATCTCCTCAGGGGCATCTCCTTGTTTCCAAAGGAATAGTTTTTAAGCCAAACTTTGTATGCGTCAGATTATGTTGTTTCTAACTATCAAAAAATTGAATGACTTTCACTTTATCAGATATCAAGTCCATGGATCCTCCCTTTTGTATATGTCAACATTGCCAAGTATGGATACAGCCTCGGAGAATTTGTATTTTGCGGTGGCACGGTACAAGTTCGGTGGAATGATACAAGGGTATGGGTGTTCCGATGTACCACGTCCTTCGTTTTTGCTTTTGTGGATACCATGTTGAAGATGGCAGGATTATCTGAGTCGGGTATTGTTAAACAACCAAAAATAAAAATACTTACTTCACTAAAGATGAATCTAGGTGAGCAAGGTTGAATCCATAGGGAACGACGGATTTATCTTTTTAAGAAAAAAAATAAAAATACGGAGATTTGAGAAATTATCTAAAACTAACAAAACAGATAAAATTAATTAAAACAAGAAAATTAAATACTATCAATTAAAAGAGAAAATATCAATGAAAAAAATTCTAGTCAAAAGAATTATTTCCACCTTGATTTCATACGATTGATCGTTGACCTATCTTAAAATTTCAGTAACCATAAATAAATTGGTTATAGTCGTCGACAAACGTCCAATGACCGATCTCTTATTATTTCGTCGATAATTAAGAGAAATTCGTTAATTATTTCCCTAATCGAGAGTCAATCCTAGAGAAACTCTTAGGATTTAAAGTCTCAACAGTATTAGAATTTAGAGAGATCTAATTATAATTAACAAACACACATCGGATTCATTTAAATTCGATTATTCAATCCTATGACACGAATGTCATCCCATGACACGAATATTTGTGGGCATATGTTCAATTCTAAGCTATGGACTGATTCATTTTCTAGATCCAGGAGAAGGAACAATCGGAACATGGGGTTGTGTTCTAATGTTCATGGCGGAGCTCTGGTTCAGTTTTTATTGGTTTCTTACTCAGTTTTGCCGTTGGGATATGGTTTATCATAGCACTTTCAAAGACAGGCTCTCTCTAAGGTCCTCTCTCTCTATCTCTCCCTCTCTCTCTCTCTCTCCGGTGTTACTTGGGTTGGGGAAATTGTCTATTTAAGGTTGTCCTTTAATGTTCAAACAAACAGATACGAGGAGTGCTTGCCAGGAGTAGATGTGTTTGTTTGCACGGCAGACCCAAGGATAGAGCCACCACTTATGGTGATCAACATCGTCTTGTCGGTCATGGGCTATGACTGCCGAACAGAGAAGCTGAGCATATACTTGTCTGATGATGGTGCATCAGAGCTCACATTCTATGCCATGTTAGAGGCCTCTCACTACGTAAAGTACTGGTTGCCATTTTGCAAGAAATTCAAAATAGAACCAGGGTCTCCGGAAGCGTACTTTAAGACGAGTGCTTCTCCATCTATTGGGATTGATGATCCTCTCCTTTCCCAGGAGTGGTCCTCCATTGAGGTACCCAAATTTTGAACAAAGTCTTTGGTTGGGTCTGACTTTTGAAAGCCCTATCTCTCTAAATACTGAGGAACAAAGAAAATTTGGAGTACTTGGGAAATCACTAAAATATGATACCTAGGTTGGCCGGTTTTGATCTCCATTTGCTGAAAACGTTAACTTGTTCTCTCACGTTGCAGAAGTTATATGAAGATATGAAGGATCGTATCGACACTGCAGCAAAGTTAGGCCAAATTCCACAGAAAGACCCCTAAGTATTTCTGGATTGGGAACTGAGCTGCAGCCAACATGATCATCCAATCATACTTCAAGTGAATCATACATTCTCATTATACTTGGTATAAGCTGTTTTAATTCACACAAGTTTCATGATTTGAAACAGATATTGATTGATGTGGGATACCGTAAGGCTTTTGATATTGACGGACAGCCCTTGCCAACTCTGGTATACTTGGCGCGTGAGAAGAGGCCCCAGTACCACCACAACTTCAAAGCTGGAGCCCTGAATGCATTGGTGAGCTTCCAAGCCCTCTTTTCAATTAGTTCTGATCTTTGTGTGTATCATTATTCATTGTGTCATTGTCTGTTTTTTCACATGTACAGATTAGGGTCTCATCAGAGATAACCAATGGTACCATCATTCTCAATGTGGACTGCGACATGTAACCAAACAATGCAGAATAAGTGAGAGATGCTCTCTGCTTTTTCATGGATGAAGAGAAGGGTCCTGATATTGCGTATGTGCAGTATCCGCTGCATTATGAGAACCTAACAAAGAATGACGTCTATGGAAGTATGATGAGGGTGGCAAATAAGGTGGGTTAAGGAACTCTGAAAGCTTTAAACCTGTTGGTTTAAAGCTGACAATCTAACACTTAATATCACTTCAACTGTTTTTGTTATGGCATCATGATCGCATAGGTGGAACTTGCGGGTAATGGAGGTCCACGCTATATTGTTAGTGGGTGCTTTCAACGTAGAGAAACTCTGTGGATTGAACCATAGCAAAGAGTGGCAGACAAGATTGAGGAGAAAGAATGATAAAAAGGAAAGAAGCACAAGGGTCCTAGAAGAGATGTGCAAGGTTCTTGCTAGCAGTGAAGTTAATTTTGAAGTTAATTTTCTGAAACACAGAGAAAATTTCTGAAACACAAAGAAAAACTGAACTTACATTGATCATTAGAAACATTACAATTTAAAACTTGATTACTAACTACCCACTAAGATCATGGTCATCCCACTAAGAAAGCATGAATAAAAAATAACCAACATCTAAAAATAACCACACACATCAGCAGTCCTAAACATGTCATCTAACACTCCTCCTTGCTTTAGGAACTGCAAACACCAAGCTTTGTCCTCAGAAATTCAAACTTGCTAATTGGCAGTGGCTTGGTGAAAACATCTGCAACCTGATCTTCTGTTTTGCAGTAGACAAGTTCAACAACTCCATCTTTCTGAACTTCCCTTAAGAAGAATAACTTGATATTAAAATGTTTAGTTTTCCCATGAAACACAGGATTATGAGAGATAGCAATTGCAGCTTGGTTGTCAACAAGAATCTCAGTGCTTTCCTGCTGCTCCAAATTAAGATCAATTAAAATCTTCCTCAACCACAAAGCTTGATTAACAGCAGCTGTTGCAGCAATAAACTCTGCTTCATCAGTGGATTGAGCTACAATTTCTTGTTTTTTTGAACTCCATGAGAAAACACCAGAACCAAGTGTGAAACAATAGCCTGAAGTGCTCTTCATATCATCAATGGAACCTCCCCAATCACTGTCTGAGAAACCAACTAGCTTGAACTCTTTGCTCCTTGTGAATTTAATGCCAAAGTCACATGTGCCTTTCAGATATCTAAGCACCTTCTTTGCAGCCTTGAGATGCCATTCACTTGCACAGTGCATAAACCGAGACAAAATGCTTACAGCATTCAAAATGTCAGGCCGAGTTGCTGTGAGATACATTAAGCAACCAATCAGGTTTTTGAAATATGCCTGATCAATCTTCTCTATTCCATCTTCTTTACAGAGCTTTTCCTTTGAGTTCATCGGGGTAGTCATTTCTTTGCATTCTTCAAGTTTAAACTTTTTCAGAATCTCCTTGACATATTTCTTCTGACAGATGAAGACTTCATATTCATTTTGCTTAATTTCCATTCCAAGAAAGAAGGTCATATCCAAGATCTGTCATCTCAAAAACCTCCATCATCTCTTGCTTAAACTTTTCCACTAGATTTGTGTTGTTTCCTGTCACTAGCAGATCATCCACATATAGTGAGATGATAAGAATGTCAGCTCCATTATCCTTGACATATAATATTGATTCAGATAAGCTTTTAGCAAATCCCAAGTTCTGTAAATGTTCATCAATCCTGCTATACCAAGCTCTTGGAGCTTGTTTCAATCCGTAAAATGCCTTTTTAAGAAGATAGACCTTGTCTTCTTCTCCTTCCTTTACATAGCCCTCTGGTTGCTCTACATAAATTTCCTCCTGCAGAAAACCATTCAAGAACGCTGACTTGACATCTAACTGGTACGCTTTCCAATTCTTTTGCGCTGCAATAGCAAGAAGGAGCCTGATGGTGTCGAGTCTAGCGACTGGTGCGAAGGTATCTGAGTAGCCCACACCGAGTATTTGAGCATATCCTTTGACCACGAGTCTAGCTTTATACTTGTTGATTGAGCCATCAGCATTAAGCTTGGTTCTGTACACCCACTTGACTCCAATTACTTTTCTGTCTTGGGGTCGATCAACTAACACCCATGTTTTATTCCTTTCAATCATGAACAGCTCCTCCTTCATTGCAGCAGTCCAATTTTGATCTGTCTTGGCTTCTTTATAATCTGAAGGTTCACACACAGCAATATTGCATCTTTGATAAACATCTGAAAGTGATCTTATACCTCTAATAGGACTATCATACACCATTTCATTCTCTCAATCTCCAAAGCTATGTGCTGTTGTGTCCAAGACAGAAAACTTGAGATTTGACTCTTTTGAGATTGGATCCACTTTCTCCCAGCTCCACTCTTCGTCTTCCATAAAGTGCACATCCCTACTTATAATAATTTTTCCAGTTTGTGGTTGGAAAACTTTATAAGCTTTTGCAACCAAGCTGTAGCCGATGAAGATGCCTGGAAGTGCTCTTTTATCTAGCTTATCCCTCTTGATCTGTGGAATGTGAGTAAAGCACAAACATCCAAATATTTTAAGGAAATTCAGAGATGGTTTATAACCATACCATGTCTCGAAAGGTGTTTGATCCTTCACTGCTCTTGTGGGAAGCCTGTTTTGCAAAAAAACAACAGTGTTTGCTGCTTCAGCCCAGAATTGTTTTGGCAGATTCTTCTCATGTAGCATGCATCGTGTCATCTCCAATATGAATCTATTCCGTCTCTCACTCACTCCATTTTGTTGTGGAGAGTATGGAGACGTTAATTGATGTTAGATGCCTGCCTCCTCACAAAAACGATTGAATGCTTTAGAGGTGTACTCCTTGCCATTGTCGGATCTAAGAGTTTGAATTTTACAACCACTCTCATTCTCAACTCTAGCTTTGAAGTTTCAAAAGACTTGAGCCACCTCTGTCTTGTGCTTCAAAAAGAATATCCAACACATGTGGGTGAAATCATCAATGAATATAGCATAATAAAGACTACCTTTCAGAGAAGGCGTTCTTTGTGGGCCTGCAATGTCAGTATGAATCAATTGTAGCTTCTTTGATGCTCTCCATGTTGCTTTGGGAAATGGTTTCCTGCTTTGCTTTCCAAATTGACATGCTTTGCAGGTTGGAATATGATCTTCAAGTTCTGGAAGATCATTTGCCATCTTCTTGGATTTCATCTGTAGCAGCCTCTGATGATGATAGTGCCCAAGCCTCTTGTGCCATACTTCAGTGATATTTTCTTTGATTAGAAAGACAATTTGCTCCTCCTCCAATGGATTTAGAGCAAAGCTTTTCCCTTTCATTTTTACTTTGAAAATATCTTGGCCAACTGCATCTTTAATCAAGCAACTTTTGTCTTCAAACACAACTTTATAGCCCATTTCAATTAGTTATCCAACACTTAACAAGTTTTGATCAATTTCAAGGACATACAACACATCAGAAATGAACTTTGTACCTGAACAGGTTGAAATTGCAACCGTTCCTTTTCCTTTCACAGCTATGTACTTGCCATTTCCAACTCGAACCTTCGATGAGTTTACGTTGCTTAGTTCCCTGAATAGATCCTTGTCATGTGTCATATGGTTAGTACAACCACTGTCAATAAGCCAACTTTCACTTGATTCGATGCCAGAGAAACATGTAGCAACAAACAAGTGATCTTCCTCCTCTTGATCCACTGTCTTTGCCTCTTCACCATGTTGAATTTTGTTTTTTGCAGATAACAGCTTCATGCTTCATCTGATTGCATTTAGTGCACTTTGCATAAGGTCTTCTCCAGCATCTAAATGGAGGATGACCCTTCTTTTTGTAGTGTTTGCAAGGTGGATAAGATTTCTTATGATTTTCATCCTTTCCTTTTGCACTGGCTGATGCTGTACTTGCCCCAATTCCTTCAAGATCCTTCTTCTTCTTTTTGTTTTTGGCCACGTTTTGATGCTTGGCAGCCAAAGCTCCTTCGGTTGTTGTGTCTTCCCTCATTAGTCTTCTTTGCTCTTGTGCTTGTAATGAGTTAAGCAATTCTGCCAAAGAAAATTTTGACAGATCCTTGGTATTCTCCAAGGTAGTGATGGTTGCTTCATATCTTTCAGGTACTGTAACAAGAATTTTTTCTACAATTCTTGAGTCAGTAAATTCAGAGCCAAGAAGCCTTACTTTGTTTGCGATACCAAGAAGCCTATCGGAGTAATCTTTAATTGTCTCGGATTCTTTCATTCTTTGAAGTTCAAAATCCCTGATCAAGTTTAGGACTTGCATTCCTTTAATTCTTTCATCTTCTTCATATTCATTCTTGAGATAATCCCATATCTCTTTTGCTGACTTCAGAGACATGATACGAGTGAAGATGGTGGATGAGACTACAGCAAACAGGCAGGCCTTTGCCTTTGATTTCTTTGTCTTCTTGTCCTTGTGCGCTTTGATCTGTGCCATGGTGGGGTTGTTCGGAAGTGCAGGGATTTCATAGTCTTCCTCCACTGCTTCCCAAAGATCCAAAGCTTCCAAATATGTCTCCATACATACTGCCCAAATCTGGTAGTTGTCTCCGTCGAACTTCGGCGGAGCAATTGAGGAGAAACTAGATTCGGCTTCCATGACGTGTCAAACTCACACACAGGTCCCTTAAGAAGAAAGCTCTGATACCAATTGAAGTTAATTTTCTGAAACACAGAAAATTTCTGAAGCACAGAGAAAATTTCTGAAGTACAAAGAAAAACTGAATTTACATTGATCATTAGAAATATTACAATTTAAAACTTGATTACTAACTACCCACTAAGATCATGGTCATACCATTAAGAAAGCATGAATAAAAAATAACCAATACCTAAAAATAACCACCCACATCAGCAGTCCTAAACATGTCATCTAACAAGCTGTACATATGAAGAGAACACTCAATGGGGAAAAGATGTCTCTCCCTCTCTCTCCCTTTCTCTCTCTCACTGTAAGAACATCTGCACTTTTGATCTTTATCTCTCTATGTCAATTTGCAGATTGGATTAAAGTATGACTGTACATCGGAGGATATTATTACGGGACTTTCCATACAATGCAGAGGTTGGAAATCAATGAATTTCAGTCCCGAAAAGAAGGTCTTTGTAGGAGTTGCTCCAACAATGCTATTACAATCACTCGTGCAGCATAAGAGGTGGAGTGAAGGCCTGTTACAAATATTCTTTTCAAAATATTGCCCCTCGATATATGGCTATAAGAAGATACCCCTGAAACTTCAATTATCTTACTCTCCCTGTATGCTATGGGCTCTAAACTGCTTGGCTACATTATGCTATGTTTCTGTCCCGTCTTTGTGTCTCCTAAGAGGCATCTCCTTGTTTCCAGAGGTATGGAATCGAAACAATCTTATAAGAGGCATCTCCTAGTTTTAGTCTTGTCGATGCAGTTATTGTTAATTGTCAAAATCAAATTGCATCTGCAGGTTTCAAGCCCATGGCTCCTCTCATTTATGTATGCTTCCATAGCGGAAAATGGATACAGCCTAGATGAACTCCTATGGTGCGGTGGCACATCCCAAGGCTGGTGGAATGAACAAAGGATGTGGGTGTTTCTAAGAACCACCTCTTATTTCTTTGCCTTGTGGGATACAATTTTGAGTGGGATACAATTTTGCGGTCAATAGGGCTTTCCGAGTCCGACTTCATGGTAACTGCTAAACTGACAGATGAGGATGTGTATCAGAATACTCAACAAGAGGTCATGGAGTTTGGCACACCTTCTCCATTGTTCACCATCATAGCAACACTCGCACTGCTCAACCTGTTTAGTTTCTTATGGTTGGTCAAGGGCATGCTCAAAACCCCGCAGTTCAGAGTTTTAGAGCCCCTGATTATACAGATTATTATATGCTTTATTGTAGCTTTTGCTGGGGCTGTTATACGAGTTTGGTCAACGGCGGACCCGACTTAATTTTGATCGAATTTGAATAATAGAATTTAAAATTCAAAAACTTATCAAATAATTTGATAACATATATTAATATATATTATATATATTTATATATTATTATAATATAAAAATTAAATAAAATAAAAAATATATTATATATATATATATAAATTACCCGTCGAGTTCGTGTTGATGGATATTCGTCTCCATTTGAATACAACCCTAGTTCTTGTTAACCTGCCTGTGTATGAAGCTCTTTTCTTTCGGAAAGACAAGGGCCGGCACATACAAGTCAGTCATGTTAGCCCTTCTGATTTGCACAATAACCTTGTACTAGTGTAGAGTCTACGAAACATAGCAAGGGAGAAGTAAGCTTGTAAAGAATTTCGAACGAAAGCTTAACGAGGTAAATTTTAGTTGTGC
This sequence comes from Dillenia suffruticosa, assembly GCA_033439265.1. Classification (NCBI taxonomy): domain Eukaryota; kingdom Viridiplantae; phylum Streptophyta; class Magnoliopsida; order Dilleniales; family Dilleniaceae; genus Dillenia; species Dillenia suffruticosa. The sequence goes on along the minus strand of JAVTVX010000012.1, from coordinate 37,384,187 downwards.
TCCTGCAACACTGTCATTGGTTCAGTTTCACTCATTTTGGCCCCAATATTTGTTTACCATGGGTCATACCGAACTATAAAGTAGCTCTTTCCTTTGTGGAAGATTAAATTTATGCAACACCAAGCAATAACGTACATCAACGCCACCGAAGAACATAAGGATACAATAGTCAATGGAACCCCCAATGAGAGAAGGTAACATGGAATGATGGGTTCTATAAGACCATGGTGTCTTCCCCAATGTCACCATGTCCTGAAAGCTGCAAAATCAGGAGTCCTGTTGAATCAAGACCACGAGTCAACAAAATCACCCATTATCAGGATGTAGCAGAACCCAATCTGATCTAGCAGACGAGCAATTTATCTTAACTAAGACCCAGACTAGGCCATAAGGTGTACAGACAGACCATCTCACAGATATGTTGAGCTTCTGCTCAAAATGACCATCCTTGATTAGAAACCTTTCATCCATCATATTCAACTATTCTATGGAGGAGGGTAATAAGAGAGTTTGGGAATTTCAGCAACCAAAAGAAACGACGGAAAATGATTGAAAAAAGAAGATGGAAGAAAAGAGATACCCAACAAAACAAATGACTCGAAAGAAAAAGGGAAAAATTCAAGGAAGCAAACAAAGACAAGAAATGGAATAGAAAATTTCTAGCCAAATTCATCACAAAAGATTATCAAATTTGCAAAATTCCATCTGCATATGCGACATTTAAGTCATTTTACCTATGACCATCATCTACAATGACATGAGCCCTTGGCTATTCTTGTCTGTAAATGGCAAACAAGAATCGCCTATTCAAAATTTTGGAGTTCCATATTACATTCAGAATCATAAGAAACTAAGTAAAGAGCAAACAAGAATGAAAACCAAGACAGCACAAACAATTCATCAGAAAATCCGCGGTGAAAGGATGAGACTAGAATGCCCAATGCTCTTCTTCCTGCTCCAAGGAGAGGTGGAAGTATCAATATCAAGATTCCCACTAAAGAAAGATGAATTCCTCATCTTGTTCATCCGTTTCATCATCTTATCTGGGAAGGAGAACAAAGCAAACCCGATGCATCAGCTCCAATAGCTGCCAGATCACAAACAGCACAAAGCTCCCCTTCCTGGCTTGGCACAAAACGTGAACTACAATATGGACAAGAAACATCCTTCTGTCCTCGGTAGATTGGCACATATGTTGCCCCACATACCACAAATGGATTCCTGAAATCATAATTCAGGTCTGATGCATCTTTCTGGCTCTTCTCTGCAGCTTGCAGCACCTGCCTTGCCTTCTTTGCTTGGCTCTCATTACTAGGGTTTGTCTCTAACAGTCGCCTGGCAAAACTACCAGCTGTTGAAAAATTATTTGCCTTGTAGCAAACAGTCATTGCATTTTGCAGCGCAAGCCTCAGGTGTGGCAATTGAAGATTGCAGTGTGTGAAATAGGCTGCAAGTTCCTGCTGCCGCACTTGATCATCTTTGAACCCTCGTCTCTTAAGTTCCATTTTAAGACCCAAAACATACTCCTTTACAATGATGATCAACTCCTTGACTTCATCAACCTCCCTTCTTGTCTCCACAACAATGAGAGGCATAATATGCAAAATACCAAGGAAGTGGCGAAGAGCTTCTGTGAATTTCCCAGTGGTTGTGCACTTGTAACCAGCCTTAAGCCTCTCTTCTAACTCAGAAAAGTTGAAAACAAGAGCTGGTGGACCCCTCACGTTCGGACTGGAAGATTCATTCCAATCCCGTTCAACTGCAAGAGATATCACTGGAGCAGAAGAAAATGCATGCAGGTAGGTGTGGCTGCCAGCATGAAGGTCAAGAAACATGGATCTCAAAGGAGCAAAATTTCGAATTCCCAGTTGGCGGCTCAGCAAACGCATAGCCGTGTCAAAATTCCCAGCTGCAACATGTTCCGCAGCAAGGGATGATTTCTGGATCCAAATTTGGCTTACAGGCATGCCAGCTGTTGGGGCCACAAAAACTGATGACCGAGCACCAACAGATGCTTTTGGTGTATCTGCCTCTGGAGGAAGTTCCAGATCCTCAAGGTCCCATCCTCCTTCTTCGTTTTCTTCAGCACCTTCCCCATCTTCCAAACTTTCTGCAATATCCCCATTCTCTAAGGCCGCATCCACATCAGCCATATCCATTTCCTCACCCCAGTCACCACCAGCAGCCTCTTCATCCTCATCAGCAGAACCCTTTCCAATGTTATCTAACCCACCATCAAACATGCCCTTCATTACTCTCAAAAGTGGCCAATCTCCACCACACATAATGGGTGGTGGAGGCATCAAAAGAGATGGTCCTTTCCCCTCAGGCAGATTTGGTACATTGTCTCCCAACTCTGCTGCAAGCCTTTCAGCTACATCTTCCAGTCCGTGAACTGCAGCAGTAACGTAAGCAAGTGGCAGTTGACCAGCATTCTCCAAAATCTTGACACGCTCTTGAACATCTCCCAAGTATAGAGCATTATGGAACTGGCCCATGACATCATTCTTCACCTTTGCAATTTTCAGCATCTTTGTCAATTTGACCATGTTACCAGTAATGAGATAAAGAAAAGATAGCCTCTCAAAATTTTTTGTCCTCTGGTATGCATATTCTACTATGCCAGCATTGCCCTGCCGAAGGGCCTCTACACCCAGCCTATACCAGTGATCTTTATCATCAATCTCCTTAGCTGAAGCAACTGCAATTTGGATGTTACCACTCTCCAGTGCCAAACTGAAACGGGTTTTCTCATCTCTTACAAAATGTAGAGCAACTTCTGGAAAGCCTTTCTGCTGTAAATATGCAATCATGGCCTGCCCACAAAGCTGAGAGTTCCTTATCATGCTCATTACATGGTCAAATCTCTTCTTGAAAAGAGAGAGCTTAAAGATATACTCTGTAGCATCAATCACTATAGTCCTATTTTTTCCATCCCGATCAAGGCAAAAGATTGTATTTCCATAAACCTTGGTGATGTAAATGGGGACATCCAGAGTTTTTATTATCCCACTGTCACCATTTGGCAGACAGTACTTAATGTGGTTCAAGGTTGTATAAATGAATACTCCGTTGTCATCCCAGCCTCCACTCTTTACACGAATTGTCTCATGAAGTGTGCACTGGTGCCCAAGCTTCCTATTCGTAATAATAATTGTATGTTTGCTGAGCAATGCAACACTCTCCATGTCGTTAGACCAAACAACATATTTGACAAATGGTGTTTGAAGTTCTCCAATAACCATCCTCTGCTGGAGGTCAAATATAACAACCCTATCCTCTGCCCTACACAATACATTGCCAGTTCCAGCATAAAAGATAGCATCTGCAGGGATAGGTAGCTCACTCTTCTTAACAATCTCATTTTTCAAGTTCTTGACCAATACTTGGTTAGTCGCTTTCTCAAGTACGGCAAATCTATTACGGGCAATGAAGACAGCCGAACCTCCAAGACCTCTTTTGGCCTCCTGTATTGAGTCCCCCCTGCCAATGCTGTCCTTTGGTACAACATACAGCTCATAAGACCCACCATCCACATCTGAACAGATGAGAACAGCATTTTCTGTAGGACTGTATGAAAGAGTTCGTGGACTTTGATTCAAGGTAGTTGAGCCTGGACGCCGAATTGGAATGACCTGGGTATCTCGTTGAGTTGAGAACTCATAGAATCGCAAAAAGCGATCTTTGGCATAAAACAAAGAATCCCCACTCACAGCAATGGCTGGTCTCTCCCTCTCCAATTTGAAGACTATCATGCCACTGTCATGACCAGCAGCCAGGAGGTTCAACTCGGGGTGGGATGCAAGAATCCAGAATCGATCATGCTCTCGACGAAAAGTCTGAACGCCAGTCCGCTTTGTTGCATCCCAGACACGGATACTCTTGTCTTCTGAATTGGAAACAATTATGTCATGTTTAGCATGAAACATGACGCATGACACATTGTTCACGTGCCCCCTCAGTGTGTCCACTTCCCACGCCTTCGTATCTGAAGGCAAAAGAACAGATTGCTCTAAGAGTTCTGTAAATGATGTGATCCTAACAATAGTAAGTCCTTTTTTACTGTTTGACACTCTGCGCCTTGATAAAACCCCAAAAGATTTTGCTCTAGATAAAGTACATTATAAATTTTACCACAAATAAAGCTTCATGCGACAAGGGAAATGAGTTGTCAAAATGTCAGGCCAACAGATTCTAATCTGAAAACCAAAGACAAAAATGTATAGAATTGAAAAGAATGGTCTTCAGGTGTTACCGTTCATGCGCCAAAGTTTAACTAGACGATCATCAGCTCCAGAGACAATCAGGGGCAAGGTGGGATGAAAAGCAGCCCAGTTGACTCCTCGGTCATGACCTTCCAAGACATACTTGATCACAGCATCAACTCCACCAAACAAATCGGTATTCATCTGAGGCAATCGGAGAATGTCATCAACAGGGGACACAGTCTTCTTCCTCAGTGCACCAATATCCCAGACTCGCACTGTCTGGTCCAAGGAAGCTGACACAACAAGATCTTCCTTGGGGTGGAAAGATGCACACATAACATAATGATTATGTCCAGTCAAGACTGAAATACATGTACGTGACTGCCAGTTCCATATCCTGATGGTTTGGTCATCGCTGGCACTAACTATCCAAGGATACTCGTGATGAAACTGCACTGTACGAATGTAATCAAGGTGCCCCAGAAGGGTAAAAAGGCACCGGTGCAGCTTATAGTTCCATACTTTTATTTTATAATCATCACCTGTAAAAGCAAAGCAAATCAAAACAATCTCCATCATACTTAGTCCCAGTAGACCCTGCAGCAAAAGAATTCAAATGGCTCTTGAACCATACCACAAACCTTAACTATATTACCATACACCCAAATTTGACACCCAACAATCTTGATTCAGGCTACCCAGTGGCAATTTGACCTCCATTTTATGACGATTCAGATACATGCCCCATACACAAAAGTAAACTAGACCTCTACAAAGTCCACATCTGTTCTTCATTTTCATATTCCTTTAGTACAACATTAAGAACTCACATTGAACCAAAGTAATAAACATAAAAACAAGGTGAGAATTATCCACCTAACACAATTCAAGCATGAATCAGATCTGATGGGCAGAAAACACCAGCTGATTGCAACCAAGAAAATTGAGAAACAAACATTTATTTCTCAGAAAATGCATCAACAAAGTGAGTACAGTAATGAATACCTAGAATCATGTGAAGACAAATCGATCTACACAATACGGGATCACAATTATTGTAAGCATTGGAATGTGAAAATGAAAATCATCAAATTTCAGATATGATACACAGAAATGAACAAAAAGGGGACGCAAAAATTTAAAAAAAAAAAAAAAAAAAAAAAAAAAAGTCTAAAGGATACGCAAGCAGTACCTCCTGAGACAAACAAAGGCTGAGACTTGTGAAAATGAACACCGCGAACAGGACCGTCGTGCTCATCAAATCGATCAATAAGTGTTCCCATTCTGTAGTCCCATAATTGGATCACTCCACTGTGCAAACTCGCTAGGATCCATGGTCTCTTACTGTGAAAACTCAAACCTTTCACTCTATTACTCTTCGTCTCGAATTTCGTCAGCATCTCTCCTTATAGAATTCGAATCAAAATCCAAAAGAAAAGCACTGTAATCGCAAATCAAACTCAATCTCAAAATTAACAATCTCAAATAACGCCTTGGAAACCTAAAATTTTCCACAGATCAAACACACAATTAGATTACCACAGATCTGATGAGGGAGAGAGAGAGAACAGGGAGTTTCAATTCCGCTCTCTCAGATCTGCCTCGTTAAGTGTCTTTGCGTCAGTTTGGAGAGAGAGAGAGAGAGAGAGACGGTCTGAATAAGAAGGCGACTTGAAATAAATTTGGCGTGGAGTCACCACAGATCGAAGTGTGTCTGTGCGCGCGCGCGCACGATAAAGAGGAAAATTAGTGTCTGAGGTGTGTGAGTGCTTATTTAGAGCGTTCGATTGGTTTGCAACGGTAATGATCTGTTTGAGTGTGTTGTTAATAGAATTTATTTGAAGAAATTAGAAAATCAACGATCAAGATCTCTGACATTAATTAATCTTTTTTTTTTTTTTTCTCCAAAGGATGGTGGTACTCCTCTTTCTAAAGGGTATTGCCTTCTAGACAGTACCCTTAATTCCAAGTCAAAATAGCTATCGGTGGAAATGAACTCAAAAGTAGTTGTTCATCTTCTAAGTCTCACCTTCAAGCTGCTTAAGAATTTTATCTAGAATTGCAAAGTAACCTGAAGGGAAGTTTAGTACAAGACCATCCGTGGAGTGTGATGTTAAAGGAGTGCCAGTGTTAATAGAAGAGGTGCATGTGACGAGAGTGAGGCATATTCTTAGGGAGGCAAATCGCTGCACCGACCACCTGGGTTTCCTGGGGCATGAGCTCCCTCATGGCATGAACGATTTGCCCTCCTTTATCCCTATTCCCTGTGGTGCTTGTTGAGCAAAGACCGGGGAGGAGTTCAGGTTCTTAGATGTTAGGGCAATGAATATGAGTTGAGCTCTCGGTGAGCTTTGTGATTTTGTCTTCTGCAATATATGTGTGTGTGTGTGTGTGTGTGTGTGTGTGTGTGTGTGTGTGTGTGTGTGTGTGTGTTTGTGTGTGGGTTGGGTTTGAAACCTGACCCAGGCGGCTTAGCCCACCCAGTCCATCTTTTCCTTTTTTCAATAATATTATGGACTCAATTCGCTTCATTCAGTATGGTCATCTCATTGGAATAACATTTTTTTATTATTATTATTTATTTTAATTTGGAATCTGCATCTCTTTCATTTTTCATAATGTTCCAAAGGACTGCTTAAAAATCAAAATGTCGGTCAAGAGAGGCCTGAAGGGCGGGCTCATGGTTGTTGTTAGAGCAGAGATGGCTAGGCCGAGAGCAGCCGAGCCTGTGCATTCATATGTTCAGCAGTATACACCTCACTTAGGCCTGCCCCCAACGATAGACTGGTAGCCATTTTGCTATGGTGGCCACGATTCAAGATAGACTAGATTCTTGGTTCTGGTGCTAAGAACCATAACACAAATCGAGATTTTTTATCTCAACCTTTTCCCTTTTTCTTTTTCTTGAGATTTGGTCGAGTTTCCCTCCGGACTTGGAATGAGAACCAGGTCAACAGATCCGATTCCATTTTGACCGGTCGGTACCACTCCTAGTGGTAGACGTCATTGGAAGAAATGAGGTGTGCAGCCTAGAGAGTAGGAGAAGGAACCAATGGTCCAGAGAAAGTTGAAGCCTTATCTGCTATGGTGGGGTGACAGATGATTCACAAGTCACAACCATGAATTTTCTGGTTTCTTGTCAAATGCAAATACTGAGTATACAACAGCGACAAGATTTTCTGTTTTTCCTTGTATCAACAAAAAAGAAAGTTAGATTAACACAACAGACATATCTGGATTATGAATCTTAAAAGTCACAAACGAAGACAAAATAGCCTTACCCTGCACAGGCCACTCCCATATTACCAAGCTTATATAACTGACAACCCTCAGTTTTAGATTTCCTATATCACCCAACGTACGCCCACAAGAGTTTCATGGCAAAAGATGGTTATGTTCCTCTTTTCGAAACAAGAGCAGCCAAAGGGCATGCTCTATACCAACTGTATGTAGTTTCAATGCTTGTAGGGATATCTTTATTATGTATGTACAGGGTGAACCACTTTCCAGGTGAAGCTGAACCGGGAAGATGGGCTTGGATTGGAATATTTGTGGCAGAGCTTTGGTATGGTCTCTATTGGATCATTACACAATCAGTTCGTTGGAACCCTCTTTATCATACAACATTCAAGGGCAGGCTCTCTCAAAGGTCCTCTCTCTCTCTCTCTCTCTCTCTCTCTCGTGTGCATGACAAGACAGCAGATTTTGATGGCAAAACAGGTGCGAGAAGGCATTTCCATGCATAGACATATTTGTGTGCACTGCAGACCCTATTGTAGAGCCGCCAATTATGGTGATCAACACTGTCCTGTCAGTTATGGCTTATGATTACCCGTCAGAGAAGCTCAGCATCTACCTCTCAGATGATGGCGGCTCAATTCTGACCTTCTATGCACTGTTAGAGGCCTCACGTTTTGCTGCTCATTGGGTGCCATTTTGCAAAAAATTTAAAGTAGAACCTAGAGCACCAGCTGCATATTTTCGCTCTACTGCTGACCCTCTTCATGATCCTGCCAGAGAATGGTCTACAATAAAGGTACTACACAGTTTACTTAGTGGTAAGGTCATTCATATGACAACTATATAATATTTTACTCATTGATCATCCCCTTGGATCACCATGAAAAGGCCTTTCAACCAATGAATGTCCTGATTACCCGAGTTCTGCCTAACATGACCAGAACGCTTTTCCAAATAACAACAATAAACACTTGAATTACCCGAGTTCTGCAGATTCTTATTAATATTCTACAGTGTCACAGCAAAAGAAGCCAGAGAGAACAGAACAGTTATCTGCCACAGAGAAAAGATGGGAGGGGAGATAGGACTTGCAAGCTGAAGAACAAGTAGAATAGTAGTTGGTGTATGTAGTTTCGCACAAAGTATATTCCATTTACGCAACCAAAATCCAGCACTAGACAAATATGAGCCGCACCCATAGTTGAACAACTTATTGCTACTGTCCCAGAGTCGCTTGGACTTTTCCTCTTCTTCTGTTAACTATAAAAACTAATGCCAGAAACCATTGATGGAATCGTTTGGAAAATGATTGACTCAAACAAGTACCAAAAATTGTGTTTCACACAGAAATTTGGCATCCACGTCGGTATAAAGTATTCCACAGAATTCAGCTGATAACGCAGCTCTACCCAAAAAAAATCACCTTGTAAGAGTACCAAGTATTACTATGATCCTTAATTGAGAAATTAATTGGTTGCTTATATGCCTTGCGTTCGTTTAGTATGTCAAGTACTTGCCAGAATGCAATCAGCCATTTTGTGTATAGAGTACTCATAGTAAATACGCTGTCTTAAGACAGAAGTTATACGAAGATATGGAGATGCGTATAGCAACTGTTGTGAAGCTGGGCAGAGTATCAGAAGAAACATACAAAGAACATAAAGGATTTCATGAGTGGAACTATGTTTCAAGCAAATGTGATCATCCAACCATACTCCAAGTATGCTTCTTTGCCTTTACCAAATAATTCAGAGACTGTCTGATAACGCATCAATTTTTAAATCTAAAATGATTGATTCTTATGTCCGTAGATTTTAGTAGATGGGAGAGACCCAAATGCAATCGATGCTGACGGACAACCATTGCCAACATTGGTATACTTGGCACGCGAGAAGAGACCCCAATACCACCACAATTTCAAAGCCGGTGCTATGAATGCATTGGTAAGAAAATCAATGATTATTTAACAGTGATTCAATTGAGAGGGTATTCATGTTTAGATTTTTCTTGTTATTTGTCAATGGACAGATCAGGGTGTCATCCAAGATCAGCAATGCACCTATAATTCTTAATGTGGACTGTGACATGTATTCAAACGATTCTGGATCTGTGAAAGATGCTCTTTGTTTTTTCATGGATGAAAAGAAAGGCCCTGCAATTGCTTATGTACAGCATCCTCAGAACTTCGAAAACCTCACTGCAAATGATATCTATGGCGGTGCGTTGAGGGTAATAATGGAGGTAGGTTGAGAATAACTCCTTATGTCTTTCTCATTTTTTAATTTAATTAAGAATTTTCTCATGTGTTCCTTGTGACAAAAGGTGGAGATTGCAGGCTTTGGGGGTGATCGAGGGCCTTGCTATATTGGTACCGGATGCTTTCACAGGAGAGGAGTTCTCTGTGGGAACAAATATGACAAGAATAGTGACCTTGACTGGGTGAATGTGAGAAAATCAGAGGAAAAAGCTAATGTATTGGAAGAAACAAGCAAAATTCTTGCGAGTTGTACTTATGAAGAGCAAACACAATGGGGTAAAAAGGTAATGAATCTGTCTTGATTACAAGCGCCTGGCCTGCACGCGCGCGCGCACACACACATACGCCAAATGTTAACATGCTGAGCATTGCCTACAGATGGGTTTGAAATATGGATGCCCAGTTGAAGACATCATTACAGGTCTGGCAATACAATGCAGAGGTTGGAAGTCCATATGTTTCATTCCAGAAAGGAAGGGCTTCCTAGGATTGGCTCCAACCACCTTACTGCAAACACTTGTGCAACACAAAAGATGGTCTGAAGGTGACTTTCAGATATTTCTATCAAAGTACTGCCCCTTTCTTTATGGGCATAGGCTCATTCCCTTCCAACTTCAACTTTCATACAGCACCTATTTACTATGGGCTCCAAATTCCCTTGCTACTCTATACTATGTTTTCATCCCGTCCATCTGCCTCCTCAGACAAAGCCCTTTGTTTCCAAAGGTGGCAAGCCCATGGGCGCTTCTTTTACTTGGTGTCCTATCTGTGAAGTATGCATATAGCTTATTGGAGTTTCTCACGTGCGGTGGGACTTTTCAAGGTTGGTGGAATGATCAGCGGATGTGGTTGTTTAAGAGAACAACTTCCTACTTATTTGGCTTTGTAGACTGCATCTTGAAACAAATAGGATTCGCCCAGTCAGCATTTGTAATCACTGCAAAAGTGGCTGACGACTATGTTTCTCAGAGATATGAACAAGAGATCATGGAGTTTGGTGCAGTTTCACCAATGTTCACCATTTTAGCAACTGTTGCCATGTTCAATCTGTTCAGTTTCATCTGGGTGCTAAGGTTGATGCTCTTTGATTTCGAAAGCCAGATTTTAGAGTCACTGGGTTTGCAGGTTCTGCTTTGCGGGGTTCTTGTTTTTATAAACGTTCCTGTATACAGAGGACTCTTCTTCCGGAGGGACAGTGGCTCCATGCCCAACTCTGTCACCACCCAGTCCACTCTCCTAGCAGTCTTGATATTTACACTAGCCTTATACTAGTTTACAGAATCATAAGTGATTCTGCGGTCTGAATTCCTATATATTTACTTGTGGCACTTGATTTTAAGGCATGTGTATATACACACACACACACACACATATATCTGAACCATCTGTGTAGATATTTTCTACATCCAGGAAGCCTATGCTTTGGAAGAAGCAATGACTATTGCAATGTGGCATTTTGTGCAAGGGATAGTTGCACAATCAGGTTTAGCATCATTGCTATTTAAATTTCCATCTCGTATCTAGTGCATCTTCTGTAAGTTGAAATAGTAAACATAATGCGATATGCCCTGCAGTTCATGCCTATTCTTTTTTTTCTTAATCGTAAGTACGCTGTAACATAATTTGTTTCCGAATATTGCTGCTCGAGATAATGCAAGCCGCATGAGGCATAAGTTTGAATGGCCGACACTGTTACAGACGATGAGTTAGGGATTGGTGTGAAGGGTCAGGAAACTAAAATAAGCCTGATAAAAATCATAAATACTTACAAGTGCAGGCCCTGTCAAAGGTTTGTTTGCCTTTTCTCAGATGTTAAAAATATTACCAAATATACATGCATGTTAAAAATATATAAGCATAGAAACAATATAATAATATGAAATTTTAATAGTCTATTGTTGCTTCCGTTAAAGATACATGTATGGAGACCACGCATGAGAATGTGTGGGAGACTTGTTTTGGTATCTGATTACCACTGTTAGGTTCATGTTAGAAAGCACGTTGGATATATGCCACATGGTTAGTAAATAATCTAATGGAGGATACAAGAGAGAACTCAAAAGCCTAAAGCCTAAAGGTGATTTTAAAACTCTTTTTCATCAAAAAAAAAAAAAAAAAAAAAAAATTCTCTGATACTATTAAAAAATGAAATAATATAACAGTATGAACTCTAATTATCTATTATTTTTATAAAATATTATAATAAATTGTATTTATATAAAAAAATTATATTTATAAATATAAAAATATAAAAATTAAATATTAAATTTTTTTATAATCTTTTTTTAATAAAGTTAAATAATTTTATAATATTTTCTAAACGCGGGAGAGAGCGAAAAATGAGATGCACGGGGAGCCGACGACACAAATGGATGCCGATTTCCATATTTTAGTATATATTACATGCGATTAGGGAGAAGCCGCTTACCGTCGTTATTTCGACTAGTGTGCCAACGTGCCCCCCAAATGTCTGTGAAGACTCTCTCTCTCTCTCTCTCTCTCTCTCAGCTTAACACACGACTTTCGGTCTTCCCCGGTACAATGTTATTTTCGAAGAAAAACCCAAAAAAACCTTTTGTTTTTTTTTGGTGACGGGCTGGAGCCCAAGGGACAAAACAAACAAAACAGGCTAGAGGAAACAAACTAGAATCTCAGAAGGGACGTTCCCTTCTGATCTTCATGCAGAATGGAGAGCAAGCTGGCTGGGGGCAGGAAGGAGCTGCATTCCAGGGGGCTAGCATGACCCACTCTAGCCAAGTGATCCGCGCCTGTTTCCATCTCTGAAGGTGTGGACAGGCGCAGGAGAGTCAATGATGGCCATAAGAATTTTGCATTCCTTTATGATGAAATAGAGGGGATGAGAGTTGGAGACCCATTGTTAAGGAGGGTGACAAGGATGACAGAATCCGACTCCACGATCACCTTTATGAAGTTTTGGACCTGGCCAATTTAAGACCTTCTCTTAAGCCCCAAAGCTTAGCATGGAGACTGTTGGTGATTCCGATATTGATGGAGTAACCCAGAATCCAAGATCCCTTAAGAGTCCCTGAAGAGGCCTCCTAGGCGCTGGCCCGATTAGAACTAGTTATAACTGAGCCATCTGAGTTGAGTTTTATCTTTTGCTCTGGAGGAGGAAGCCATTTCACCAGCTTTGGCTGGACAAGGATGCTGATTTGATTTCTTGCAACTGCTAGCATGAGATCTTTGGTGAGCTTCTAATGTGAATCACAGTCGTGGGGATACTTATGGGGGCTTTTTCAAAGATGTGCTTACATCTAAATTTCCATATCTGCCAGATGGCAAGGTCACGGTCCAAGCTTTAAGGAGGCTGGTGCAGTTGAGCTTGAGCCAATCAATGGTGGAATTGGTGCTAAAATGGGGGAGTGCGAGGGAGGAGGGGACCACGATAGCCCATAAGTTTTTGGTCCAGCTACAGTCCCTGAGCATATGTAGGATGCTCTCATCACAGGTTTTGTAAATGGGGCACAGGGGACCAGTAGAGATTCTTCTCTTTACTCTTTCTGCATTGGTGAGGAGCTTTTAAATGAGGAGCTTTCCTTTAAAAGCTAGCCAAATGAGGAAAACTTTATATGACACTAAAAAACCAACTAACCAATAACCTTTGCATTTGCACCTCGCCGGTCCTTTTCCCTTTCATGAATCTAGCTCGGTTTAGTCCTTTTCCCTTTGATACTGTCTTGCCCTAACACTTGCAATATGCATTTAGGGGAGATTGGTAGCAGTAATGCTTTTGATGCCCTTTGAGGTTTTCTAGCAACATGTTGGTGGATGCCATTCCTTGCCACTATTAGGTCTCCATTCCCCACCCTTCACCTGCCATGAAAACCGATTTAAGATCAAGACAAACATGGGTATTTTCCACTTGGTCCGGAGAAACTAGCCCAACAATATAACAAAAAGGGAAATCAAGGAGGAGAATGAAACAATCTACTCCCACTATTTTATTTATTAGCCTAGTTGAGTTGGGAGGCCTGAATTTTCTCTCTCTCACTTGCCATTGTCTTGCGGAAAGTATATTGAGACTTGTAGATGCCAACCCTGTCCGAAAATAAGTAAGACGAAGAAGAAAAAAAAAAAGAAATAATGAATAATGTTAGATACGTCAAATGAGTTGGGGTCAAAAACCAAATGAACTAAATCTTACATGTCAAATACAACTGAGTAATTTCCGTAAATATTGTTGTTAATGGAAATGGACGAGAGCTGATTTTGGTTGTGGTGTTGGCTAGTGCATAGCTGAGACGTGGAAAGTTGGTCAGGAAAAAGAAGGGGAGAGAGAGAGAGAGAGAGAGGGAAAAAATTAATGTAAAATTTAATGCATTGTCTAGAGGAATTAATGTAAAATTAATACATTGTTTAATTTTTTTTCAGAACCTTTTTTTTTTTATTTTCCAGAAAATGATGATTTTTTAATGTTTTAAAATTTAACGCATTGTTTAGAGGAATTAATGTTTAAAAAGAATTAATGTAAAAATTTTTAATTTTTTTAAAGTATAAAGAAATTGAGAAAATTGAGTATTTAAAAAAATTAATAAATGCATGAAGTACCAAATGGCAATTTGATGTTCAAAGGGCAAAAACTTGGCCATTATGAAATTTAATGTAAGACGGTGTGATTCCCACTATGATCATTTGCAATATTTTGATCCGCCCTTTGTTAACCACATTTATCAGCTAAATCAGTCTTTCCTGCCAGAAGCTTTGGAAACTAAAGGATAGAATATGAGCAAAAGATATGCTGGCATCATCTAACATAACATTCTTTAGAACAACAGAATCAGATTCAGACTCGCAGCACTGCATTTCTGGTAAAACCCTTTTGGGGAAGGAAGGTCTCAAATTTGTATCACAAAGCTGGTCACAGGATGAAGAAAAACTCTTAATACCTCTTCAGCTCCAAAACAATTGACAAGCCATGGACTTGACGCTGATTACAGGAGAGATCTAACCACCTATATCACTCTCAAAATTCAGCTCCCCAAAGCATACAACCACTTTCCTTAGAATATGAGCACATCAGAACACATGCCTGAAAGTAAGATTAATTCGTATGGTGTCCGCTTTTGCACGTTTGGGCACAGAGTGGAGCCAATCCCTTTGACAATTGCCTCTCATCACCAGCAGCGAGCCATGCTTTAGCACAAAACAATGCTGATTATCATGGCTGGTCTTGAATTTCTTGCTCACAGGTTCTTCCTTCCGCTTCTTTTCTGGTTCAGCAAATAAGAATATATGGTAGTTTAGGAAGAAAAAGCTTACTCTGTTGATTAGAATGGTTAATTCTGAAACATATGCTTGAATGGTCCCCCAAGCATGCATGAGACACTATCATCTTACAGACAACAACAACAACAATAAATCAAGTCTTAATTCCAACAATATCATCTCACAGACAACAAGAAATTATAAGAATGATGTTTTATCCCACAAACAGGTACATACAAAGACTTTATGAGCTGAATGCCAGCGGTCAGAACACATGATAGTGAGATTCAGAGATATCTCAAAACATCCTTTAATTTCCAGGAATTAGTCTTCAACGGTGTCTTCGATGGTTATACAGATAACCAAAGTCCAGACAAGATGGACAAACCAAATGACAATTAAAGACAAGACTAATCCACAAATAATAAATTTTTAACAATCTATAGTTTTTTTTTTTAAAAAAAAAAAAAGAAGACAAATATATAAAAAAATGAAGACAAGATACCATCGAGTTAGCAACCTAAGTCGAATATATTTAAACAAAAAAGGATATAATACACACACACACACTATTCTGGTATCCTGCAAGTGCTGGGCATTATATCTACCTAGAAAACCTCATGAAGCTTAATAACTGGGGAAGTACCTCCATCTAAGTCACATGCAATCCATATCATACGTTTGCTTAACATCTCATCTGGCAAAAAGAATGACAAGTTAAAAATGATGTTTGATTCTACCTTGTGACAATTTGCTAGGTTTCTTTTTCAACAAAAACTCGCGTTCGCAACCAAAGGAAACCGAGGCAATTTCAGGAGTGGATCCATAAAGTTTTTCATCATCAGAATGCCAGCTCACATAGTCACCACCACCTTTATACCTATTTAAGAGCAAGCTATTAAAATGACTCCCCGGAAGAGCTCCGTGTACCTTCAGTAAGAAAGAGCAGAAATGGCAGCCTATTATATTTGGTAAAATACATTATGGGATGCGTGCAATTGAATGGAAAAAATTCTAAGCATCATCCATCTTACCGCTACTAGTATGTCCTTCAGAGGAGGGTAATCATCCCATGAATATGCATGCGGCTGATATCCACTGTAACTAAGTTCTGGCAATCCTGGGGTTGCTATGTAACACATGTCTCTGGGCTGCTGACCAAAATTAGCAGAATGAATAATCCTTACCAAAAAAAAGGGTTCAAATTTTGGAACAGCAGAAAAATACCCAGTACATCAAAAGTACATTTGACAGAACAAAACCATCGAAATTCCTATGATTCCATAACCATGTATATGTAAAAACAATTTTAGGACCCAGATACTACCTATTTTCCGATATTTTTTTCTTTTAAATCTTAGGCCACTTTTCCTTAATTTTCTAAATAGAAAAAATGTTAGTTGAGAATATCTGCACACTTGCTTAGCCTAACCTAGGACTAGGATCATAAAGAGCAATCCTAAGATGAAACAATTTTAATCTTCAAATTTTGGAATCCCATTTTGGTATTTAAAGAAACAAAAGGGGGGGGGGGGAACCTGGAGAACAGAGCGACCGAAGACGCGAATGGTTGGCCTGGTCCAAGGAATGTGTTTGTTGAGGTAATCGAACCATTTCCACGATTGATCAGACGGCAGAAAACGAGGAATGTATATCAGGTCGCTGCCGTCTCCGAGATCAACCGTCTGCTGCTTCTTGCTGATAACAACATCATTCGAATTACAATCACTAGGGCTGCTTGTCGACTCGTCTTCTGTTACTATTCTCAATCTATAACTCATAGTTACTCTCTTTACATTACAGCCAAAAAAAGTGCTTTCCCAGATCCGATCTGGGAATTATAAAGAGAGGGCGGTGGTAGAGGTTGGGAAATAGAGGGAGAGAAGGTCAGGTCCAATTAAAAAACCACAAATAAATTAAATTATATGTGAAAATATAAAAATATTAAAAAAATGTAGATAAAAGTTATTAAATAAGAATTACCCATTTAATTCTTTTATTTATTTGACTAAGAAGACATAGTTATAATTGGCCATTTAAAATTATGAAACTTTATTATTAGAAAATGTAAAATCAGAAAGGGGAAAAACGCAATAAATCAATCTCTCTTTGTGCATCCTACATGCATGAAGCAAAGTTCCCCAAATTGCTGCAGTAGGTTGAATTGGCATTTCTTTAATAAATTTCTCAGCACGATCAAGCATTCCTGCTTGACCCGGTACGTCAACAATAGTCACGTAGTGCTCTACCCTAGGTTCAACCTTGTACTTGTTCATCAACTTAAAATAGTACTGCCCTTCATCCAAAAGCCCCGCATGGCTACAAGCAGTTGGTACAGAGAAATGTCACCTCATTTGATTGAACTCCACTCTTCAGCATTTCTTCAAATTGTTGCAGAGTCTCCCTGCCAAGACCATGTTGGCATCGCCAGTAAGCAACGAATTCCAGGAAATTACACCCGGTTTAATCAACCTATCAAAGACCTTTCCCTCCACAATGATACCAGATTTAGCATACATGTCAAGAAGAGTATTCCCCACAAAAGCAATCAGCTTTTTGCCAGATTTGATCATGCACGCATGGACCCATTCCCTTGCTCGAGAACAGACGAGTGAGTAAAATGAGTAGGCCTAAAATCTTCTCTCTGCATCATTGAGTACATGCAAACAGCATGATCCCTTCGCTCTTCCTAGCATGCCCGGCAATCAAAGCTTTCCAACAAACCTCATTCTTCTGCTCCAGTTCATTTAAAGCCATCAAAGCCTCATCCATGAACCCACACCTAGCGTACATATCCACAACAGCACCCCCCTCATAAACGTCAATGTCCCAACCACCCTTAACACAAAATGCATGAATCTGCCTCCCATGGTCACAATCAGGCTCAGTCCCTCCACCACATGTTTTAAGAACAATAGACAAGGTAAACTGACTCGGCCCAGATGGATTTCACCCATCTGGGCGCATCTCTTGAGCAATTTGCCATAGAAAGGTCAGGTTCAAGTGCACCTCTATCGACGAAGTCGAGTATGTGGAGACCAGACCGACATGGGGTTTTAGATTTCCGGAGGAGGTTTTTGTCTTCAATGATACAAGAATGTCCTAAAGCTTCCCAATCAGGGTCTTTAGCTGCTGCAGAAGCTGTGCTGACGAATAACTTTTTGAAGGTGACTTCCTTTGGAGGCTAGTAGCTTGCACTTATGAACAAGGCGTTTGTTCCTCATGAATTGCCGCTACAAGTTGTCTTTTCTCTTGACCTCCACAACTTGTTTTCAAATTGTTTATGTCACCAAACGAAAGCCCCCATAAGGGGGGAAAAAGGTTTTTTTTTTTTTTTCCTTTAATTAAAAGAAAATCTGTTAGTGAGGACAAAGATGTCCTAGGAAGAAGAATCAAATGTTGTCCAACAGGAAATTTGTCCTTCGACTTGCATCCAGATATCCATTCATAGAACCAAAAAGATTGGTCTGATTCTTAGTTTTTTGGTTTCTTTAGTCGACAACGTTGTAGAAAGAAGACTCATGCAACCAAATACTAAGAATGGGCAGTTGCAAACGAAACATGAACATATGTAAGGTAAACCTTCAATAATAATTTTGAATTGTACGTCTTATAAGACCAAAATTCCCCAAGACCCTACCTTTTGTCTTGACCACTTTGAGCCCTCAATCGTAGGACCTCCTAAGCTAAAGTTCTACACGTATTAGGATGGATTCACTTCTTCCCGGACTTTGAATTTCGGTTGGCCAACATCTCTTCAGTACTATGAGGAGCTGAGGTGGGACTTGGAGAGTCTACTAGTTTTATCTTCAGCTCTATTTCCCCAGACTCAATTTCGGAAAGCCTCAACCAAGCAATCTGAACAATTTCACCATCACTGCAACTAATAGAGCTCTCCCTCACAAGGCAATTCTGGCCATCTGGGATGACCTTCCTTAATGTTGTCTCACCAGAGGAAACCTGTAAGATCTTACTCAACCTTGCTGCAGAAACCATTGGCTGAAGGTTTACTAGTGCTCTTCCCAAATTGTCATCTGCCTTGAAACGGTCTTTGTCCAAAACCTCCTGTTAAAAGAAAACATCATGTGCAATAGAATCGAAATTGTGTATCCCCTGCAATTAAATTGAAATTCTCATAATACAGATGAACAAAAATTAAGAGCATACCTGATATTGCATGTTAATAGTATCGGTATCTTAGACCATTTTCCATAAATCAACATGAAACATAGTGGAAATCTAGGTTCCCCAGGTTATATATTAGCTAAAAGAGACAGATGTCTCCTATGAACATTCTTGAAATCTAAACCAGCTCTGGCTGCAAGTTTTATCAGCGAGCTGGAGATCATTTTTAGCCAACAAACAAAAGCAATAAGCACCACCTACAAAAAACTTCTGTTATTTCCTTGAGGTTGCATACTTCCAAAGCCAGAGCATTGAGTTGTTTCTGGCACAAGGAAATGCTTAAGGAAAACACTTTTAAAGACCTATTTGCCACTTCCACCATTACAAAAATTTCCCCCAGCACCAAAATTTTAAGATGTGAGCATGGAATTGTCTCTGGATTTGGAAATAGGAAATGCCTTTAAGATATTCAGTTTGATGAATAGATTGTCCCTACATGAGGGGCCACATCCACTTAACTAACATATTTGATACAACAGACAGTGACCAGAGTCATTGATTCTTTTTTATAAAGGATGGTTACTAATTCACTATTTGACAAATACAAAGATAAAATCACCAGCAAACTTGTAAAAGAAAAACCATCTGAGACAGAAGGAGAGTCCCTTCTTCTAGAATCTCACATTATAAAGACAGAACAATGAGCAATTGCAAATCCAAAATGCACAAACAAAACAATAGTTGGCATTAAATGCTCCATGATAGAAGCTTACCAAGTTTAAAACTCCAGCAGGGTTTGTCAGGGAGAAAGTTAGCTCTTCATTCCAAACAGGATTTAGACAACTATATATAACCTTGGTCCTTGCGGTCTGTAGCAGAAAACGCAAGTTGTTAGTGGGACTAGTAATATAACACAACAATACAGCAAAATGTTCCAAATGAAACAAAAAAGTATCTTGCAACTTCAATTTGGAAGTGACTTTAATATTGTCAGCACTAGCTAGGGGGGTATAACACAGTAGAACCTCGCATAATATAAAAGAGTCCCACACTATGTACACCTGAAAGTATCGAAAACTCCCACATATGCTTGTGTGTGCAATTTTGGATGCAATTCTTCAACAAGCTACAACAAGATCTGCATGTCGATAAATTAAGATGCATACATGCTCAATACTAATAGAAAGAAGCAGACAGTTATCCAAAACTTCCTTCGAAATTCAGCCAGTAAACTGTTGATAAAGAAGCAAATCTTCTTCGCAAATGCTCTCTCAAACAAATGAGAGACAACTCTAAGACTCAAAATAGCAACACAAATTTCTTAAAAGCATGAACCGATTAACTAGTTGCTTCTCTATTCACCAACAACACATAAAATTGTGTAGGTAAAAGATGCCATAAAACTGATAGGATTTCATTGTATTGTTCCAAACACAGAAGCTCATTCTCCTTAAAACTGATCAACAATAGAAATCATACTTTAGTGAGCTGTATCCCCAAATTCAATTTATCTTTCAAAGTGTCATCCTCTGATGGAAAACTAATTAAGCAAGTTTATCATAGAATGATGCAATTATTGAGAAATGAAGGAAACACCGGAGGAAATAGAAAGCAAGTACCTGATTTCCGAGCTTGACGATGACATATGGTCACTGCTCTTGAAATCCCTGATTGCTAACCTCTTTCCTTGCACAACAGTCACTTTTAGCAGGCCAATTATCTCACCCATAATCCAATTTCTAAAACAGTATCAACCTTCAAAGGTGGACCTGCACCTGAAAGAGTGGATTCACACTAAATCAGCATGGCTAATAAACCCAGGATCACCCAAGCTAGTCTTACAAAACAAATGTTCAATTATATAATAAATTAACTGTAGACATCAACCTTCCGAAGATGATGTAGATTGGTGCAGATGGTCCAAAATAATTCGATGAAATTAATAAACTACCAACCCCCTATACTTTGCCAACTGAAATAATTCACTTTAATAACCAAAACTTTTTTTATTTTTATTTTTATTATCAGTATGGCACATCCAATATTGCCTCTTACCCACAAACCAAAAAAATAATCAATATCCAGCTAAGCTCCTTTAGCTGGAAAATCAGGAAAAACGATCCAGAGGGCAAAGCTCTAAATTGTGCTAAAAGTCTGGTAAAACCCTATCTAAAACCGCAAACCATAATCCTAAAAAGGGCAATTCTTTGGAAGTCATGTGAAAAACCATTAATAAAACAAGCCAACCTAAAATAAACAAAAACAGGCATGAAATACTGTGAAATCATAATCCCAAAAAGCAATCTCTTGCACCAAAAGTATTTTTTTTTTAAGAAAAAGGAATTTTTTTTGGAGCACAGACGAATAAGGATAAACCAACCTAAAATATGTATCGATGGGTACGAAATATGTCTTACCGTATCAACAACAACAACAACAATTTTTTTGATATATATTACACACCAAAATCAAATCAATTATTTTTTTTATTTTAATACATATTTGATTTTTCTTATTTTTATATTTATATTATTATATTTTCATATATGTAATAATGAGTTTTTTTTATATAAATTCAACTTATTGTAATAATTAATTGTGACAATAAAGAATTGGGTTTAATATTTTTATATCACTCCAATATTTTCAATATGATATTGGAGTCATTTTCATGATCTTTCATGTTGCTATTTCTTTTACATGCTATCCAAGTCATGTTCATGTTTATCTACGTCCTTGTATTCAAATATTGTTAACATGATACCAAAAATATATTTATTTATTTTTCATATTTATATATATATATATATTTGTTTTTCAAGCCAACAAATTTTGACTTTCACTGCCTCACTATCGCCCCCACTGTTTGCATTTTGAATTTAGCCTCACGGTATGATTTTGGCCGAATGATGTGATAAGATTCTCATACATTATATAAAGTTTTCGAGTAATTATCAACTCTAACGACAACTACCCATGAAGGAAAACTCACCCTTTTCTTTTGATAAAACTAAGTTTTTCACTCTACCATTTATTGGATTTGCTCAAAAACAAATATAAAGATACAGATTTTGGAGTAAGAATTTGCTCAAAAACAAATATTTGACCTTCTTCACACTTTCCACCAATGGTGGTAACATCCCTTTTTGTTTGAAGGGTGCTCATGGCATCTTCCTCTATGGGACCAAATTATAAGGAGCAAAAGCAAGCTCTCTCGTCTGTTAGGGTCCATATTAAGAGAATAATGTTATTCATCATCTTTTGAAAACTTATGCATGGGCGTTGGATCTCTTCCCCCACCAAAAGCTTAAAATAATGGTAGAAAAACTTGACCAGCGGATCCTTTATCCTGACAAAACCCACACTGAATATGACCCGATGGGTACCCCTTACTGTCCCGTCCTTACCAACCAAATCTTCGTCTATTGGTTTCTTTTGACCATATTGCGCCGTATTACCAACCAACCAAATCAATTCATTTGAGAAAAACTAAATTTATTTTTTGTTTTGATTGGCTCCAAGCTTGGTCAGAAGCAAAAGGATTTGATATATTCTTCCAAACAAGGCACGAGAAGAAAGAAAAAAAAATGGCTCCATGTATGGACCTTGACCCAGCTTTGATCACCCGATTCCAGATATCTTTCTCTACAATTTACCAGTAATCAAATCAACCCCTCCAAGATCTTTCAAAGGTGGAATCCAAGTTGGATGAGGGCGTATGGATTCTCATATATGCATTTCCCAGATATCTGCCGAGGCCATTCAGATGGTGACAGACCGCCACGCAGTTTCCAATAGATAAAAGTAGATAAATATCTAACCAAAACATCCAATTTGATCTCAAATATTTCATTGGAGTAGCAAGTAAAACTGATCTCACATCCTTTGCCCCCAAAAAAATAAAATAAAATAAAAAGAACCAACACCTGTCCTAGCCTTATACAAAAAGATTTTTAACGCATCTGTAAAAGATCATGATACATACATGAATAGGGCAATTTCAGACTTTGACATGTATAAACCGACCCCTTGATCACGTTACACTACAAGCTAACTATAACCGCAACCTAGACAGTCTAAATGTTCTACAACTGTACAAATGAAGGTCCAATTCGATAGATCATGACAGTCAGATTGGCGTACCACACTAGTAGTTGTGGCACTCGCAGCTATCCATCAGAAGTAAAGGACCACATACAGCGCAAGAATTCAGTCAGAAATGTCTAAGTGCCAACAGTTAGGTAGTACCTGTGGAGAAAGCACAATTGCTGATAGAAATTATTAGCGTTTTACTGGGTTAAAAATGGCTACCATCTTCTGTTACCCAGCAGATTATACTGAAAACAAAGGGGATCTATTATACTGTCTCAGCTTTATGTATTCTTGATAGATCAGCTGACCCTCTGGGACTCATACAGTGCTGCTCATTCTATTTAGACAGCTTTCACTGCTCGCCATTTCCACTTGCTCTGCAATTGTTTGAGGTAGATATGTTAGTTTTCAATCAAAGGATGTAAATCAATACAAGATTGATATACCAGTTACAAGGACAAAAGGAACTTACAAGAGGTTCATCATCTGAGTTCTCAGCATCGGAAGAATGTGAAGTTTCCTTTTCCGTTTTCTGCTTGCCACTCAGACTACTAGGAGCATCACCCAAGTGATCATCAGAAGAATCTGCTTTTTCTTCTGGACAAGCTGCCGCTACTTCAGAGACTCCTCTTGATGCATTTGCCTCTTCAGACCGCCCTTGTGAATCATCATGCCCTCCTTCATCAAGTGTCTCATCAACCTGAGGGTCACCCCTTGCATCTACCTTTGATTTTTCATTTGCCTCTTCCCACTGCTTATTTTGTAAACCATCATGATCTCCTTCAATAAATGTCTGATCAACCTCAGGATCAGTGCCTGCATCCTTTTTCTGTGACTTCTCATTGGCCTTTTCGTACTGCTTCTCTTTTGAATCGTCATGCTCTTCCTCATCAACCATCTGATCCCCCCGAGGGTCACTTCTGCAACCTTTCTCCTCAGAATTTTCAGTATCAACTTTCTCAATTGATTTCCCTGTTAGACCCGCGTTTCCTGCAGAATCTATCAGGCATTCTTCTGGCTGCAAAATGTCTCCTTTATCCGAATTGTACAAATCGGTTACCCTCTCATCCATTCTTTCATTCTGCTCTGGCTCTGATGCACCTATCAATGTTCAACACATAGAGATTCAATTAAATATAAAATGTAAACAAAGATATAACTTCCACAACAATGAAACATTTTGGTTGTCAATAACTATACTGGAAACATCCTGGTAATAATATATATCAATCGGAGACAACCAAATGATTATTCCCACCAAAGGAAAACGAGCATCCGGACCAAGGTTGGCACAAAAAGAATGCAGGAAAAAAAAAGAATAAAAGAAAATAAACTCCAGCCATCACCTGTTAAAGAAAAACAAAGAACACACTCATGGCTGGTGAGCGTCAAATTAAAGGCACTAAATTTTTAGAAGCCGAACAATGAAAACAATAGAGGACATGTTGAACAGAATATGGCATAACCACAGAAGATCTCTGACACACCCATAGACTATTCAGATAATGAGCTTCAGAAGCAAGGATGCAGAAGGATCAAGAAAATCATAACAAAAATTTAGGAGTTTGTAAAACAAAGTTATACGTAGTCACGTTTTTGTCCCCCCCCCCCTGGGCGAGAGCATTGGCTTCACATATTTTCTTAGTTCCTAAAGAACTCTCAGCAAAAGAGATTCTTTACCCAGATTCAACAGATCCTCACAGATACCCTAATTCCCGGAGGACAAAATTTTCAGGTCTTCTGGTAAAAGACCTTGATCAAAGAAGAAAGGGTATCGGGTATTAAGAAGCGAACTGATCGAAATGATGCTTATGGATCAGATCTGACAAAGCCACAAATGTTTTGACAAAGATTCATAAACTGAGGAACCTTACCAGACTCACGTTCATCAATTTCTGATGCTGCAGCAGGTTCAGACTTTAGTACATTTGACCTTCCTTCAGTCCCAGTTTCAGAGGCATCAGTATCAGGTTTGCCTTTGGAGATGCCCTTTTGACTATGCTTGACATTTTTCTTTGGAGTCCTTTTCCTTTTAGCTCTAAACAACGAAGATACATCATCAAATAAAAGTACCAAAATGCCAAAAAACCTTGTTTAATAGGACACTGGAGATAACAGATTCCACTCACATCTTAGCTGATTTCCCATTGAGCTGCAAACTATCAGGAGATGTATTCTTATGCTCAGGCGATCTGAGTAATAAATGTGAGAGAGAGAGAGAGTTAGACTTTCAACAGCATAGTTATTGCAGTAAGCCTATGAGACAACAGCTTTTTAATTATACATATTCACTGGATGGTAGTGTAAAATGTAACAAAACACAGCACTCACATTTCTTTGGATGAATTATCATTTGATGAAAACTTCTGCAATTATGAAGAAAGATCAAGTCAGAGATCAGACTCTAATTCATTCTATGATTGGAACCAGCAGTATAATAGGTTCAGTCATATAAAACAGAGCTAGTTAATGCAAATCTGAAACCTTTATAGACTTGTGATCATCAATTAGTTCCCAGCGCTCCTTTTCCAAATTGAGCACTTCCACATCTCCATCATCATATGATATCTTCAACATGAGATTAAACAATAACAACATTAGACCTTGTGAGATTAGGACGCTAGGAGTTAAACAAGTCAACAAATTTGGAAAGGAGAAAGCAGTGATGTACATAAGAACAAGAACTGCATCTTACCACATGTTTCTTTTTTCGAGCATCATAAGACTGCACCACACCCTCATAAAACCTGTTGATTTTGGCCAATCAACAAATGGATTTAATTGTTCAGGAATTCATCCAAAACTAAGAAATAAAAGGTGACTTTTATTTTGGGGCCTTTAGCTAAGGAACAGAATATCATATGCATGAACAAGTAGTAACTGCAACTCAGGGAAAAATTGGACAAACAGAAGCTTAAGGAGAGTCACACAACATCCTAACATAAAACTGACATTGCAGAACATATAGATCATATGAAACGTGTCATGCTTCTGTGCTGAAACATAAGCTCGCAGCTTTCATTGAAACAAGAAAGCAGAAACATTCATGCATGCAGCATAAGAATATTTCAGAAGTCAACACAGAACCTTTCAAGGCTTCTTTCTATCTGAAACCTATGTCTAAACTTGAACTATAAACGTCATGCCCGAATGACAGAATGCAACAGCAGAAAAAATACTCACTGCTTATCCAATGGCCACCAAACTTTGATTCGGCAATTGATCAAATTTGTAGTACCACTTTCATCTTCCTTTGCTGTACACTGCACAATGAACCAAACACCCATAAATTATTTTCTTCTTGGTGGAGGTGGATAACAATCTCAAACTAAAGCTCTTCAAACCCCTATATTTTCAAGTCTACTACATGGGTCACTTGAAGTGTTAGTCCACAACAGCTTATACCCACAATTATAATCCCATCAAATTCGCCCAAAATAATAATAATATAATGAAACCTAATAAAACCATGTCTGAGCAGCGTATGTTGAATAAAAATAATAAACAGAAATAAAACACCTTGATGTCTACACTATATGACATTTAATAAATATAAGTTTGGGTGGAGATGATACCATTTTATTAGTTTGCCCAAATATATGCAGTACCAAAAAATATTTACAAAAAAAAGGAAAGGATACATAAACCTATTGGAAACTAGAGAGTTCATTTCTCAGAATGCTGTAACATACTTTTGTAACTACTCCTTCATAGATAAATAGATTACTTTTTCCCAGCAAACAGGACGCATGGGCAGGTCACTTATGCATGAAGTACAGAAACAGCAGAGGCAGAAGCAAATCACATTCAAGGAGTATTCTGAATATCTCATCCCAACCCCCCCCCCAAAAAAATAATAAATATATAAAAAAATAAAAAGAAAACCCAACTTTGTCTCCCTGCACCATAACATATAACACAAAAAAGGAGCAAGAAAGAATAGCTATAGTGGTGCTGAAAACAGTTAAGGAAGAGCTAACCTTGGCCAATCCAGCGATACTTCTTCGTTTCCTTTTCTTAACAGGAGTGGAAGACTTGTTAGTAACAGAATTGATGTCATCACTCCCAGCAAGCACATCAGACTGCAGCAAAATGGAACACAAATGAAAATCTATAATGAAAAAAAATGGTGAATGGAGCTTTACAGGCAAACTGATCAAAAATAGACTAACATTCACCTCATGATCATCAACTTTGCCTGCACTCTGTGGACCTTGGTCAGATCCCTTGACTTTATGTTTAGGTAAGGAATTTGTCTTCTTTCGAAAGCATGATAGTAACAAGTCTGACTCCTTAGATTCAACAGCACTCTTGTTTGGCAGCACTCGATCTTCTGAGCCAGTCTGTTCTTCCTCATCTGAGTCATTGGCTTGAGAAAAGGAAACTTCTGTTTTATGGATGTTGCTGTCTGAAGCTTTCACAGAGCTCTTTGAGCTACTCCTTGGGAGAGAATTTTTGAATGATGATCTACGGCGTTTAGGTACAGGTGCTGACATTGTTTGGCTGGCATTTTGTCTTTTTCTTTTTTTAACCTTCTTATCATCTTTTGCTTCAGCATTATGACCATTGCTTGATTCGAACTTATTTGATACATCCCGATTGTCCAGATTTATTTCCCTCACCATTTCCAAGATATCAAAATTACTCTCCTTTTCAGATGACAAAGGCTTCTTTTTTGTTGTACTTTTTACCTTTGAACCTTTAGATTTTAGATGTTTGATAATTTTACCCAGAGGCACTTCATTCCCATCTCCTTCAGCATCCTTTAGAAGCTCATCTTCAGCCATTTCGATCTGATGTAATCACAAATGGCAGAATAAATAAATTAATCACAGTGGCCAGACTCATTATTCATATTTAGCAGAAGGCATCCTCGAGGTGTATAACATACATTTCCGTTTGTATCAATTTTGAGTGATTCAAAGTGAGCTAAGATACTTTCTTCAGCCAGCCACGTCTGAGCTTCACGAACCTAACAGAATTAAACAAATACGCTTTAGGGTGACACAGGACATGATGAAGCTATAGGAAACACATGCACCATTCCTCCTTGAAGTTGCTAGATATATATCTAATGAAAATGATTAAAAAAAATGAATATGGTATGAATTGGAAAATAATGAAGCACTACAATCATTAGGACTCAATATGGACAATAGACAACTTTTCACTTATGAAGCATGAACTATAACACAGGCAACAGAACAAGACACAGCACAGACATAGAGACATCACAAAGTAATTCAAAAAATAAAATAAAATAAAATAAAACTTATACTATACAAACTTAAAATGTGTCATATCCCATTGCATCCAAATAAGCATCTGACACAAACATGAGGACACAGCTCATTTCTAGAAGTGTTAGCGTAACATAGCTTTTAACAATTGCCAAATTCTACACTGATTGTGGTATAAAACTGCCCCAACAATACAGACCCCATGTTAGCTAGACATGTTTTCTAGGTTCAAATTGATAGCCCAAGTTCTTCGACTCAAGAAGTTTATATTTATCACAAGCCTCTGTCAGTAAGGATACTGATCTGGTAGCAGTTTTGGAACTTTAATTTTTTTCCACCGCATGTATGAAGGTTTCCCATGCACTAAATCTACCATTGTCGATTTAAGACATCAAGAAATATCTCTCTTAGTTGAATTTTTTTTTCTATCTCTAACAAATTCAAATGTAAAAGTAATTTCTTTTCAATAGTAATAGTGATAATTTTAAACTAGAAGGTCATGACATGCATTTCAATCATCAATTTGCAGACCTTGGTTTCCATTGTCAACCCCCCAGATTTTCATCCTAACATTTCGTCCAGAACCTTGTCTTATAAACAAAGTGCTAGCATAGCAAAAAGCAACTCAATCTTCAGACACCAAACATAGTAGTACAGATCCACGAAGGAAATGAACTCTTAGAAATAAAACTTACAGCTGAGTCATCCCCTTCTTTCTTTTCAAAGGGTTTGTATAGCATCAGCGGTAGGGGGGGTGATGAAGCCAAAACTTGAAGATCATCCTGTTTTTGATTCTGAGACAATCGCTTGATAACTGCCAGGGCAAGGTCACAAATTGCATGTGCATTCTGCAAATATAAATGATGAAACCATAAATATACACACAAACAGGTCTTTTCAATCTTATTCCTAATCTCATAGGCGTGTTCAGTAACCCAAAGGCTTTCTATTTTACAAACACAGATGAGGAAGTCATAAGCATGTAAAGAGTTGAAAGGTGTTTCACTTCCTACCTTAGACTTTGATGCATCAGCCACATCTTCTGCGCACTTGATACTGTGGAGGACAGAGATTATGGAAGAAACACTCTCCTTTTCCTTGTTGGTGCTAACATCTGATTTTGACTCCTCGTCTCCATGTACCAGCATATTAAGAAAAAAGTACAACTGCCTGAAGAATACCAGAAAGGGCTTAGTAAAAACTAATTGTTTAAAAAAAAATGATGAATGTACTAATCTAGCAAGTGCGGTCCCAGTAATAAGTAACTGCAACAAATTTGTCAGGAATTCAAATGCTAATCATATCAAAGCAACAACAAAGTGTTTATGAGATCAATCATAGAATTAAAATTACCAGGATTAGCAGGGCAATCCACAGACAACAGCTCATACAATTTTACAACGTATACATTTTTCTTATTTGTGGGACATCAGTGTCTCATATGTTGCTATAGCTGGTAGTCATCAAAATCATGAATACAGCTAAGAAAGATAAATGTGCAATGAAAGAGATGAAATGGACAATGTCACATATCTTACAAAGCTTGAGTTGAAAGAGCTAAAGAGATTTTTAATGGAACATCATGTCACCCCTTACCATTTGAGAAGGACAGCACAATTGTGCAATGTAAAGCCCATGTTTGCAGCATATAATTACTAAACAACCTTTTTGACCAAAAGTGCAAACATCGGTGGAACAAGTGGCATTAACTTTTAATTTGAAAATTCAAAAAAGTAAAATAAAAAGAAAAAGAAAAAAAGAGGGAGAAGGGCATCATATCAATACCATGCCCTCTCTGTATATCTCCATGAGCTTCTTAACTTAGAAATGTGAAGCAAGTTATGATATGCATCTAAAGAAATCTGAGACAATAGACATACCGGTATATCACTTCATATGCTTTAACATCTTTACAGTTATCAATATCAGGGCATGATGAATGATGAGCAAGAGCATGAATCCAATAAGCAAGTATATGTTCTGGATAAGTCATGGTTGGGCTTGCATCAGAATGCAGAGAGAGGTGTCGTGCCTTGGCTTGTTGGCACATCTGGATGATCTCTCGCAGGTTATTCTTTTCCTGCTAATTCAATTCAGATAGGAAAAAAGATTTATGCAAGAGTCAGCTACCATGGACACAGTAAGCATAATAGTTTTTACTTTGGTCCTCTTCTGTTGTATTAGGTATGAGAAGGATGAAAAAAGGAAATGCAACAAGAATTAAAAATAAAATAAAAGACCTCTTCAATTTCTGATCCTGGAGTTCCAACCATCCCAAACAAGAACACACAAGCATATTTTGCATCCAGAAGCCGGTCTTTTACATATTGATGAACTTTGCTGAGAAATTGCTTCCTAGCTTGAGGAAAACTAATCTGCAAATCCCAATGTGAAAACTCATTATGAAAAGACAAACACATGTGAAAAAACAAGTAAAATATTAGTAAATGACCACAGTGGAGAAACATAACAACAGGGACTTCATAAAAAAGCTTTAGCAAAAAAATAAAAAATAAATAATTAAAATAGGAAATAAAAGAATCACCTCTGAAGTTCTCAGGGTTAAATGGAAGATATCAACTGGAATTTTGTGATCCCAGAGCTTAGACAAGCGGAGAACAGCCTTAGCTGAAGCCAGTTTCAAATGAGCCTTGTCAACTGAACTGCAAGATCATAAAAGTAAATAAATAAATAGTCATAACGTCTGCGCATCATTTTCCTTATAGCTATTCAATAAGATTTTTTTTAACACTATTCAATAAAATTCAAACCAAAACATAACAGTACAGAGTTCTAATTTAAGAACAAAGCAGCAAACTACAGTTATCAGTGAACTGCAGATGCCTAGCGGACAATGTGTCACTAAGTAGCTTTGATCAGTTCCAAGTACAAAGAGAAGTCAACCAGGAAGCTTTTAAAGCTTCCAGCAAGCAAGACCACATCACTAACAACTATAGGCCATTTTGATCATACATTAAACCTTTCAACTCACGTCCTGACAGCTTAAGTGGCAAAGCCACAATGGAACCAAGAGAAAAACTTTTTCCTGAGAGAGAAATTTATGAGGCGACGGACAACCTCAAACAAACCTAGGGATAAGCTTTTCCAAGGAGCTGATCCTCATGGAATATTATCAGCAGTCCCATCAGCTACTTAGTCCACACTTTCAATTTCTTTCTTCTTTTCTTCCTAGACGACATTCCTAATAATTTTTTTCTTAAGATGGCCATAGCAAATTGATAAATTATATGATGACGAGTTAAATGACATTGCATGGGAAAATTTGAAATGCCATAATCGTTCATCGTTTCAAGAAAAACCTATGCAAACGTCATTAATGTTTCTCCTGTCCCAGGAAGGGGGGGAAAAAGACCTCATTATTGTTTTGAGACCAACAACCGCTTCACATGACACTGACTTTCAGTGAATATGCCATCAAAATTGACAAGGTAAAGAATGATATCAATAGAAGGATTTCTTAGATGGCTTTCAGAGCCTTCTGGCATTTGACCATAAGAACCATTTTATTGAAAACCATATGAGAGAACAAACTAGAACCGCACGCCATCCAAATTTCATTACGCATGTCTCCCGATGCATCAATTCAAGTACCACCACTCCTAAACATTCCCCCACCCAGAAAACAATTATAATACTACTAATATTAATAATAATAATAATTACTAATAGTAACAACAATAACAACAATAATAATTAAATTCTTGGACCAGGCCACCACCAAAACAGCCAACATTACCTTGAAACTATATCTTGCGAGATTTCTCCAAAAGAAAGCATATTTCTAAGGATCCCCAAGAGGCCATCAATTCCAAGACGCAAATGAGCATCCTTAGCAGGCAAGTAGCTCTTGACTAATGTTTTGATACCAAAAATCTACAGTACAAACATTGAAGGATCAATATGTTACGTATCTGTCCTGGCCAAGCTATGTTAAAGCTGGTGTCAGAAATATAATCTAATAAACATGGGAAGACATAGAAATGCATTGTGAATATTCCAATCGACAAACCTTTAACAGGCAAAGCGCACTTCTGTCATCCCAACATTCTGCTGCAGAATCTTCAGCTGTCTGAGCAAGGAAATTATGATTTTAGCACTACCTTAGATACAGAAACTAGTTAATAGAATTTTTGTAAAGGTAGGGTTTGAGAAGGCATACATTACTGCGTTCCAAGAGGTTTTTTCTGATGAAGTCCTCAATTTCATTCTCTCTGGTTTCAAAAACCGCCATGGCAGTCTGCGCAATACAACCAAGAGACTGTAAAACAGCAGGCAAGTGGGTCTTCTCCTCCAACATATCAACAAGCCCCTGCACATCGAGAGACAACAGTTAAGCAAGTAAAACTAGCATCAGAATAAATTTTTAAAAGTATGTCTCTATAAATCTATTGAATGAACTTAATGACATTGCAAAACCTTGTATAGAACAGAGAGTGATTTGAGGCCATCATCCTTTGTTATTGCTGCAAGGGCATGAACTGCATATTTTGCCTGCCTCCGCTTACCTTCCAAACATAGTCTCTCGAGTATAAGATCTACTGAGCTGCAAACACAGAAGTGGAGTGGATATAAAGCACAGCAAAGTAAAACCGAGCACAAAAGAATCACCAATTTATGGACAACCACCTAGATAACTCTGCCAGTTTTTCTCGGATAGTACCACCAGCCCTTGCTAAAATATGCAGAACACCTTCCTTTACTGTGTCATTGTCATCTTTAAGAAGAGATACCAGACTTTCTTCTGTTCCACCGAGTAACAGTGGGCAGAAGCGTGCAACCATCTGAAGATGTATACAAGAAAATTTTAAACAGTAACGTCAATACCACATTTCTATTGGCACTAAGACACAGCAATGTTGCAAATACCCTCAAGCCCAGTTCAGTTGATGATGATCATCCTTGAGTTTTTTTTTTTTTTTTTCCGGGGGGGGGGGGGGGGGATCACAAATAAAGTGTAAACCAAAGGTTTTTATTGGGAGGTCTAACACATCCAAAGCACAATATTAGGTCATTCAGATACAAAATTTAAGACTTACCACTAGTATATTCATGCAAGATACAATTAACTGTGAATCTCCCATAGCTTTTTGTGCTGTAACCTCCAAAAGAATTTCTTTCACATGCTCCTTGCTGAAGAGTAAATATGAGCACTTCATGGAGAGTGTACTCAAAAATTCATGGAGTCGGTGCTTCTCACCAAGAATTTTAAGCAAGTCATCCTGCAGTTAATGAGCATAGTCCATAAAATAAGTTATTTACACAGTATAAACATACTTCCTTGATCAAAATCCTATTGCTTACCCTACTGTCGCAGGCTATTTGAATGGTTGTGCTTGGATCAACCAGATTTGTCAAAATCTTCCATATATTAGCATCCTTTAATTGATCAAGAATCTGGAAATTCTCCTCAGCCTTAACAGGGTCAGAAAAGCATCGGGACATAACTTTGAAGTAATATAAAACTTTCTTTTGGATCTCAGGAGCATCATCCTGCATTTAGGCAAAGAAGAGTCTTCAACAATGTCTTACTGTTCCCTGCATGATGTTAATGCAAATTCACATGTCTTACAAACCTGATTCATTGACTTCAGTGATAAATATCTCTGCATCTCTTGTTGTAACCTGCAATTGAAGAGGAAATACCCTGAAAATCAGTGCAAAATCTATCAAAATAAACAAAATCGGAAGTTAGGTGTGGTAGGCAACAAAAGTGATTGCCTATTGCCAAAGCCAAGCTGTTCAAACCAACCTTTGTTTCTGATCCAGTATCTTCTCAAGAGCCTTAACTTCAACTTTCTCAAATCCTGAGAAAAACCTTAACCAACATTTGACCTTGTCTTTAACTGAGAACTCACTTGGGAAGAGGGACAAACATAAAACTGATTCAATCGTGTCTAACCTGCAGACCAGATTGGTGGGTAGTAAGAAAGAGACCAACTGTAAAGTTGTTTATGTCTAACAAAAACTTGAAATGATCCTCCAATTCACTAGAAGTATACCTATTTTAAACATTCAGAATAAATGTAAGCATCACTCATAGAAGTGAAAACATTTTGAAAATGTAAGGGAGACCTGAGGTGCCCAAAAATGGAATAGATGCGTTGGATGGGGTATCCTGAGCCATTATATCTAACACAATAAATGATAATTGAAGAAGATCTACAACATAGACCAAGCAGTCAAAACAAAAGCAATGCCCTGAAGCCCGTCCAAAGAAGAGCATGCCAATCATAGATGAAGAGAATCTGAATGGACAGATTGTTCAAGAGAGCTAAAATGAGTGGTTTTGCTTTAAAAAGAAATTAACAACACCAAAATATTTTTTTGACAAGGAACAGAAATTGAAGCATAACCCCAGGAAAGGTAATTCATTGACTCTCCTCATCAAAGTATATCATAGTATGTGCAGAAGTGCAGTGCACATGTTTAAATTTTCAGACAGACAGGACATTGAAACAGTGCACTTTTTAAAGTTCTAGAAATATTAAATCATGATATATCAATCCCCTGTATACTCTAACCAATTGCAATACCTGATCAGGTTAGAATATTAAAAAGTGCCAATTGCAATTACAAGAAAGGAGATTACTTTACCATCAGAAAAGTACCACACATTGTTTTATCATTTAAGGCAGAGTTTTCATCTAAATCTCACATTCACAAGGTCCCTTAAGGTTGGTGTCCCTTATTACTGGGGAAGAGACAGATCAAAAGGTGAAATAGCATAGGGGAAAAGAGAAAACAAAAGACATCTCACCTAAAATCCTTGTCATAACAGCATCTCAGAATCTTTCCAGGAATCCAGTCAAACTCATTGGGATGGGCTGATTCATCAGAGCTATTAGAACAATATAGCTTGTATAACTCGGCCAGCCTCTCCAATGTATATCTTTTGACCACTAGCTGGAAACATGGAATAAAAGCATGCAAGATTAACACTTAATTGGCAAGTATATAATTCAAAAATAAATAAATAAATAAATAATGAAAAAGAGGACAAATGAGACAAAGTCAAAGCAAAGATACCGATTTGTCTCGAAGTCGCTCAGCCACAAGTCTTGCAGTTTCAACAGGAATGGAGTTTAATGCATGGCATGCTACATCACAGATAACAGCAACAACTTGTTTCCGGACATTTTCATCAAAATCCAACAGTCGATCACAAAGGGCAGCTGGGAATTGTTGATCCAAATTGAGTAAACGTGCAGTAGCAAACCGTGTACTATAAAACAGGTCAAAATACTTACAAATGATTTGAGATGCTTCAGCTCTGAAGGGGTTAGATAGCAGACACTTCTTTATTTGTTCAAGGACAGACATCCGAACCTCAACCACCCTATCAGTCAACCTTTTCAAAAATTCTAGAAAGACTGGTTTGAATGCTTCAGGTATCGACCCAGGCATTGAAAAGAGATCGCCAACAAGTTTTACTGCTTTCAATCGGGTTTCCAACTGATCTGTCTGCATGCAAGGAAGTCAAAAAACAAAGTAACGCTTTGTAAGCATGAAGAGAGAAATCTCTAACAGGTCACAAGAAACATGGTTCCATGTGATAGAACTACTGTAATAGGAGTACCCAAGACGGAAAGAGAATAGTAACGTAACCAGCTGATTGACATTACCAATAATTCTCCTGTAATGTATGGGATGACCCCAGATAGAATTTGAGGAGCACAACGGTAGATATCATAGATTACTTCATGATAGTCAATTTGATCATTTGAAGACTTGTTATCGCCTGACATTGATGATAACAGGAATTGCTTTATATCCGGTTCAAGTTTTCCTGCAGAATTCTCAATGACATTCATAGCAAGCCTCCTAGCAGTCATGGAAGCATCCTAGCAACAACAATTCCAATTAATCAGCTCTTACTGTTGCATATCAACTGAATTGCATTAACCCTACAAGAGCTGCAACATGAATAGCACCCTATCCCTTCTGACCTCTTTTATGTACAACATTTAATTTTCACTTTTCCTTTTAAAGAAATAAAAAAAGCATACAACTTGGTTATTTGTTGCATGTACTATACTATTGGCAAATTTTCAATATAAATAATATTTGCTAATAAATATTGCATAGTCATTTGAACAAATATAAGACCATTTCGGAAAATAATTGGCAGAATGGAATACGCCAAGATAGATTAGGAAAATATATTCAACTTAAGTCAAATACTGCCAATCAAAAAGCAAGTCTTTACTATTAAGAAAGTACTCATGAAAAACTACTAAGACATGAGAAAAGAATTACCATAGATAGATATCATATCGCAATCAAAAACTCAATATCTAAAACATTGTTCAATGTCATGCATCCAAATATTAGCCCACATAAGGATAAGAAAATATCTACAAATTCCTTAGTGCATGAGTACCCGAGTATGGATTCCCGCAATGACATCTACCTCACATCCACCACGAGCTTCCTTATTCATACACAATCTATTCATAAAATCTGATTTCCCACTCCAAAAAAATTCGAGCCACATTCCGTGAATACCCCCCCAATTCATACCCGAAGCTAATATGGAAAGTAGACAAGAACAACATGTGGCACTCACATTTTTATTCCGACCTAACACAGACAATAAAATGAGCAAAATATCTTCACTGATTTCTTCACTTTCCTCTAAAAGCACAACCATGATAGTCTGCATTGATGAGAGAACATTTTCAGGATGATCAATCCTGCACATGCAAAATAGTCAAGTTAAAAATATTATACCGCAAAAGCTCCAATCTAAGAGGAACAAACTTTCAGACACATTCAAGATCACTTGCCAAAATATTCCAGACAGAACATATAACCGGCCACATTTTTGTAGCATGGAGAAGTGGCATTCAATATAATCAATTATCTGTCATATGCATATTGGCAAGATTCAGGGCATGCAGTATCCATGCCTGGTGTAAAGATCTCAGATTTGTAAAAGCCGCATAAGATTTAGGCCGCTTTACTTTTCTGCTTGTCAAGTTCATCCAATCAGCTCTCTATCAGAAAATACAAGATATTTTTGGAAGAACATATCCTCATAAAGTAATTTCACTACTTCTTTACCAAGGGAGCTATCAATCCACCAAAAGCTCAGACGGAAAAAAACAAACAGAGAATTTGTATCAAAACACTGTGAAGCTATTCTCTCAGTTTAGAAAAAGTTCAAAAGGCCATAGTGCAGCGTTGAGAACCCAGCCTGAAAGCAAAATTTCACAGTTGATGACGTAGACCACAATACACAAAGATACCAAAGGGTGACCCTAAGTAATTCAGACCTCTCCAAGCTCACCTAGCATGACCATGGCAGGTAGTGGACACCCCTTTCTCAGGTTTAGAGTATGATTAAAAAGTTAAGTTATAAAATTCTCTTCCTTCGGAGATAATCAAGTCATGGCATAGTACTTACTAATAACTCGAAGCACTCAGTAGGATCTACTCACCTGGCGACAGCAAAGAAGGTGTTGAAGATTTCATAGATGAGGTCATCACATTCAAGATCCAACAACACAACACATGACCTGTATCTTGCAAGTGTCTCCAAGATGACCACTCTCCTTCCAAATGATGGGCCACTAGTATCACTTAATCCACTAAAGGTGCTTACGATCAATTGGAAAATATCCTGCAAACAGATCCCACATTTCAAAGTGGTGCTACAAACCCAACATTGATGAACAAAAGAAATTCGTGCACCAAACAGCCAAAAAAAAAATCATAAAAAGACCTACCCTCAGCACATCATCACTATAAGGAGCTTCAGGTGCAGTAATTCTTGTTATCTCACAGGCGCAGGTTGCGACAAGAAGCCTAACCTCCTTATCTTGATGCTTCAGCAATTCTGGTTTGACAATTACATTGAAAAAGGGCTTCAATGACTCCAAAACCGGGGGTGAAGGTGATTGATCCAACTCAGAAAGACAGGTCGTAGCTTGCTGTGTGCATCAGGGCAGTTCCATTTCAGTATTTGAATTAATTAACAATAACAAATACCAAATACCAAATAGAGGCTAGAGAATCATAACACAGATAATGCATTGGTAAGGAATTTTGCACAGTGGAAGTTGAAATGGCTAAGACTTGCATAATTTTAATGCAGCTTGCACTGGATTTGGAACATAAATGATTCTTTCTAATTTAATTTTGGACAAATAGTATGTTGCAAAATTCTATGGCAAATAAGCTACAAGGGTTCATAACCTCTAAAGCCAAAATAGTAACTCCAGAAAGTTAATCCAAAAGATGAAATGGATAAGCTATCCAAGCAAATAAATTGACAATCTCAATATTATAGCAGCACATTCAGCAGCTTCAACTACCATTCAGTTATCACCAAGACATACATCATTTTCACGAAAACCTGATTAAAACACACACACACCCCCACCCCACACCCATGTAAAGAAACCTGCAGAGATATCTACAATGATCAGAGCCAAATTTGTCGCAATTCCCAGAAGGGCTTTGCAAACCCTTAGTCTTAAAAAAAGGGCATTCATAAGAAGAAAACACAAGTTCCAATTGGAAATTAGAGACATAGAAGGACTTTAAGTTAGTTAACTAAGCAAATTCCCATTTTATATTTTACTAAAAGGCAACACTATTCAAGTTAAACCACCACCATAACTAGAAGACATTCTTTAAAAAAAAAAAGTCCTTAAGACGGGTACAGGTGGAACAATTTATTTCAATTTACTATAAGTCACTTTCATGTAATGGTTTTGGAAACCTCTTATGGCTTCTAACAAGCTGGATGGCACAAAAATATCTTTCTCTTCATCCAATATCACTCCTTTTCTATATGTGC
This sequence comes from Dillenia suffruticosa, assembly GCA_033439265.1. Taxonomy (NCBI): domain Eukaryota; kingdom Viridiplantae; phylum Streptophyta; class Magnoliopsida; order Dilleniales; family Dilleniaceae; genus Dillenia; species Dillenia suffruticosa. The sequence goes on along the minus strand of JAVTVX010000012.1, from coordinate 37,344,974 downwards.
ATATCGGGGACACTTCAACATAAGAAATGTATCCATTGTAAGGACCTGATAAAAAATGAAAGTAACACTCTGATGAGTGAAGAAATTTTATGGGCTCATCGTGTCTGAATTTATGGCTTAAAAGATAACTAATAGTAAAAGCACTGCAGAACCTATATGATTAGACAAAGACTTCTCAGTCCACAATCTCAGTTCTCTTTCCATGTGCACCATCTCCTGTAGCCTCAATGTGCACCGTCTCCATGCTCCTGCTCCTCTGGTTTAATGATACTCTTTTCTTATAAATCAAATGCCTAAACTTATGAAATTCCTTAAACTATTACAAATCACCAGTAAAATATATATATAGTAGAGTGCATAAAACTCAAAACAAGTCCACTTTCTCAAACAAAAATATTCTTAGCAGGTGAAATATGCATGTCAGTGCATGTGCAAGCTCATATATGCCCATTTAGACCTAATTTATATAAATGCCATTTTGAGCTTCAAAAGACTCGAATACATTTTTCCATTGACATCTTTTTTTATACAGATGACATTCTCTCCTACTCTTTTTACGCTCTGTATCATCCTCTTTCTTTCATTTTCTAGGGTTTTAGGGGTTGAGAGAGAGTTTATCCTCACACGGGCCTTTCAACATGATAGCTTTTCCGGTGTTTCAACTAAACTTCGAACAACCATTCTTTATGTTTTTTCGTGGGTACTGATGGAGTAGGAACTTACTAGCAAGCAGTTTTTTCATAGTTACTAACGGAGTTTGCCTTAGATGGCAAGGGGATTTGCTCCAGGTCTTGAGTTCGACTCCGCTGGGAGGTTGTGGGAAGAAATTCTCTTCCTAAGTTGAACTCGAGACCTCAAGGATAGGGAATTCATGAGAGTTTCTTCCCACAACTTCCTAGAAGAGTCAACCTCAAGACCTCAAGGAGAGAAACAAGCTGTTCTCAACAAAAACCTTAAAAAGGTTAAAACTTAACAAATATACTCTTTAACACAAAATCTATCGCTTATCTCCCAGAAAAGATTCGGACTTTCACATTCATGCCTTAAAAAACGAACCACAAACTATAGAAGGAGAAAACACTACGAAAATAGTAATTTCACACGCATGTTACAAGTAAACATTCCTTAAGACCCTAATTAAAAAAAAAAAAATATCAAAGCCCAAAATTCAAGGAAAAAAAAGATAAATGAGGTAAATAAAGAATCAGTAACATTAAACAACAGTAACATTAACCAACAAGTTCGAACAAATTAAGGAAAGAAGGTGGATAGAAGTAAGAGGAGAAAGAGAGGAGAAAACTTTCCTGCCATCTAAGCCAAACTCTGTTCATAACTAGGAAAGAATCGGTTTCTAGTAAATTCGTATTCCAAAAGCTTATCTAACATGCCTCTAACAAAAATAACTCCCATTTTTTTCCAAAAAAGGATCAAAATTTCACATTCATACCGTAAAAACACAAAACACAAACCTAAAAAAGGAGAAAACAACAGCAGAGAACATAATTTTACAAGTGCATTACAGGAAATAAACATTCCTAAAAACCCTAATTCACCCAAAAGGTTCGGTTGCTAGAGAGTTCGTACTCCAAAATTTTATGCTTCATTAATTTCCAAGACTTCAACCTTAACTAACATGCCTCCACTCCCAAAAAGCATTAAAACTTTCAAATTCATTCCTTAAAACCGCAGCAAGACTGTAACTTTATGAGCATAATACAAGAAATAAACATTGGTAAAATCCATAACTCAAAAAAAAAAAAAAAAATACCAACACAAGGAGCCAAAAATTCAAGAATAAAAACAAATTGGGGAAAATCAAAATCAGAAACATTAAACTACAACCTCGAACAAATTAAGGAAAAGGGGTGGAGTAAGTTCCTACACCAAAATTTTATGCTTCATGAATTTCCACGACTTCAACCTCAACTAGCATGCCTCTAACTCACGTATCTCCCGAAAAGGGTTCGGATTTTCACATTCATACTATGAAAAAAGAAACAAAAAACCTTAAAAAGGAGAAAACAACGTCAAGACTATAACTTTATAAGCCTAAAAACCCTAATTCAACCTTAAAAACTTCACCAACACAAAAGCCTAAAATTTCGAAAACAAAAACAAGTGACGAGAACAAAAATCAATAACAACATTAAAGCAACTTGGGAACAAAATTAAGGAAAAGGGGGTGGAGAGAGAGACAAATGTAGACCTTTAAGAGCTTAATAAGAGTGTCTTTCGCAGAAGGAGGAGACTCGAGCTTTGATCCAACCTCCTGCAGCTGCTTCAGAGCCTTTTCAGCCATTTATTGGGGGTTTCGAACAAGTAGAGGTAATTATTCTCTTTTGAGCTCTCACCCAGCAATAAACATCTCCTTTGCCCCGGGGGGGGGAAGAGAGAGAGAGAGAGGGAGTAAGGGTTTGGGTTTGAACCGGACAAGGTTTTCGAAGGAGGGGTCGAAATGAATACCAAATGTAAGTTAAATGTGTTCCAAATGCTGACTTCACGGGGCTTATAATCTTCTCCTAGTATTTATTTATTTATTTATTTATTTTTTTCCTGTGGATGATTCCTCCATTGCATTATTTGCTACCATACCCCTTAACTTTTATATATTCCTGACTTTTGCAAACTCTTCACCGAATGATGGCAATGTCCCCCTGTGACCTGTAGAACAACCACGTGCCGCCCAATCATGTAAATTTGCTTTCCCCGTCGTAAGTTGACGGAGAGTGTTGCATTTATAATTTATATGTCACATCACAATGGTTTCACACGAGTTAGCATTTAGTGATAGCTTTAATGCAAATCGATTATAGTTAAAATTATTTTAATTTAAATTTTATTTAGAATGTCTTAATAAGATTATAGACGTTTTTTTTGTAAATTAAATTTTATAAAATATTAAGTCTTTTTTAAGCATAAATATAGTTAATTTTAGATTAATTAAAAGATTTGATTGCTATACAAATAAAAATTAAGTCTCTACAAATATAAGGTATGATGTGATATGCAATTTATTTTAGATAATGAAATAATATATTTATCTTTTTATTTAAAAGATTGATTGGCTGAATAGAATATTTACGACAAAATATTTATTCAGTTGGAGCAAAATTAGGTATCAACTGACAGGTTAAGATGTTCTAAAAGTCGAGACATTAAAATCATAATAAGACTCATAGTAAGCAAAAACTAGTGTTATGTATGAAATATTTTAACAAATTTCTATCTGTATTAAAAGTTATATAATCATTAATCATTCTATTATCTTAATATAATAATTATTATATAATGATTCAGTGGTAAGTAAAATATTTATTTTAAATTTTTTGTTAAGAAATAAAAAAAAAATTTAAAAGTTTTGATTGTTCGTTGTATATTTAATAATAGTAATGCCTCGAAAAGGAAAGGAGATTATTTATTTCCTTTTTTCCATTCAAAGTTTTCCTTTTATTTTAACTTATTTACATAAAGCATCCTTCTACCTTCGATCATCATAAAACAGGACCACCTCAACTTCGGCATCAAGGTGATGAATGAGGTAAATACTAATATAGGAGGGGTAAAAGTGCAAATAAAATAAGTGAGCACTGTGATCCCGGGGGGGGGGCCGCGGGGGGAAGGGGACTACCTCCGACGTCGTCGTTTAATGATTTTTTGAAGTTTCCGTTTGTGAGCATCTTGTCTGAACTTGGACGCCAGACGTGATCGGTTGGTACTTGACTTGGGAAAATGCCCTCTCAATTGCAACTAAATAACAACAAAGCCATCATGTCAAATGTTTTTCTCTGCTAATTCTTAACTTTCTGGGCCGGGGGTTTCACTCACCCATCTCAATAGATGGTACTTGTCAATGGGACAGGGGTGTGGGAACATCTCAATCGATTCCGGAGGAGTTGGAAGGTTTGATCATGCGCTGGCTAGAATGAAAAACTACCCATTTTGTCGTTTGCCCGCAAGTGCAGACTCCAGAGTACAAGCTAACATCAAACAGTACTCGACTCAAATGTTCGAGAAAATTAGTAAATTGGAGAGAGAGAATTTTCTTGTTTTATCCCTCTTTTTTTTAATTATCCCTATCGATATTTATAATTATATTTCGATTAATTCAATTCAAAATTTACAGTAATTCATTAAAAAACTATCCTCCCAACGTACGAGTTGAATTTAAAATTTTAATTAATAGAATTAAGATCAATTATCCGTTAATTTCTTATTTTATTTCTCGCCAAATGATTGGTTGTTAGTTTCATGGTTGAATCAATCTTCCGTACCAAATAAATGGTAAATACAATAATATATATATATATATATATATATATATATATATATATACACGAGTTGGTTAGTATTTATTGCCTTCAATTTTTAAATAAAAATTAATATTTAACATGTACAACTTTCTAGTATTGGTACGTACTTCTCACTATCACGAATGATTTAGTTTAAGAAATTCATTATTTAAGTAGTGTCACTTTAATGAAAGATGAAGACACTAAATTCATGCAACAAACATGAAAGCATCAAAATCACCCCCTCATTATTTTGGTGGATTAATTTGATATTTTGGATTATACTCTGTTTGTTTGTCTAAATTAGTGCTCGAGTTACACTTTTTTTTTTATTACTTATATCTAAATTTTACCTGATTAATTTAATTCGAATATTATGGAACTCATTTTAAGGGTTGGTTTTCTCAAATCCTTTTTATCATTATTATGACTCAAATTCGAGATATTTGATTAAGAGAATAGAATATACCACCACTCAACCCAAAAGAGTTTAGTACTCAAGTTGCATTTATATTTTTTCTATGTTTTGCTCTTTGATTATTGAGGGGCCCACAAGAATTTTGATGTGGTTAATATAATTTTGATAGCATAATATTTACTTAATATTTATATAATATTCGGTATTATAGTAACGTGATATTCATTATATACTAAGAAAATATTAAAAATATATTAATAGTATATATCACAAAATATTCATTATCATCAAAGTTAGACTGTGTAGCTATATATATATATATATATATATATTCTACGTATTATCTATTTGCATACTAAATCAGGTATAGAATCTCCCAATTTCCTATTTTTGACAAACCCCAATGGGCAACGCCCAGATCCACAGCCCTTGACGAAGTTTTGCTCAAGTCTAGAGTGAGGATATATTGCACCAACTCCTACACGCTTACTTGTATACTTGCGTCAAAAGTGCACAGTAATTAGGTAACTTATTGTGTAGCACAATATGCATAGTTACCATTTTTATATCTATAATCGTTTGGCTGCATTCATGGTTACCATTTTTGTAAAGCAATTTCCCCCAATGCCCTAACATAACGCATCCGAGTGCTATCAGTTTCCCTTGCGCTTTTGGAAGGGCAGTCAGACCGATGAGGATGGTCCACATGAAACGACGCGTTGCAGTCATAGCAAATGCTGCGTCACGCTCAAACTTGAGGCAAAAACGCCGTCATCTTCTCTCTTACTCTTTGCTGAATTGTAGAGCGGACGATGGAGGCTACGCGGATAGACGAAGCAAACCCTAGAAACCAGAACTGTGAAACGGAAAACCCTAACATCGAATCGGAGACTCGTCCCTTATCAAAGAACGCACAGAAGAAGCTATTGAAACAGCAAAGATACGAAGCGAAGAAAGCAGAGAAGAAAGCCGCCATTAAAGAACAGAAGAAGCAAGAGGCAGAGCGAAAGCGCAGAGAATGGGAAGAGACTCTTTCCAAGTCAACCGAAGAGGAGCGGTTGAAGCTGATAGAGTCGCGAAGAGGTCTGAGGAAAGAGAGGATGGGGAAGAGATCGGAGGAGAGAGAGAAGAAGATCGAGAGACTTACTAGAGCGAGAGAAGAAGCTGGTCAGAAGATCGTCGTCGATCTCGAATTCTCCCATCTCATGGCTCCTAATGAAATTCACAGTCTAGTTCAACAGGTCTCATTCTTCTTGCCCTACTCTTTTCTTCTTGCACTGAACCGTTTAGCTTCATTGTTGATTAGTGAAAATTACATTTTTGACAAATTTTTTTTTTTTAAAATGCTATTAACAAGACTGGAAACTTGTGAGCTAAAGATCTTCTTTCATAAGAAATTCGATTTGAAACTATTATATGTCCAAGGTCTAAACTATTATCTATCCACTCATATCAGCCATGTTATGTACTTGGTTATGCTCTAGCCGATGTTCTGTTTATGTTTGCTTTGTGCATATGCTCATAGACCACCCCCCCCCCCCAAAAAAAAAACATCGTGTTAAAGCCCTGAGACTTCTTTTTTTCGGGTAATTTTTTGGTATCAAAGGTTATTTTCTTGGACTTGCACCAATTATGAACTTCCTGAACAAGCATTGTTTTTCAGCATGATGCACAACATTGGTCATGGAGATCATGAAATAATCCTCCATATCAAATGATATTTTGTCATGGATTCCCATTATTCTCATCCTTTCATTAACATCCCCATATTTGGGTTACTGCTGAAATTTGAACTTATAGCAAAGTCACTGCACTGCCACCTCTCTCCTCCTCATAATCTGAGCTCTTGCAAAGGACATGGAAATCTACCTGATTTTGCATTGATTAAATGCAGATCATGTATTGTTATTCTGTGAATGGAAGATGTGCTATACCCTGCCATCTGTGGTTGACTGGATGTACAGGTGAAATTAGTCAACAACTACACAAGCTTCCAGGATTTGATTAAGTGGCTAATTGAGAAGGAAAGCAAATCATACATTGAAGTGCTTCAAGACCGGAAAGAAAAGTTGGTCTATTTGACTCCAGATTCAGAAACTATTCTGGATGACCTAGATCCCAAGAAGATTTACATTGTTGGTGGTTTAGTGGACCGAAATCGTTGGAAAGGAATCACCATGAAGAAAGCTACTGACCAGGGAATCCAAACGGCAAAACTTCCTATTGGAAATTACTTGAAGTTGTCAAGTTCCCAAGTATGGTTCTTTCTTTTCCTCCAAGTTGATCATTAATCTTCTTTGTATAATTTCATTGTTTTTCGTGATTTTGTTATGGATTTTTTCTGCTTTGTTTATGTAGGTCCTTACAGTGAACCAAGTTGTAGAGATACTACTCAAATTTTTGGAAACAAGAGACTGGAAAACTTCGTTCTTTCAAGTGATCCCTCAGAGGAAGAGAAGTGAAGCTGATGTAGAAGGAAGTCCAGTAGAGGAGATTGAAGGGGAAGAAGTCAATAACGGTAATTTGCTTGACAGAAAAAGAGTGTGCACTGAGATCCCCTCTGAGGACAAGTTTAGTGTACTTCCCGTCTCTGAAGACTAGTTTAGTGTACGTTGTTCACTTAATTTGTAGCTTTATGCTGGTCATCATTCATCAGGCAGGGTCAAATTCCTGCCTCTCAAGAGTGTTCGAGATGGAATTTTGTTCAGTTATAAGATGGGAAATTAATTCTTTCATTTTTGATATTCCACTCTATGCTTCTCGAGTTATCTACCCAATATACATGCAGAAAATGCTTCTACAGGGTCCCTATGCTGCTAACTGCTATGGTTAAGAGGTTCAGGACCATGACCATCCACAGTTTGTCATGAAGTTCTCAGCACATGATGGTGCGGGAGATGCAGATCTCAGCAAAAGGGTAATAAGGTAGTGATGTGATAGTCTTCTTGCGCACGCTGTTAATACATTGGGTTGATGACCAAGAATATCAATGGAGGAATCGAAAATTAATGGCTCGCAATTTTTTTTTTAATTACTCAACTAGGTGCATGGGCCAAAGACTATACGATGAAGGTAACAAAAATAACTAAAGTTACTACTATGACTCAAATTTGTGCTGTTATGTGGAGTTGAGTTTCCTTAAGCATGACCGAGGTTCGACTCCTGTCGGGAGTATCGGATCATCATGTGTATGGAGCGTTCCCCGTTGGGAGACCCGTCCTCCGAAAAGGAGCCACTGCAGCGGTCGGTTCAGATTAGTCGGGGCGAAACCTTGGATACCGGGCGGTGTCCAAGACAGGTACCAAAAAAAAAAAAAGAAAATTATCCTGTGCCATAACTTTTGGGGTACGTGTGGTTGTGTAGAACTTTTGTTCATTACGTACGGATAATGTATTAGAGGAAATGCAAAAGGCAATTTTCTGAGGCCCAAAACAGGTGTGTATTAGCATTTGCTGGGGCTGAAAGATAATGAATCATTTCCTTTGCAGAAGTCTGGGGATTGTGAGCGAACCCAATTGTTTCAGCAGTTGTTCTCTTTTCTTAAGGTGAGGCCCAAGTGTCAGCATATTGCAAAAATGTGGTGGGCATGGTGAAATTCATCTTGCTAAGAGCCACTTCCATCGCACACTGCTAGTGGGACATGGTATCTTTCTCCATGTTTATGACAATTTTTGTCCGCAGGGTAACAAGAGAAACAGCTTATTTAATCTACACAAAAGACCAGATGAAGAAATTGAGAATTTGCTAGATCGAAAATTAAAACAATCCCTTCATTCAAATGAATGAAAAGAATAGAAAGCGTCAATGCGTCAATGCAACAAGGTTCTGCTGAAAAAGAAAAGGAAACCTCCTCATCATGGAAGTCCTGATAAAACTAGCCAACCACGGAAAAGCCATAGAAATATTCCAAGTCAACTTTGTCACTTAAACTGGTCATGAAAAGTCTCAACTTCGAGGGTAGTAACTGCAGCAGCCTGGGCAGACGCACTGGTGGAGGCATCCTTAACATAGGTAGCAGCACCGTTCATAGGTGCAGCCCCAAGAATACTAGGATGATGTCCCATGTGAAATGCAGAAGAAAAGGCAGCCATGCCAAACATTCCAAAATCAATAGTCCTTTTCACCAATATAGGATCTCCCCTCACAGCCCCACCGCGGTCACCCTCCACCTCACGGTACCTATGCAGGAATAGAGTCAAGGGCTCGATGTAGTCATCGAACCCCAGCTTGCTCATAGCCCACAGCACATCTTCAGCAGTGATTGTCTTGCGCTGCTCGCGCTGACAACGCTCGTTGGCCTCTCCAGTGATGAAGCTGATGTACTCAGAGACACACTCTTGGATTGTTTCCTTGGCATCATCCGAGATCTTGGCATGTGGAGGGAGGACTTTGCGCATGATCCTGATTACATTAGCAATGGGCATGAAACGGTCTTGTTCCCTGACCAAGCATTCAGAGTCCTCTGTGGTGTTTGTTTGCTTGTTGAAGGACGGAAGGTTCGCAGGCAGCCTCATGTTGTTCAGTTCTGTCTGCCCAATTCCTGACATATATTTAAACAAGGAAAGAATTTGCTATTATTTGTGTATATTATATTAGACCAAAGCAATATGAAGAATGAATTTTGATGCTTCCAAATTTTCTCGTCTGGTTCTCTAGAGAGAGACAAGAGGGAAAAAGAGGACACGAGAGGGAGAAAAGGGTCTTGATTTTTCTCATGCTGAGCTTCATGGGGAATTGAACTCGCCGCACCTATTAGGTTCAACAAAAGAATTTGCCCATCTTGGACTTTTTTGTCTACATACAGTCATTCATTAAAAGACAAAAACTAGTAGTAGAAGATGAAAAACAAAAACAAACCGTCATAGTTGGACCTTTGTGTATAGAAGCCTGTGGGTGTCTGTTGGTAGGCACAGGTCAAGTTGTGGGTTCACCAAGACCCAAGCCAATTAAGGTGCAAGTTTTGTAGACCAACATTTAAGTCTTAGTTTGAATTTTTTGGTTCTCTTCGGGGTGTTTTCCATAAAAAGCTAGCCATACCATAATTAAATATTTGGTGGAGAAAAGGGGATTAAATTAAAAGAATATGTTAAACTAGAAATTGATTAAAAGTGAGATTAAAGGGGGGAGAGAGAGATTAGTGATGCATGGATGCCACTTGTACACAAAGTTCCATATGAGATTCTTTTGGTGTCATTGGCTGCACATATACCAAATTCTGCCAGGTGTGTTTTTTTGGCTTTGTTGATCCTTTTACGCACAACACCCTTAAACCGGATATCGCAGGTAAGAGATCCCATTTTTATTTTTCGCATTTGTCATAAACTGATGATCTTCAACAAGCAACATCCATGGAGCAAACACCACACATATATACACTGAATACTGTAGCAATACTAGAGGCCTAGCGAGTGTGATAACACAAAACAACACGTGTATTGTGTTATTAAGTTTTATATTAACTAACTCAATTTTCAGAGCGGGCGATGTATAAATCTGAGACGAATTCGATTATGCACGGCAAAAAAAAGGAATAGATTCAAGAATCCTCAAGACTCCAGGATGTACGCACAGACAGTCAGAGAGAATGATCTGGAAAAAAAATAGTGAAACATACATTTGCATGCAAAGCGAAGTTCAACGAAAGGAAAAAAAACAAAACAAAAAAAAAAAAATAGTGGGTTTTTCTTTCAAATGATTATCCTGCATATGCCAGAAAACGAGGGTCAGAACTTTAATCATCAAGAACATGGAATGTCTGTCCTTCCAGATTTGGTACTACTGCTACTGCATAAGAGTATTGGTTGATGAGAAAATAATAAAAAGGATTTACATTACCAGAAGATAGAGTTGGAAGCTTTTGGTATCCACTGAAACCTCCACCACGTTCCATCTTTCTTCTCTCTCTCTCTTTCAATTTGGGTCAGGAGAGTGAGAGGATTTGGCATAGCATGGGAGGGCAAGTAGCTTAATTTATAGAACAGTGAAATCAATTCCGCGTGGCAAAAAGGGGCGTTGTCAACGAGGAGGACTAGACCAGTCCTCGCCGGTAAATAGCAAAAAAAAAAAAAAAAAAAAAATTACAGTTGAGAGCAGCTGCACTGTCATTATTCCCCATTAATCCCATCTCAGCAGCTTTCTTAATTACTATGGCCCTGCCTGGCTTCCTTTTCTTTTTATTGGGTGATGACAATTGATCATATTGAGCAGTTTGGTCCCCTTAATTACTAACCGTTACCTTTTACTGTCTCCGAACAAAGCGAGTGACACTTCGTAGATAACCATACATTGAAATCCCCTACTTAATAGTTTAAGGATTTTACACTTGGTTTTTCTTTGACAGGAGACTTCATTAATGGACACTTTTTATATCCGAGTTCACGAGTCGCTCCAAGTAATAATCCCGTAAGAAAGGGAAAGCGTCATTTACCAAAACCGAGCGTTATAAATGTTAATTAGACAATACAATACAAAGCTTATAATCAAAGAAAACTTAATTATAACAAATAAACAAACATATAAAACTTACACCAAAAGGGATAGATTGAGAGGTTGAGTTTAGAATTCAATTACGGTCTCCTAAAATTTATATAAATATAAATTAATTTAATATGATGAAATATTTTGAAAATGTTCACATTTTTGAAACGTTCATGTATCATACGCTTTGATTGACTCATTCAAAGTAGACAATTCATATCTGATGAGGGCTCCGGGCGTAATACCGAAAAGGCAAAGCTACATTGGCTGGGTAACAGGAAGGGGGAAAACATGGATCCATCTGCAGACGCATGTTAGATTATGGGGATTTCCTTGCTTCATGGCAACTCAAGAATAGTTAATTGTAATTCGTGAACTGACATTCCATGAACAAAATTCTGTAGAAAGCCACAGGTTTAGGTGCTAAATGAATGTTAAGAACGGAGTAATTCTGCGGTGAATACTTACATGAGGCAGGGAGATATACAGATGCTCATCGGACCAAAGCCTCCTCTCCCGAGGAAGGGAAAAAAAAAAGGCCAATTATATAATTTCATTGGCTACAAATAAGTTCAAACACAGAAGATGTAAAAATTCAACCGCAGACAGATGACAAAATTAGGGGAAAATCACATATATGTCATCGGATGCCAGTCCTACTCTGTTTCTCCATTGTGTCCAAAGTTTGTTGAAGTGAAAAATAGCCCCATACTTGTCAAAGTCTCCTAATCTGCAAGCTTCTCCTCATTCTGGTTGTTTGTACTACTGGAGGAATGACCGGATATCACCAAGCCACTTTTGTATAGGGTGTCCAATTCATGGAAATAAGGGCATGTCTTGGAATTTTCAGGACGCTTCTTCCCACTCTCAAGTGATCTTTTGAAATACTTGTTAATGTTTTCCCACTTCTCCTTGCACTTCTTTGCAGATCGGCTATAACCCATGGAGGACATTCCAATGGAAATTTCCTCCCATATAGTATTTTTGGCGCCTGAAGCACGAAACTTGTGATCCAAAGCACTTCTAAGAGTTATGAGGGCTTGAACTTCTGATTTTGGCCACCTCTTATTGCCGGGATCAAACTTCATATTATTATGGTTCTGAATTTCACCTTCTTCTCCATCATGGCATGAGGTCTCTGCTGACTGGGGAATTTGGGTTTCATGGCCCAGCCAATTTTCAATGAAGGCTATGATGGCTAGGCTACGAGATGTCTCTTGAGCTCTTGCCTTCTCTTCCTTTTTGGTTCTCTCCATCTCCTGCTGCTTCCAAGCTTCTTCTCTGATTATTCTCTCCCTCTCTTTCATCTCTATCATCTCAATCAACTGATTATGCATCTGCTCTTGCCTGTTCATTACTTGCACAATCAAATTTTCCAGAAATTTCTCCAGCCTTTTACTTGTTTTCTTTTTCCTTTTTTCATGAAAATGCTTATCTGCATTGTCTGCTGAATTTCCATCATCATCTGATGAACTGAGACAAGAGAAGAATCATTTCACACTTTAATGATACATACTACAATAGGAATGCGCATCATCCACCTTATTCAGCAAGTGTGCCGTTGCATGTGTATATCAGTGTGCTGATAATGGAAATAGCAAATGTTATCCCAAATTTGTCAAAAATGTACCAAATTCAACAATATTTGAATATCAGCATATCCCACCAAGAGTAGCAAAAAGAAATGAAAGAAATCCCGACATTGATCACATTTCTATGATTGAACCATTTACTAAGGGCAAGTTTGGTTTGAGGAAGGGGAGGAGGAGGGGAAGAGAAAGGAGAGATTTGCTTTATCTTATGGAAGTAAATACATTTTCTTCTATTTTGTTTGGTAGGAGTGGAAGGGAAGGAAATGTGTATTAATTTATCTTGTTTGGTTGGAGTGAAAAGTAGAGGGGGAGAGGGAAAGAAAATGAGTATTACTCTCTCTAAACCATGTAAAATTAAAAAAAAAAAAAAGAGGACAATTTTGTTTATAAATTTCATCGCACCTCCAATTCATCCACAAGTGAAAGGAAATTTTTTCTAACGTAGAGAGAGTGTTATTTCACCCCTCTTTACTTGTATCCCCCTTTTCACTTCGAACCAAACGAAAGTAATCTCCTATTTCATTTCACATTTAATTCTCTTCCTCTTCCTCTTTTTTTTTTTTTTTCCCACTTTACACCCCAACCAAACTTCCTGTAATATTCAGAGTGCACGAGGCATAATATTCATCTACACTAGCATCACCATGACCGCTCGCACTAGAACCATCAGTCTAATATCATCCCTGTACAACACATTACACCTATCAGCACAGGTTCCTCTATATGAGCACCTCATTGCTCCGTTCCTACTTATAGGCACATTAGCAAGCTACAACAAAACTTGGTATACATGCACAGAGACATTGTGTAACACACATGCTTCGACTGGGACCATATGGCCTCCTGCATGTGCTAGAAAATATGTTTTGTGTGCTGTGAAAACTAAAGACAGAACTATGCAATATATTATACACCAGTTGCTTAGGAGGTGGGCCTATGGGTTGATGTGTGAGATTTTAGTAAAAAATTTCACTTTAATAATGATTATATTTATAGAAACAAGTCACTCCCTCCAACACAGACCATATCGGTCCGAGGTTGAGCAGCTATAATGGCAAAACACTCATAATGAAAAATATATAATACTTAATACAAAGATTTGAATAAAGATTAGAACACATGAAATGTTTCAATTTTACCTTGAAGAATCGGTTTCAGAAAACTGGCCATCAGGGTTGGGAACCGTAGCATCCACAAACATACCCGACCCGAGCGTCTCCAGACCCGATTGCTGCAGCACCTTCTCAAACCCATTTCCGATCATCCGATCACTCTCCGGCAACTCCGGCGCCGCAGCAGCAGCTGCAGAAAAATCAACAGGAACGCCGCCAGCCGGTGCTCGAAGCTTCTTAATCGGAACAGGACACAGAAACCCTAGCTCGTTCGTCTCGCCCGGATTATTCTCCGCAGTGGCCGCCATGGATCTGCCGTTGTTGCATCGAATAGGGCGGAGCTTCTGAGGCGGCAGATGGGAAGTGAAATCGAGGACATGCGGCGGAGGAGGAAGAAGAGCGGTTGCGGCAGTGGTGTGATCGTAGAGAAGAGAGCTGGGGACGGGGTCGGGAAAGGGAGAAATGTGGGAAGGGAAGTCATCGGAGACGGTTATCTCAGGGTGGCGGTCACCGGGGAAGGGTTCCATTTGTAATAAAAAGGACGGAGGGAGGGGTAAAAATGGGGGACGGCGACAGATCGACGGGATCGGTGAATTGTTTTTGGCTTAGTAAAACCCCACAAGTAAAAACCGGTAAAACTCATCTTATCCATCTTTACTCCATTTATTCCTCCTTCCATAATGCGTCGTCATATATTTACGAAAATGCCACACTCCGACCAAATTCTTAAAATATTCTATTTAAATTATAATTATAATTTTAAAAATAAATTTATTATTATAACTCTTCGAAATAGTAAAAGACGGTTTAATCATTAAAAAAGTTTTATTTTTTTTACTTTTGTTTTTGAAAAATTTTATAAAATATAAAATTTATATTTACATAGATTTTTTTTTTTTAAATATGGATGAATTTTCTAATTTTTATTTTCTAGTTTATAACTAAATTGTTGAGAACAGATTGAAAGTTTTCTAATACAAAATCTGATTTGCCTTTTTAAATATTTAAATACCATTTTTAGTTTTTTTTATAAGAAAAGTTATTTTGTATTAATATAAAATAAAAAATAATCTTTATAACTAAATAGCTCTTAAGAAAATTGAGGAAAAATTTCTGTAACTCGATACTCAGGTTATCCTTTTGGAAATAATTTCTTTTTAAGTAATTATCGAGCAAGTGACGTGGCTAAATTACAGCCTCCGGATCCAGTGTATTCTTTAATTTTGAAAGAATTGGAGGGCTTAGAGAGCAATTGGCGTTATAATCTGGGTTGTGAAATCCCGATATTGCCCCTAATCATTTAGCTTGTTGAAACTAAACTAAGGGCATGTAACGGTAATTTCGTACAGCCGCAACCAAACCTTCTGGCTTGGTGTAAAACGCGAGGCACGAGAGGGCCAGAGGGGCTTCACTTTACAACTCTCCATCTGTTAAAGCAGGAATTGAATTCCAACTGAAATATCAAATTCCTGGATTTAAAATTCAGAGGAAATGAAAGAAATTCAGAATTTTGATTTTTTTTTTTTTTTTTTTTTTTGGGAATTAAAGGAGGAGGATGATAAGATCTCTGTCTCGATCTTCGCTTCTCTGCTTGACAGCCGCAAGAAAACACTCTCGAGAATTCATTCGCATCGCCCCAACAATCTCAATCTCAATTCCCACTTCTCTCTCCTCTCGTTATTTCGATCCAATTCCAAAAGGTTCGCATTTGGATTCAGTTCAAAACTTGTGAATTTTTGGTGTCAATCATTTGCTTGATCTCGTAAAATCCGCAGCTTTAACTTGTCTGAGTTCGATAAGAGCATCTTCATCCTCATCATCATCGTCATTGTCGTCGACAATGGAGATGGAACAGGCAGTGAGTGAAAATGAAGGGAAAAGTGTTCAGGTGCTGCTAGCAAAGAATGACGAGCATGGTGGTGTCATTGTGGAAATGATTGAAGCTATGGAGCCTCAAAATTTCCTTACTTTGCTTAGAGCTTCAATTTCCCTTTGGAGACTACAGGTTCAAATCTCTCTCCTCCATCTCTGTCTCCCCCTCCCTCCCTCCCTCCCTCCTCAATTGCTAGCTGTATTGCATCGAATTTGAGTATCTGTTGGAGTACATTCTTCTTTTGCCTTTTGAATGAGTAGCTTTCTATTCGGATTCAATTTGGGTAATCCGGAAACTCTGATCTTTATTTTATTTTATTTTATTTTTTTGGGTACTTTGACCACCGTTATCTGGTATTCGAAACTCATGAAAACACTTTTGGAATTATATACAAAGGTTATTTACCGTCCTGTGAGTATTTGATATCCACTGTGATATGACGACCATTAGATATTGGCCAGGACAAATCCCACTCATCCAAAATTTTCCAAAAATCATGGAACAGTAGAAAATTCCTATTATTCAGTCACATTCCGCAATTCATGCAACTGAATACTGGTTTGTGAAACGATCGCTTAAGGACCTTCAAGAGTGCTTAGGGCATTGCTGTAGTCATCTTTTCAAATATATATTTTCTTTAGCAATACTAATATCATTTCATTTCAACTGATCAAATGAAAAATTTTGTGTTGAAGGGTAAGAGGGGTGTTTGGATCAAACTGCCTATTGAGCTGGCAAATCTTGTGGAAGTAGCAGTAAAGGTGATGGGTGATGATTACTTCTTCTTCTTCTTCTTCTTCTCCTTCTTCTTCTTCTTTTTCTTCCTTTGTTTTTGAAGGATGGAGTTATCATGGTTTCTGTTTGACGATCCTGTCTCATGGCATACTGTTCTTCTATGGATCTATATCATGCTCTTTTTTCCAGGAAGGATTTTGGTACCATCATGCTGAGCCAAGGTACTTAATGCTCGTGTATTGGATTCCTGAAACCCCTAATACTCTCCCAGCAAATGCCACGCACCGTGTGGGTATCGGTGCATTGGTCATGCATGCAAACAGAGAGGTATATTTCAATCTATTCCATCCATATTAACTTTGTTCTTGAACATATGGGAGCTTCACCACAAGGAATTGCATGACTAAGAGGGTATAGGTGCATTGTTCATAACTCTCAACTACCGAAGGAAACTATTGTAGAACTGTTAAATACTTGATGTTCCATCTTTACCTCTGGTCTTTTAACTCCATGGCTGCTTCGTAACCTGAGTGTTCAGCTCTCCAAGTTATTGACAATAAAAGCTTTGATGTCAGATTTTTTTTTGTGTAGGTTCTGGTGGTCAAAGAAAAGAGTGGGTTTTTCCGAGGGAAAGGTGTGTGGAAGTTCCCTACCGGTGTAGTTGATGAGGTGTGTTCACAAAATCTTTGGCCACTAGTATCAAAATCCTGCTTGCTTTCTCTCTTTCTTGACACTTACTGTGCGCAGGATGAGGATATCTGTGATGCAGCAGTTAGAGAAGTCAAAGAAGAGACAGGAGTGAGTCTCAATTCTACAAGCACAAGTAGTCATGAGATTACAAGATTTTTCCATATTGTTTGGTGGAAATCCCATGGTTTACGGTCCATGTTTAGTTATATCTCTCTCTCTCCTTCACTATCTCTTTGTTGTTGTCTGCTGTTGCAGATAGATGCAGAATTCGTAGACATACTAGCTTTCAGGTATTATTTCACTTGTGGTCAAATCATGTATTCTGTACCTTAGTAAACACTTCTGTGTTGTATCTTATATGTTGGCTAAATTCCATTTGTTCCCTTGCATTTGTTCAAATGTTTGGGCCTTGGAGGGAGCTACACTCGACCTTTCAGGCTGTGATAACTTCTATGTTTTATGGTGCAATGACCATTTCTGGTTATCCAGTTGATATGCAGATGCACACGCACATCCTACAGAAAAACTTGCATTCTGTTGTTGCAGACGATGTACATGCATTTATGTTTGGAACTACTGGTTGAAGTGTTAGTAAGATATTGGATGAAGAAGAAAGGAAACAGATATTCTTCACATTAGAAACTAACCATCTGGCTTGTCAAGTCCTCTGATGTTATTCAATGTAGCCTGCCAAAGGATTTAAACCATGGAAGAGGCAGGATACATATGTGATCCATCTTTCCCATTTTGATGTCTGGCATCCCTTGAGGTTCTATGTTTTGTTAAGCTCTTGGTTCCGCTTTCTTCTTTGCAGGCAAAGCCATAAGTCATTTTTTGAGAAGTCAGATTTATTCTTTGTGTGCATGCTGCGACCCCTCTCACTAGACATCCAAATCCAAGAATTAGAGATTGAGGCAGCTCAGGTGGTTCTTTTGAGATGATTGAACTTTGGTCTAAATATTCTAGGAAGTCATTTTGCTGATACAAGGATACTGATACATGAGCAACCAACTGATGTCCGCAATTCTGTTTCTCTTAATTTTTGTGCAGTGGATGCCATTTGAGGAGTATGCGGGGCAACCTTTTGTCGTGCAAAATGAGATGTTGAAGTACATCAACAAGATATGTTTGGCAAAATTGAAGGAAGAGTATTCTGGGTTTTCTCCCATTCCAACTTCTACCGGGTTTTCAAATAAGAAATTCCGTATGTACTTGAACAATAGGGATCTGAACAGCCATGGACTTCTGGTTACAGACACTTAAACTGAAGTTAACCTCGAGTTGCTTCCCAAGTTCTATTCTTTACATGATTATTATGTGCAAACTGGTTTCATTGTAATTAAAGGATCTAGAATTGCAATTCAAGACTCCACCTGTATGTCACTTTCCATTTGGGTACTTAACATGTCATGCAGTGATTGACCAGAACTTTGGGTTTAATAGTTACCCAAATGATTCAAAACTTTTATTAATAATAACAGTTTTGAGTTGAGTGTTACCTTTCTCAATGGCCAAACAACGAAAAATGATCATGAGATGAGAGATTCAAAATGCTTGGAGTAGTCTTGGGAGGGTTGACGGGTGATAAAGAAATAGATATTTGGCACTCCATAAATAATCAGAGGCTTTGGAAAGTCGAGGGGAAATGCAATTGAAGAAGGCAGTTGGGTAACGCTGTTCTATACGTATAAAATTAACTTCCATTTGTAAAAGTTTATATTATTATTTTTTTTTACAAATTTTTATTTCATTATAAAATATAATAAATAAAATAGAAAAAGGTTAAATGACAGAATAAGAAAACTTTACAAAACCAGATCATGGAGCCCAACTCATATAGAACTAATTCAAGTGGATCCCGTTGCGATGGACCTCATCCAAACAAATTTGAGATGGAAGATATATTTAATGTTGGTTTAGTAGGAAAAGTATTAACATCCCACATCAAAAATCAAAATTCGAGTTTTGGTAATGATAAAAATGATGTTGAGAGAGTTTCCACCTGATTGGGACTCAACAACAACTTGATCGAGATTAGAACAGCAAACCACCGGAAAAAAAAAAAAAAAAAGTCTTCTTGCCATTTGAAACTATATCTTTGGAGGCTTTGGAAGATTGGACAGACCATCTTCCGCAACCTCTCTATTTTTTTTACTAAATAGTGTTCAAAGTCATGCTTTGAGTAATTTAGTCCGAGGTGCTGTTAGAGCTTTTAGGGATAAACTCTTATAATATAATTTTTTTTTTATTTTTAAGATTCAAAATCAAGTTTTTGTTAAAACACTTAACACCTTCTTACCGGGCTAACTGTTTGCCGGTGCAACCTTTATATTGCTTGATGAGCCTGAAGAGAATAGTGATAGACTGCAGAAAGACAAGTCCTTTCTTCGTGGTCAAATCATGTGAAGCTGTTTTCTTGATTTACTTATGGACAGTTAGTACAATGGGTAGATCGTTATGTCCCTTAATCAAGATTATGAATTAGATTCATGATTTAGATATGGAATCAATTATATTGAGAGAACCATACCCCTAATGGGCACCTTAGTTGGGTCAATTCAGATTATTCGGATACGGATGGTTGCCCAAGTCAAGGGCATAAAAAAAAAAAAAAGCTTTCTTGATTCTTAAAAGCCCAATTGTGCAGGACAAAACAACAAGGGTACAGTACAGCATCCATGTAAGAAAACTAGGCCTCGCAATTGAGCTCTATGAGTCAGGCTTTACAAAGCTCGGGCTCGGCTCATTTAAAATTTTATATGCCTGAACCCAAGCTCGGCTCGAGAAAACTTAGAGAATTGAGGCTTGAGCTCAGCTCAAAAAATTATAAGGGCCTCAAGTCCATTTCGGGTCTGGCTCGAGTTCGGTTTAAACCCAAAACATTCCATAGAGAGAGAGAGTAGGGGAGAGAGAGCGAGAGAAAGAGAGAGAGACGAATTGTGTGAAACGAAACCCTTTTTGTCAAGAAAATCCGAGGACCGTTTCAAAGCCGCCGTCACGCCTCCGTCGTCCGTTGAGTCTCTGCCAATAATATTGTCGGAAGGGGAAAATAAATGCCAAGGAAGGTCAATTGAAGGTTGATGAACCTGGCTCCGATGGCTGATCTTCTTAATTTCCTCTCTTGGTGTTCAATTTTGATCACGACTAACAGAGTCTCGATGATCGACGGTGGCCAAGCAGTGAGCACATGAGGATGGCAGATTAGAGAAATCACCCACTGGATATTGGCGACAATGAACAATGAAACTCGATAGAACCGGGGTGATAACGAATCGATTCTGTACTCGACCTAAGGCTATTGGCGACGAGCGACTATCTTCCCATGATGACCGTGACCTCAATTCAATGGTCACTGCACCAATGATGATTTGGTGATGACTATGACCTCTACTCATTGAGTCTCACAGAAGATCGAAAATAAAAAATTTCAGGAAATCCTAACTCTAGAAATCAATTTACAGAAAGGATAGAGAGGAGAAGGCCAAACGAAAATCAATTTGAAGGATTGGTGTAGAAAGGGAGATTGAATCGTGAGAATTGGAGAGGGAAATTGGGGAGACGAAGAAAGATGCTGGTTTTAGTTGAGCCTGGGAAGCACTTATAACAATATTTAGGTTTTAAATGGGGCTGGACCTATAACGGGTTGATTCAATTTATGTTTAAACTCAACCTGTAATTAAAACGAGCCTAAATAATAGGTATGAACTCGGCCCAACCTTAAAATGGTGTGAGCTCGGCTCTTCAAAATCGGTTGAACTTGGGCTGGGCCGGGTCGGCCCAATTGCCGGTACGAAAGACAACTCCCACACATCCCCCGGCCCATGCCTTTCTCGGCCTTTTGGCTAAGATCAAGTAAGGCACACACCCGCCTACTACAATTAGGCAAAAGTGGCGAATCGTTCGCCCCTTTTCCATTTTTACGAGAAACGGAATAGAAGTAGGGAGAGAAGATTAGGGTTTGCTGTTTCACCTTCCCTCAATCCTCCAAACCAAAAAGAAATTAGGGTTTGCGTTCATCAAGATTCATCATTTCCTACGGATTCCTGTGAATTTGTTCTCTTTTCTATTCTTCTAAAAATTTTCATCTCATTAAATCTTTTGTTCTCTTCTTTTTCTCTCTCTTTGGTTTCGAAGGCGAAGCATGGCCTGAGAAACCCTAAAAATTCGAGCTAGTGTGGAGTTCAAGAGAGAGTTAGAGAATCAGAAGCATGGACGAAGAGAACAGAGGGCGCGGACGGGACGACAACTTCCACCGCAACGAAGCAATCTCCGCTGTCGCCGACGAGGGCTTTTTCGGCGAAGAAGACGACGACTACGAAGATCTTTACAACGACGTCAATGTCGGTGAAGGCTTTTACCAAACTCTCCGAAGAAATGAGAATATTGAGCAAAACAGAGGCTCTAACATTGACGATTCAGCGCCTGCTATGATTCCTCCTGGTGTTCCTGATCATCCCAGTGGTGCTGTTGCCACCTCATCTGTTGCCGCCACTGGTGGTGGCTTAGAAAGTATTTCCAACAAGGATGTGAGTGTTCCCGTTAACCCTTCTCCTAATAATTTTCCTCTGAGGTTAGACAGTGGTTCTCAGAATTTAGGATTTAAAGTGAATGAAACTGTACCTCAAAAGGGTTTTGAAACGGTGCCAGTTCCACCGTCCGGTGAATATGGTGAATCCTCTGTTAAAATGGGTTCTGGTGGGATGCGGGTTGAGTTACGCGATTGGTCAGCGAATAAACTTGAGGAGAATAGGCGGCAAATTGGGGTTGGTAGTAATGTTCAGCCTCAAGAAGTTGGACAGCAAGCAAGTGCCGTAGTTTCAGAAAGTAATAGAAATGAGGGTTTTTCGAGGCGTGGCGGAGGTGCTGTGACAATAACAAACGGGTATGGTGGTGGGGTTGGTGCTGGGGCCGGCGGCGGCGGTACTGGGGCTGGTGGGACAATTTTGTTTGTGGGTGAATTGCATTGGTGGACAACGGATGCAGAGCTTGAGGAGGAGTTGTCGAAGTATGGGACTGTGAAGGAAGTGAAGTTTTTTGATGAGAAGGCGAGTGGGAAATCTAAAGGGTATTGTCAGGTTGAGTTTTATGATCCAGCCGCAGCTACGGCTTGCAAGGAAAGAATGAATGGCCACCCTTTCAATGGACGTCCTTGTGTTGTTGCTTATGCCACACCATTTACTGTTAGGAGAATGGGGGAGGCACAAGCTCAAAAAAACCAGCAGATATCCCAGAGTAATAATTTCAACCAGGGTAGAAGGGGACAAGGAGATGCCAGTGGTCGGGGTGGTGGCAGCAATGCACCAGGAGTGAATTTTCAAGGTGGAGATGGCGGTAGGAGTAATGGGAGAGGAAGCATGGGTAGAGGAAATGCACAGGGGATGGGGTATAGAGGGCAAGTTGGGCCAGGAAGGAGTCGTGTTGGTGGAATTGGTGGGAGAGGCATAATGGGAAATGGTGGGAATAATTTTGGACAAGGTTTATCAGCTGCACCACCACTATTGCCTCCTCAGGCAATGATGAATCAGGGATTTGATCCTGCTTATGGGCCAAATATGGGGAGAATGAGTGGTTATGGAGGTTTCCCTGCTGGTCCAGCTCCTCCTTTTCCAGGCATGATGCATTCTTTCCCATCAGTAGGTGGTGTGGGATTGCCTGGGGTAGCTCCACATGTAAATCCAGCCTTCTTTGGGAGAGGGATGCCTCTGACTGGAATGACAATGATGCCTGGTGCAGGGGTTGATGGACATGGTATGGGGATGTGGCCAGACCCCAATGCAACTGGGTGGGGTGGTGAGGAGCAAGGTGGAAGAGCAGGTGAGAGTAGTTATGGGGAGGATGCTGCATCTGATCAGCAATATGGAGAGGGAAGCCATGAAAGGGGGGGTTGGCAAGGGAGTTCAATGAAAGAAAAGGAAAGAACTGAGCATGATTGGTCTGGACCACCTGAAAGAAGGCACAAGGACGACAGAGAAATGCGGTCAGATAGAGATGTAACTAAGGAAAAGGATGTGGCTTATGAACGGGATTGGTCAGAGAGGCGTCATCATGAGGAACGAGACATGGGGCGTGAACGGGACAGGGACCACAGTCGGGAGCGCAAGCGCTCTCGGGATCGTGATAGGGATCGTGATCGTGAAAAGGATCGAGATCGATATAAAGAGGATAGGGATAAGTACATGGACCATCATAGGGACAGAAACCGTGATGTGGATTATGATGATGAGTGGGAAAAGGAACGATCATCAAGGACATACAGCAAGTCTCGGCCATCACAAGATGAAGACTATCACTCAAGGTCGAGGGATGCTGAGTATGCAAAGAGGAGGCGTTGACTATAGACAGCATTGACTAGTGTTGTAAGTTAAAAGTTTTTTGTTTTTTGTTTAGGTTTTATTGTATAAAAATGTCCATTAATTGAATGAAGCAAATCATATTTATCTTTGCTGCTTGATTTGCTCCAAAGATACATGTCAATTGACATGTATGTACATTCTTGATAGGGTATTTATAATTATTCACCGTGACATATACTATTGGTAATAAAAGGTTATGCTCCTTTTGATACTCTTCCTTGTTGCTTTTTCTCTTTGTTAGACTTTTCTTCATCACACAATCAGCAGGGTGCAACCAAGGATAAAAGAAGAAAGGAATAAAGTAATGTTATGAAAGATAAAGAATTCATTAAGACAACAAAAATTTATAGATCTTGTCTGATAAAAAAATAATTAATGGATCTTAAAAACATTCTGCTAGAATGTTATGTTTTAGCTTAGCCAGTGATTCATGTCACCTTTTTGTTCTGTAATTTACAATTTTGTGTCATTTATGTCCTGTAACTAATTGACCCTTTTGTTTTGATCCAATCATAAAGGCATCATGATTGGCTATATGCATGGGGAGTTGGGAAAAAGAGAGAATGGAAAAAGAGAAGGTTCTTGGTGTGGTGGAAAATTGGTTCTTAATGTCTTGGGTGGACATGGGATAGATGTGGTTGTGGGGCATGATGGTTGAAATGGACACTCAATTGAAGAAAACAATCCAAGATGAGGATACGAATGAGGACAGTATTGGAAACATTGATTGCCAATATTGGTATGTGGACTAGGTAATAACTAGATCAGTGATGAACCTGCATTGTCTTTTTTGGCGACACCTATCCTTGTAATAAGAAACTCTAAAAGAAAATAAATGAGCAAGGATGACAAAATGCTAGAATCACTAAATGCCTAACTTCTTGCTCTTAAAATCTTCCATTCTATTGGTACTTTTCCATGTAAACTTTTATATTATGATTACATTACAAACAATGTGACAGGAGCAATTTTATTATTAATATTAAAAGCCTAGTAAAGTAGTTTTATAAGTTTGTGCTCAGTGGGTTGGGGTCCATTTGAGAGAGTTGGGGCTAGGTTCAACTGAGGTTACGTGGACTTTTCAATAAAAAAGATATCAATATAGTTATATTTTTAATTTTTTATAGAAAATTTTGATTTCTACTTGCAAATATGTTTCCTTAGAAAAAGTTTTGACTTTAGCTGAAAAATGTTGCATGTAAAATATGACATGATAGAGGCAAATTAATGGCAAGTTGAACTTTTGAATGATGCTATTAATGGCTTGAGCTTAAACTTCGGGGCAAATATAGGCAGAAGAACTAAGTCTATGATGCAGAATTTATCTCAATCAAGCTTGAAACACCATGTAATTGGTGTTAGCTGCTTGAATTGTCTTACTCTCTCGGTCTCTGTCTCTAGATCTCTGTGTGTGTGTGTGTGTGTGTGTGTCTCTCTCTCTCTCACACACACACACACACAGTGTGAATTGGATCATGTCTGTTGGTAGCACAATATATAAGATAACTGTTAGTTTGGTGTTTTCTGAAGTTACCACACTGAATCTTTTAACTTGCAAAATGTGTAGACCAAAGAAGGGGTTGTCTAAAGGTGTAGTGACATTGAGCATGGACACAAAAAAGGGCGATTCTTGCATGTTATGAAATTTATGTGCAGTAGTTGACTGACAGAAACATAAATGACAAATTAGATATGTTGCTGGTAATGTGTGTGGGAGTTGAGATTATAGCAGTTTTCTGAAATGGCAGAAAACTAGCCAATATTGTACTGCGTGTGCAATCCTGTTGGAGTTCATTCTAGCTCATACACATCCTCCAGAAAGTTAAATATTAGATGTCTGGTAAGTGTTTGTGTCTGCAAGATGTGGTTTTGTTGTATCCTTTCCTCCTTCAGTTGTTTGGATAACATCAATACTCATCACCTTATGTTTGCTGTGGTTTAATCACTCACTTTTCTTGGAAGCAAATGGATATGGAGAAATTCCAGTTATGCTAAGCCACTGATTTTGTTTTTGTTTACCTTTTTTTTTTTAAATTGTTTTACAGAGTGAAGCATTGAAATCTTGAAACTGGTGGATCTATTGACTTTCCAGGAGCAGAATTTGAAGATGGGGGAGATGTTGTTCCTGTTCTTCTTGCATCAACTTATCAATATCATATTACTGAATTCAAAGACGGGAAAGACACTGTTTCTGTTTCTGTTTCTGTTCTCGCAGCAGCTTGTCAACCTCATATTAGTGTTACTTCAGTCTTTTTACCCCTTTTTTCTGGTAGTTTCTTCTTTCTGGCAGTTTCCCTGTCTTTGTTTAGTCGCAAAGACATAGAAAGGTACCCCTTTGAGTGCTTTTGACTGTAATATTCTGAATGTTTTCTCGAGGTTTGTCTGGATGCATCAGGAGTAGACACAGGATGTTTTAATTGATATTTTATGTTTTGAGTAGTTTTTGTAGTATTATTTTTAGCCCCTTGTCTTTGGGGGGGGGGGGCAGTAGCACATTAATTTTGTTGGTAGTTATTCTTGATGTTGATCCATGTCTCTCAGCGAAGTATGTGAAATGTGTAAAAGATAATGTGTTTCAGTGAATTCTAACCAAGAGAATCGATTCAGCAAATTTTGGCATTGTCTCAGCCTCATTCCTTTGGGGTTGCATTGCAATTGCAGTTGTTATCCTACTTCTACATGCATTTGACTCCAAGGGAATGTGATTTGTTCAAATTAATATAGGATTCCAATCTAGGCACTTATTTATTTATTTATTATTTTTGGTCTGTCCGCTGCATGCTTTGGCATTGTGTGAGATCCATCCCTATATGTTGAATGTTGATGAATTTTAGTGGTGGTTCACAATGGATCTTTGCGGTGCGTTGAATGTGGGATCCATGTTAAAGATGGTATTAGTGA
Organism: Dillenia suffruticosa; assembly: GCA_033439265.1. Classification (NCBI taxonomy): domain Eukaryota; kingdom Viridiplantae; phylum Streptophyta; class Magnoliopsida; order Dilleniales; family Dilleniaceae; genus Dillenia; species Dillenia suffruticosa. The sequence goes on along the minus strand of JAVTVX010000012.1, from coordinate 37,318,534 downwards.
ACGCTAAAATGAAAGGTTACTCTTGAAGCAAAACCCTGAATTTGTTGGGAGAACTAGAGCAGTTTTCTTGTTAGGGGTATTGTTGTGCGTTGAGAGAAGAAGGAAAAAAAAAAGTTCCTTTTTCTGTCTCATCTAGTTCAGGCTTTCGCTCGTGGGAGGTGAAGTGGTAGATGATGGTGATTGTGGTAATCAAGTAGGGAAATTTGACAACAAATAGAGAGATGCCGATGGGGAAATGAGAAAATCAGAGAGTAGTCATGCAAGAGGGAGTATTCTCTTTCCCTAGCCTGGGTATCCTTGAGGACCTAGTGCTTAAGTCCTTGCTGAGCGTTTGTTATGGTGTGACACGATAGTAGTGAAATTTTTAATCCTTTTGAGTTGTTTTTTTTTTTTTGTTATATAAATATTTGAATATGGGATAACCAAGTTGGGGAATGAGAACTTGTACTACTAGGCTGTCTGGGACATCCTTTTGAGCTGTATGACTTAAGCTTATGGCTGTTGGTGATTCCTTGTCATGACGTGAACGTTGTGGCAAGTTTTTGTTGGCACTGTGGTTAACAGTTAAGAAAGTTTTTAGTATTACATTTAATCCATGTCAACTCCAGTCCGATGTTTTGATACTAGGTGTAGTTGTTGCCGTAAGTTTTGTAGGTGAGTTTCTTCCCAAAGAAAGCTCCAGACCATAAAAATCAATCTCTGTTGTGTTGGGTACGTGTTTTAGTTTTGTTTTTCGTATTTGTTCTCCATCTCAGTAGTATATGTTTAGTTTTTGTAGGATTTAGTATCTCCAAGCATTTTAAGTTCTCTTTTTCTTGCTGATGAGCTATAGTTCATTTAGCATCATTTCTTTTTCCTTTGTAGAGGTTTTGAGTTCGAGCATATGTATGTTTAAAAAAAATAAAATAAAATAAAATACAGTTCTCTTTTTCACTACGAAAGGGTGGCTAAAGGTTAGTTTATCTTACTCCACCAACTTGAAATATATGTATGGCACTAAGGGGCTTCATTGCATGTACATTTGGGAGAAAGATGTGTGCTCATTGCTCAACCATTTTGGAGCAATAGTAGTTTGATAGTTTTGGTGTAGATGGATTGGATGGGAAATAGTTGAGAAAGCCTTGACCAATTTGGAGAGCACGAAATCAAAAGTTGTGCCCCAGGGTGACCCTAAGACGTGTGTCCAATGCAATGGTTCAAGACTTTCATTAAGACTAAAAGCATGTGTTTTCCCATTAACAAAGAATACGTAGAAGATAAGAGTTGGCTACCAACCTACAGTTTAACTTCCTCTTGGATTTCTTTGCCTCTTGCCTTGTAAACTTGGTCACTAAAATTATCCATTGGACATTTTTGCCCTTCCTATATCATCTAAAATGTCACATTTAATTGGATAATCATAACACTTGGAAGGCTAGATTTGTGATTCTGGAAGTCATGGAAGGGGCAGGCATATTATAAACACGTGTATGCATCTGTGCGGGTATATATAGGGAGTCTTTAGCCTCTCCCCTCCTTTCCAACTAACAACATACAGACACATTGTAGAGAAAAGAAACAAGAACACAAAGAAGATGAGCTACTTTTGTGGCAGTATGAATATGAAGTTGCAGAACATGTACTTCTTCATCAACTTTGCTATTTTCGTCGGAACCACCAAGGCAGCTGGTCGAGAAAATCCTTTGGTGGATCAGTCCAAGAGGGAGTACCTAGTGGAATTGGCTGGATATGGTGAGGAGAAGCTCTCCACTGTCCTTGTAAGCGGTGCCGTTCTTGCTGACGCTTGTTTGGACGAAGAAAACAAAATTTTCCCGTTACCAGTTTCAGGTCTGTATTCCTGCCTCCATCACTCTATATAAATATATATGTCATGCTCTAGATTTATTATCGCATAATAATCCATCCATTAGTCCCATGTTTGACAAACCCTTTTGCTAGTTATATCCATTCTTCAAATTCTATGGAAAAAAAAAGCTATTCTTTGCAAAAACATGAATGCAACTTTCGCATAATGTTTGTTTTATAAAGAAAGTATCCTGAAAGCTTGGTCATGGAAAATGGTATTCCCATATGGTGAATTTTGCATATTTTTCACTTTATGTTTGGTGCTATTTTTGGACATGCTCATATGTTCTTCAAGATTATGAGCAGCGCTGAGTTTTCACAAATATAAGATGATCATCAGCATAAATACAAGATTAATGTGTCGATAATCTTAATTAAGTTCACGTACAAGGTAGATTCTCTTGGTCAATACGTTGTTATCCTGCATTGTTGAACACACAAGCTTCATCCTTTTTTTTCATTTTTAAAAAATTAAACAGCTTAATTACTATATAGTTCTTGGGCCATCTTTTGAGATTTTCATGTGTTAAGCACAGAACACAAAAAATCGTAAATATGGGAGTTCTCGAGTGAAAGTATGTTTTTGTCCCAATAAATTTCTAATTGACAGGAAAACTTCCTGCTAGGCTTTGCTTCTAAATATTTGCTTAGACTTTTACACAGTATAATTAAAAAAAAAAAAAAAAAAAAAACCCATGATTGAAGACGTGAAATGCCATGATACTTAATAGGGATGGTATAATTTGTATCACTTTGGGGGGGGGGGGAGACAGTGCGATGAGAGGAGGTTTGGTCGGACAGTGACATGACTTCGTGTTAGAGCAACTTGGAATCTAAGCATATTTTGAATTGATATTTTGTAGTTAAGACAAGTATGGAAGCCCTGTCATGTAACCCTTCGCCACCATCTTTTGTTCCGTTGTTGTTGTCCCGTGACAGAGTACTACCAATTTCCATGTTTCCTCGGTACTAAGGTACACCTTGAACATAGTTTTCCAAATTATGCCCCTGCCCTCTAGCTTTTATTCTCCATCACACATTTGTTGGTTTTCCTCCTCTCTTTTTCTCCTTTGACAAAAGACCAGCTAATTTAACACTGGCCCTCGCAATCAAGTGGTATCTGGCTTCCTCTACCATTGGATGGTCTGAGGTTCGAGTCTGCTCCTCTCCTTGTGTAATTAAGAAGAAAAAAGACAACTAATTACATTAGTTGATGAAACTGAAATTAATTAGCTGTGATTAACGGTGTGAAATAGTACAGGTGCTTTGGTGTCTGTTACATGCCAAACCGGCGGAAACACTAAATCTAGTTCAGCACAAGCACAAGCTATCACAGATGAGTATGGGGATTTCATCATTGATCTTCCTTCGCACCTTCATGCAATTCCAGACTTGGACAAGGCGTGTCTAGTCTCAGTACATGGGCTCCCTGAGGACTCTGCCTGCTCTCGATTCTTTATCAGGAAACCAAAAGCAATTTGGCTGTCCTCAGTCGGGAATGGCATCCGGACTTATACAGCCGGAGAAATAAGGATTCAGGATTCAAAAGCAGGACTTTCAAAGGCAGACACGGGAAAGGCACTAGAGTAGTCGAGTCATGATAGATGCCTGTCCTGCTCCTGTAGCTCATTTTGATGGCGCTTCAGTCACAAAAATTGAATTTCTGGTTTTGATTGAGCCTTCTTTGTGTGTGTGTGTGTGTGTGTGTGTGTGGCCATTGTAAAATACAAGAGGGAAAAGGAACTTTAAAGGAGGAGAGGACAACCTAAAACTTTATATACTTGTAGATATCACAATTAATAATTATGCGCTGTGGTGTAACAAGCATTGTTACATAATAGAAGATATTTATTTTGGGTTCTAAGACCAGTAGTTCTAGTGGTTGACTGGGTTCTTGCAAATTGTTTTTCATTTACATAATAGAAGATATACACAATGGTCTTCACAAATTTGAAACAATCCACAAATCTAGGGTTTAGATGTTTAGAAACAACAAATCTCCTAACTTGCAAATTAGCATAAATGACTAAACCATGACAAAGTACTTCCAAGAGAAATGGAGTGATAGTGTACATAATGATATCAGGATTTTTCAGCATCCTTTTTGTCAGTTTCAGAGATGATGTAGTTAGCAACATCCGCTCAGCAAGTAAGCATATCTGCTTTCTCATCTGGGATTTCAATTGAGAACTCTTGCTCAACAGCCATCACAAGCTCCACCCTGTCTAAGCTGTCCAAATTTAAGTCTTTTTGGAAATCAGCCTTCTCAGTAACCTATACAGGCATTAAACCAGTTACTCTATGCCATTATCATCCTACATTTCTAAGCAAGAAGCAGACTCGATAGCAAAAACCAACCCACCAAAAAAAGCGCTTATATAGGCATCATTGCCGTATGTTTGATTAAAAACAGGAAATGAAACAGGTAAGAGAGAAAAGCTAATCAAAAGCAAAGCAACTAATTAATTACCTTTGAAGCATCATTTGTGCCAAATTCTTTGACGAGTCCAATCACTTGCTTCAACAGTTGATCATGGTTGGAAGCTGTAGACATGTACATCAGTTGGCTCACTCTATTAAGTTCAAATGAGTCTTTGGGGATTGACCATGCTCTCACAGGGGCTTGTAACCTCACATGCCTCAAGATGGAACTATTTATCCCTTGCATGATAAAGCCCCTGAACAGTGGAGATTCACATCGTAACTTATAACCGCATAACAGAAACAAAAAAGGCTTTCATGTTTATGACACAACTAATTTAATGGCTCAAAGGGCAACACCATTTAAATTAGAAACAGACTCATACCCCAAAAGGATAAATATTAGAATCACGTTTCTATAAGTATGATCTTAGAATCTCCTTGTAAAAATGTAAATACTATACCAAACTTGGTTCGCCTGTAGAGCAGTAAAACTTACCTAGCACTTAATGTCAATATCGAACAAAGAGAAGGAGAAAATATTACGAGACATCTTTTCCTGCTCTAACCTTTTCCCCCTCAATCTTTTCCCCATGACGCACATTAATTGAAATGAACTGACCCAGCTATGCCTCAGGACATGTTATGTCTGGCACCCTGTAAAGGTCAGAGGGGGTATGCATGAGATACTCCGTATTACATACATAGACCTCTCAATTTGATTAACATGTAACAGACCATCATACCTTCAAGTGGGAGTTTGTCGTACCTTATTTAAGGTTAGGACAAAAGAGGTAAATGTGATGCTAACATTGAAGTTCATGTACATAAGGATGACATGTCAAAACAACGCTCAGAAATTCCAATGTGCCAATTGTTCTGGATCGCAAACAATTAGGCATCTACAAATTCAGTTTCCCCATGGGCACCACTTTATCCAGAATTAAGCAGCACGAAAATAATAAAAGAATGTCTAAAATTTTGCTCAAATTGCAAAAAGTGTAGCTCGTAGGACAACTTAAGAAGTATCACTTGCAGGGGAAGAAATTCCAGAACTTAAGATAGCTACGTCAACTTCCTTGTACCCTATAACCAGGGTCAGATGTTTGGTAGTTGGGAGAAATAACTGAAGAACAGGCCACGACCACAATCTTCAACATTTCCACAGAACCAAGGAAAGGACAACTTAGTTTCAACTCTTTTCCTATTAACCCAAAGACAGAAGTAGCGACACGCAATTCAAATTCATAAAATACAAAACAGAAATAGAGCAGGGTTGGCCGTAAAAAGCGTTTACTTTCCCTAAAACAGGCGGCGCGCGAGATACGTTTGATAAATCGTCGCTTAGAAATAAAGTCCGCACGGTTTTACTTGGTCGTCAGCTGCTGATCCCCGATGCGGTGGGTTTACGTCCCTCGTGGTTTACGACTCCCGTCCTTGGCGGGGACTACTCGAGCTTCGATGGAACCGACCAAGAAAAAGAAAAAACCATATTTAATCTACTTTTTATTTAAATTAATTTAGTTTTGCGATTTGCTAAGGTGAATAAACTTAAATAAGATTATAATATAGAAAAAGTTTTTGATGTTTCACGGCAAAATGTTTTTTTAAACCCAATTTTACACTTTTTTTTTAAAATTTTTTTTTTAAAAAATAATAACCCTTATTTCTTTTAATAACAAAATATCTAATTTAAACTATATTTTTATGATAAATTTATTATTGTAATTATGTCAAAATATCATAAATTATAGCATATTTACAAAAATCATTAATAAGTTTATATATTTAGAATTTTATATAATTGAATCGATTAATTTTATAAGTTAAAATTTATTATAATCAGATAAACTTGTTAAGTTGAGGATGTAATCCAATTTAATTTTTCTCTAAGATTTTATATTTATTTAAAAATAAATAAGACGCCCATAAGAAATTAGAAAATAACCCCACTCCCCAAAAAATAATAATAAAGAGTGATGCCCAAAAAAGGAAAAGGCCAACCATAGCGCATGGGATCTTCCAAGCTCATTGGGCTAAATTCACTTCCCTTCCCCTCAGCCCCTCACCCAAGGGCGTCACTTTAGCTCCCACACTCTCTTCTTTATCGACCCTTTCTTCTTCTTCTTCAATCAAGCATTTCTTCCGGTCGTTTAGCTGCTTTTGACTATTAATTTTATTTTCTGTAACCTACTTGACCCCCTTCTCTCTTTCCCTCAGTAGGTGAAAATTTGAATTTTTATTGGGAATCCATAAATTTTTTTGGATTCTTGAAAGTGGGGTTTATTCTGATTCTTTATATGTTTTAAATAAATTAAAATTAAAAATTTGGGGGAGTGAAATTGATGGGAAATGTCAACGGTAGAGAAGAAGGGTGTGACAGTGAGGACACTCCTCCAAAAGCAGAAGAGAGTGGAATTGATGAGATGACTGGAAGTCGGTATGCCCCAAGTCAAGTTGACGAAGGAGAATTAATGGGTCAGTGTCCTCCTCATAGCCCTAAGACTCCTCACTCTCCTCTCATGTTCACTCCTCAGGTTTGTTTCCCCCTTTCCTCTGTACTTTATTAAATTTTCTAGTGTTTGGGAAGTAGATGATTTTTGGATTAGTGGGTTTTGAATCATTTCTTAATTGCAACACGTAATGTTGGTTAATCGACTATGTTGGATTCATGCTGTGCCTTTGTGGGGGAAAAAATTGTAACTTTTTGGTTCTACTGAAGTGGATTGCGGATTTGGGAGAATGATCAGGATTAATATATGGGTACTTTTTTGAAAAGTTTGGTGATTTCTACTTTTGAGCCCACTCATCGTTTGTTTGTTGTGAATTACAAAGGTGGTAATCGGGTATTTGGCTCGTATGTGGTATAAAATTCTAGTATTTTGTCCTAGTATAAAAATCTGGTATGTAATATATAAAAATCGTTTCTTTTTGGTTCTGCTGAAGTGGATTGTAGATTTGGGAGAATGATCAGGATTACCATATGGGTGCTCTTTTGAGAAGTTTGATGATTTATACTTTTGAACCAACTCACCATTTCTTTGATGCAAACCACAATGGTGGTGATTGGTATTTGGCTGGTATATAGTATAAAAATCTGGTATTTTGTGCCTATGATCTTCTTCGGCTTCGTGGTTATGCTGTAATAGATGAATTTGGTGAAGTAATTTCCTGCTAATTTTCTGTTATGATTTGATTCATCCCAAAAAGTGAGAATGATTCTCTGTGCTTGATAATCCATGTGGGTAGTGTTTACATTTAAAATAAAGTTTTAGCTGATCAAGCATGGGTTCAGATTCTTGTATTTTCTTTCCCTGGCACATCTTCTGTCTTTTTTATGTTGATTAGGCTCTAAACCAAAGCTTTGAAGTGATGCGAGATCAAAAATGCTGTTTCAGGTCCCAGTGGTTCCATTGCAACTTCCAGATGAAATGCATATTCCAGGCCAATCATGCAGTCCAATGCAAGATACACATGGTTATGAGGATATGTTCGATGAACAAGGGATCCCGACAATGATTACATGGAGTTTTGGTGGCAAGGAAGTGGCTGTGGAGGGTTCATGGGACAATTGGAAGTCAAGGTGTTTTTTGATGAATTAATTTTTCTTGTTGAATTTATGATTGGTAGGTGCCGAAATTCATACTACTATGTACTAATTCTTTTGCTGCTGGATCAGGAAGCTCTTGCAAAGATCTGCGAAAGACTTTATTATCATGAAGGTCCTCCCATCAGGAGTGTACAAGTACAGGTTCATTGTTGATGGACGGTGGAGATATGCCCCTGACCTGCCATGGGCCCAGGATGATGAGGGAAATACTTACAACATCTTGGACTTAAAGGTAAAATATCTTGCGCTTTTCAAGCAATGTCTGTTCAAGGTAGTATTAGAAATCATGTATGAAACTAATTGTTGGTGAGACTGACGAACCAATTTGAAATAGAATAGATATTCTTTGCACTATCAGGAATCCATTGATTATATCAATTTCTTTAGACAACTGATACAAAGTTCAAGGCTAAGGTTGTCCAATTTGCATATCTTACATAATGTCGAATTTGTGGCAGACAAAATCCCTTGCTTCTCTTCATAATTTTCCTGAGCATGAGTCTTTATAGAAAAACAAGTCCCAAGAACGAGTCTTAATAGAAAGATAAACAGGGTGACAAGGTAGCTTCTAGAATTTGACCTAATTTGGACTTTTGTTTTGAATTTCCTCATATCTGATATACAAAGGATTCCACTGAGTGATTGGTAGTTTCTTAAATTAAGGGTCCAATAGCAAATTCTCAAATAGCACTGTCAAGTTAAAACAAGGATGATTTTCAATTTCCTGTTTTCCTTATCTGTGCTGGCTCATGTCATAGTATTCTATTTGTCTTGGTCAGTATAAAGCCCTGAGAAATATGATATAGGATGTTTACTGATGAAGTGCAGGTTAAGGTCATGCCTTATACATCTGATGTGCTATCTGATATGAGAAAAATAATTCAAAGGTGCACTGTTTCCTATTGTCCAATAAAAGCTCACTAGGGTCAATAATAAAATGACTCTAGGAAATTGCTTTACTTGGTGACTTTGAGAATTTCCTCGAGCCCTGCCCCATTGTATAGGATGGTTCTTGTTCTCCACCTCTAGCATTAGATTTATTTTGCATCTCATAAGAAGGATACAATAAGAGTCTGCACTTCAAAGTAAGAATTGTCTCTAAAAATGTATTAGAATCTTATTACTAATGCTTTCAGCAGAAATACCTAATCAAATTGTGGTTCCATTACGAAAATGTTGCAGGATTATGTGCCAGAAGACCTTGAAAGCATTTCTGATTTTGAGCCTCCTCAGTCCCCGGATTCAAGCTATAATAATTGGCAACTTAGTTCAGAGGATTTTGCAAAGGAGCCACCATTGGTTCCTCCACACCTGCAAATAACCTTGCTCAACGTGCCATCAACTCATATGGAGATTCCACCTCCTCTGTCAAGGCCTCCACATGTAGTGCTTAATCATCTTTACATGCAGAAGGGTAAGAGTGGGACTTCTGTGGTGGCACTTGGTTCTACACATCGATTTGTAGCTAAGTTTGTGACAGTGGTACTATACAAGTCATTCCAGAGATAGAAGGCAAGTTAAAATGTAGCAGATCGTCTGTAATCCCATGTAATGAGTAACTGTTGAGAGAATTGTTATGGCCAACGGGGCCTCATGGAGTGGGGGAGCACACAAGATGAGAACTTCATTGCTTGCTATAGCAATTACCTAATGACTGTCTGGAAATTTTGTTTCTTTTATGTTAGACATTTTTTTTTTGGTGCTAATGTTAGACATTGATTTCCACTGGAATATTGTCCAATTGAATTGCTCTACATCTTTCATATTAAGGCCCGCGTCTCATATTCTAGCTTCAAATATTATAGTTAGAACAGGTAATTGGGTCAGGTCAACCTGAGTTTGGCCCCTTTTTAAGAGTTGAGCTCACACCATTTTAGGCAGGGCAAAACTCGTGCCCATTATTTTGGCCCGTTTGAATTACGGGCTGAGTTTTGACACCGGTCGGCTTGACCCATTATAGGCTCAGCTCATATAGAAATAGTTTAAGCATATGAATCAAAATTAGCTCACTAACTAAATTCCAAAGCAAAACTTGCCCAATTCGCACAATCACCAAATTAGGCCACTAACAGACAGGAACGGGATCCAAATTCTATCAAAGAAGAATGCATGAATCCAAACTAGTTTTGTACTAATTTAATGTAAAAATTAAATTTTTTTTTAAATAACTTAAACGGAAAAATATTTTTGTTTATAACCTGTGATATAATCTCAGAGAGAGATAGAGGAGTCCACGGGGGAGGGAGACAGAGAGAAGGGAGGAGTGTGGCGGGGGGGCAAAGGGGGAGGGAGAGAGAAAGAGGGGAGGAGCGCGGTGGGGGCGGAGGGGGGAAGGAGAGAGAGGGGAGGAGTGTGGCGGGTTGTGGAGGGGGGAGGGAGAGAGAGAAAGAGGGGAGGGCGGCGGGGGGGGGGGGGGGGGGGGAGGAGGGGGAGGGAGATAGAGACAGAGGGGAGGAGCGCGGGGGGGAGGGAGGGAGGGGGGCCGCGGGCAGAGGGAGAAGGGAGGGAGAGAGCCGCAGGGGGAGAGAGGGAGGGAGGGAGGGAGGGGGAGCGGAGCGGAGCGGAGCAGCGGGCGGGGGAGGGAGGGAGAGAGGATTGTCGTGGGAAGTGGAGGGAGCGGCAGCCGGGCGCTACGGGTGGCGGATTGTCGCATCTTGAAGATACGACAAGCTGTGTCGTATATTCAAGATGTGACACGTGGCTTTCGGCCAACCGCGTGTCACGCGGTGTCGCGAGTTTAATACGTGATAAAGATGGATTATTTCTGAAATTATTTTTCTTTACAGGTCATTTAAAGATTTTTTTTTTTTTTATATATAATTCGGAATATTACTTCGTGAATCCCACTTCAGAAAACAATGGAAGTGTTCTTGGATTGATAATTGGGAGAAGCCTTGTGATGAGAGAGAGAGAGAGAGAGAGAGAGAGAGTAAGACATATCTTCAATGGAATCGTCGGGAGATTTAGGCATGTGAAAAGAACGAAGGAGATTAGAAGAACAGGCAAAGAGATCATAAGAATCATGCTTTGGTATCCATAGATCTTGTTAGAGAGAGACTCGTATCATTGATTTCGTTTCAACATTTTGTCGAGACTGTGATGAATGTTGTAAATGTGGTGGTGGTCGAGATCTTGATGTAATGTTGTTTTGACGAGTTCAGCAGACCATGGCGACTTGTAGCAAACCTGTACGTTTCCTCCTCGAGCAACAGAGCCTTTCAATGCTTGAGGATCTTAAACTTCGATTCAACTTGATTCGCCTCTCTCTCTCTCTCTTTCCCTCCCCCTAGTACTTGTGGACTTCTCGGGGTGCAATGGTTCCAAAACAGAAACGGTGGTGCTTCTCGACTCCGCCGGTGGACGGAGCCGATTTGCGAGCAGCTTTGGTCGTGAGTTGCTTCCAATGGGCTTTGCCGCTTCTCTCTCTCTCTCTGTCTCTCTCTCTCGGTTTCTTGAGTTAAATCGAGCCTGAGCATGGTTCGAAATGGCCCAAGTCCAGACCAAGTTTGAGCCTTGATTTTTTTAGATTTTTCGAGCAAGGCTCAAGGGTTGGGCTCATAAAATTTTAAACGAGTCGAGCTTGAGCTTTATAAAGTCCGACTCAGAAAACTCGATTGTTAGCCCTAATTGTAGTGGCTCTGTCGTGCAAAACAAAATAATATGGCAACAAGTGTATGCTTGATATCATGGGAAAAGCATATAATTAATAGCAAAACACATAGGTTAGTTCAATAACAAGAAACTAAGAACTACAAATTCCTGAGAACAACATAATTTTTCTCTCCGACACTAATAGTTTTTCAAATTAAACTGAAATGAAAGATCAAGGTTTGAATCCAGGGCATCCTTTCACATTAATCATCAGATCAGTTGGGCACATTGCTAAGGGACAGTGATCAAGCTCTGAGGCCCCACCAATTCAAATTGTGACCTGCATTCTGCAGAGCAAAGAACAAGAAAACACCCATGAAAGCAGTCCCAGCATCCAATGCTGCAGACAGAACATAGTTATATTTCCTCCACCACCCTTTCCTATATCGGAACGCAAAGTAGAAGAAGAATGTTCCAGTGATGAGCCAACTAGCAATATTGGTAGGAGTTGCTGGTGGCATTCCCGCAAAGCCATAAGAGATAACCGGTATGTTTATCAAGGGAATCCACTTCTTTTCCGGGTAGATTTTACTCTAACACCCAAACCGGTATAGGCAAGAAAGCTCCAATCAGATATAACCAAATCAAGTTTTTGTATAAATCTGGTTACTAGATATGGGTAATTATAAAAATAAGAAAAAAAACACAGAGGTATTTTGCTTTTTCACAAATCAAGGTTTGAAAAGTAGAAATATGTTGTTACTAGGAAACGTAATTTCATTTTCTCAAAACAAGTAGTTTCAAGATTGAGTTGATTTTATTCTCTAGAATTATAGAAATCGTATCCCCTCTTTTATTATCATTTATGGCATTTTTAAATTGACAAAATGCAATTTAAATATGAATTGAATTGTGAAGGGTCTATTCAACTCTAGACCAGTTTGATCCCAAAATATTAAAGAATTTAGGCTTGGAATTGCCTCTTCCTTCAAAACCTACTTCTTTTTATTGTGTTTTCTATTTTATATATAAAAAAGAAAAGGTGACCTAAATTTTTCGAGATTTGATTGGTTTGGGCCCAACGAGACCTAACACAAACTTGGCCATCAGATTGTAAATGTTGGAGAACTAGATGAGTTATTACCGAATTGACATCATCTCCCATTCCTTAAAAAAATCTCAAGCTCTGGCCTTTTAATGTAAAAAAAAAAAAGAAGAAGATAATAATAATAAATTAAAATTGTAAAGGCAATTCAGGGATGGAAAGGCAAATCACAAAATAGCTTCAAGTGTGAACGCATCGTTCCACCAACCACTGAGGCAGCCTCAACGTGTCATTTTCCCCAACAAGAATTGTCAATTTACTAATACGTCACCTGCACTGAATTTCCAATTTTCACACCTGTCCCGGCCATTCCTTCTTTGTTCCTATACTACTCCAATTATACCCCTATCTCTTAAGCTTGACTCCCAAGTAAGAAGGCCCAAATGCCAATACCAAGTGGAAGTTTTTCATTAGATTGGAAAATTCATACATAGCTGACAACATAAAAAACACAATACTAACAATGACCCTTAAGTTGATTTTGATTCCATTGTTCATTTTCAGTCTAGAGAAAGCGATTGCCAGTTCAACAACGCAGGGCAATTGGTATTTGGAATTTTATAACCAGCTCATACATCTAATCTAATCTAATCTTCTATTTATCCAACCAACCTAATCTACCTCACCTTTGATTCTAAAGATGAACAACAGGGCATGATCTCTACTTGAAAACCGGGCATCCTTTCACGACTATACCTGGTTCAGTTGGACACGTTGCCAAGGGACAATGATCGAGATTTGTGCCCCACCACTTCAAATTGTGACCCTCATTCTGCAGGGCAAAGAACAACAAAACACCCATGAAAGCCGTCCCAGCATCCAATGCTGCAGATAGAACATAGTTATACTTCTGCCACCATCCTTTCCTATATCTGAACACAAAGTAGTTAAAGATGGTTCCAGTCACGAGCCAGCTAGCTATATTTGTAGGAGTTGCTGGTGGCATTCCCGCAAAGCCATAGGAGATAACCGGTATATTTATCAAGGGAATCCACTTCTTTTCTGGGTACATTTTGCTCAATACCCAAACTGGTATGGGTAAGAAAGCTCCAATAAGGAATAACCAAACCAAGTTTCTGTATAAGGCTCCCGGTCCAAATAACCGCTCTGGTCCAATCAAGCCCCAAATGACAGAAGCATCAAAGGTAACTCGGTACTTAGGGCAGGTCCATGGGCTATCAGGATGGAGCGATTCAACATCACAAATATTCTCAATGCTATCCAACATCCACCAAGCAACTGATAGGTTGACTGTGCCAGCAACCAATGTCCCTACCAGCTGAAATGGGAGGATAGAAGGGACAAACACATATGTTAATAGCTAGTTCTATCAAAATTTAGTTCAAGAAAGTTACCTAAAAAACAGATTTGTTCTTGAACTCAAACCTGAGCTACAAACATGCATCGCGGAGGGATTTTCATGTAGTGTCCAAGTTTAAGATCAGATAAGAAAGAAAGAGCATGGATGGTGCTAGTTCGTCCATAAATCTTGAAGAGCAAGTTTGCAATGGGCTTTCCAGGCAGGACATAACCAATCAAGAATTGCGCAATTATGTCATAACCAGGTTGCTGCACAGAAGTCAAGATCAAGATTAAACTGTTGGGATGTAAATGAAGTTTGGCATATCAATCTTATTATCTAGTCCAATGTAGAAAAATTGCTTCCTTGTGGCAATACCAAACAAAAATGTAATTGTAAATTATATCTTACCTGGTTTGTTGTTGCTTGAATGACCCCAATGGGAAGTGTAACAATAAATGCCAAACCAAAGGCAAAAACCATTCCCCACCATGGTAGCTGCACATCTTTTTTCCAAATAAATGACATCATGAGAGATAAAATGATGCTGCCGGAAAGTAATGCGAGGAACCACCATTGAGGTATCCGTTTGTAATTTTTCATCAGTTTTGCATGGATATCCATTTTTGCGTTGTGCATAGCAGATCTGCTTTGCCTCCAGATATCTCTGTATGGAAGTTTTAGTTAATGGGGAATATATATTTAGAAACAGTTTCAACATAAGTGAGTTTTACATAGGTTCTAAGTCTTTGGTTAATCTGATGATTCACATATGATTTTCAGAATCCAGATCCACATGTGAAGGCATTAAATGCTAGGCCAACTATGTATCAGTTCCATAGATTCCCTTCAACAATCAAAAAAGGGAAAACAGAGGACACTGCAATTTACAAGATGCAGGCTAAGAAAAAGAACAGAAAATCAGAACTAGATACAAGCAGCATACCTTCCGTTAAAAAGTGCCACATGAGTAAGGGTCGCAGTGAACCTTGCAAATCCTGATCCTATGGAGAGGGCAAAGAGAGGGCTAAGATAAAGCTTCCCATAACTGTCATAAGCAGGAACATTGAGTTCATAATTTGGGGTCAAGACCTTGGTGGTATCATAAATGTGGCCACTAGAAGTGAACAACTGATTGGAAAATATGGGGAATTTGTGAGCATCAAAGGTATTATATTTCCAGTAGCATAGAGGGACGATTATGTAGATGAACATGATGAAGCCAATTCCCACATTAACAATGGAGAAAAATGGTGTCACCATCGGACTTCCATGATATGCCGAAATTCCGGCCCAATCTAGGGTGAAAGCTCCAACCCCGAGTCCATGATATCCAGATCCAACTTGTTGAGCTGTAATACTATTAGGCCAAGCCCAGCATACCCATGAAAAGAATGTCAAGATTGGGAATAGATAGCCAGGGAGTGCATAGTAAGCAAAACTAGCAGCCGTGAACACTAGGAAAAATTGCATCCTGGTCATGCTTTTCGATTTGGGTTCCTTCTCATGGAGTGCTCTGTAACAATCAACGTCATGAACATTATCAAGGTTACATTGGAGGGGGAAAAAAATGGTAATTAGTCAGTAAACTTTGTGAATCTCTAAAAGCAGAAGATACTTTTACTTTGCCAGTGCTCCATGTGCTAGAATGCTCGAAAATTCTCCACTAAGCATATGATACATTAACAACAAATTCTTGTCTGTCTTGAGAAAGAAATCAATGTTCTCCAAGTACACCAACAATGGTAGAAATTCTAATCCTACCGGAAACATAGAACAACATTCGCTTTCTTTAGAAAGGGTTTTTTGCAAGAGAGATATTAATGCACCAAATATATTAAGTCCTTCATCAAAAGCAAAAAAAAGAGGGTTGTCTGATTCGATTCACCATGCATGATAGAGGATAACAAGAAGTCAATTCCCACTTAATGATTCATTTCAGTCCTCTTGCGTTGCCAATCTCTCATTTTCATTCCTTCTTATGCTTTTACAGCCTTCCCCATTCTTTTTCCTTTCTTAATTTCTTAAACCCCAACAGTTGTTTGGAGAAACATTAACCGTAATAGAATATTGAAGCGCAACCAGAAACAAAAAGGAGGGACTACAAACGAGAACAGCTACCTGAATAAAGAAACCTGCGCAAGATTTGCTGGCCACCACATGTCAACTGGATCAACCAAGTACTTTCTCAAAATTCCTGCCCATCCATACCCCAGTACCTGCAACATTTTAGGATTATGCAAAATAAAAACCAGATACAACCTTCTCCGGAAACAGGAATACAAGCACATAAATCTTTTAAATTTTATGAATTTATATTAGGAATCTAATGTTGAATAACATACAATCATTTCAAGCAGAAGAAGAAAGAATTCCGAGTATGAGGCCGTACAAAAGATTAAGGCAACAACTATGTGTCCCAAGAGTTGAAGCTTAAATGAAAAGCAAAGAAATCAGTTACCTTCTAGACTTCAGCATCTATACATCCCATGAATAAACAATTCCATAGATAATTGAAGTAAAGATAATTAACAAAAAAACCCATAAAATTAAAAATATTCCCAGAACCGAATCTAAAAAAAAAAACTTAATCTTACCACCCCCAAAGATAATTACTAAAAATGAGAAAGATTAGAAACGGGTAAATCAGAGGGGAAAAACCCAGTTATTATAAATAGGGAATTTCAAAAATTTCTACCTGGGTAGTCAGGACAATGAGAAGCCCACAAAGGAAATTCAAGCTCTGCTTGTAATAAGCCTTCATAACAGTGATAGCGCCAATGGAGTAGGCATCACCCCCACCATAAGATACCCCACAATTAGCAAAAATGGTGATAATCACATGCTCTTTCATATTGAAGGGTCCAGGATTCAAACTAAAACTCCTCCCCAAAAATTGATACTCCTTGGTAGGAAGTGTGGAGGCCATGAATTTCCCAATAGGCAAAACAGCAATTTGCATCAAAATCGCTGATATGGTTAGCGGTTGTGTGCGGTAAGTAAAGAAAGTGTTGAGAAAAATGAGGATAGTGCATGATGTTATGCCCAGAAACCATGCCCTGAATGTCATCACCGGAAGTGCCGGGTCGTCGGTTTCCGGCACAACCAAAGCTACTTCCTCCACCGGACACCTGTCATCCGCTGATTGGTCGTCCGCGTTTAGCTTCTCGGGTCCTGTTTCCTTAATCTTGGACGCCATTGTTTGATCCCTTCAAAAGAAAAGGTTAGGCTTTTATGGTCATTGTCAGTGAAAATTAAGAAAACAAACGCTGGAATTGATTTTTGGACTTATTAGAATCACAGTGTGATTAAAAAGTACTTGATTTTCTGGACTCCCTTCCCTTGGGCTTTATCTGTGAAGTCTCTGCTCCTTGGTAATCGAAACGCACGTTGATAATCGAAACCCACGTTGATGCGGAAAAATAAAAGCTAATTAATTATTGTCTTTATCGAAAAAATGAATAGGTCCTTGGGGGTGTTGAAACTCAGAAAGACCTCTCTCAGTCTCACTCTCTCTCTCTCTCTCTCGATCCGTAGTTGCCACACTCAACAAGTGTATGACAGTACTAGACTATGGAAGCCAAGCGTACGAAGTGAGGTATAAAGACGGGTGGGATGAGAAAATTGTGTTATACCAAAGCTACCCCTACTGCTTTATTTAAATTTTTTAATTAATCACGCCTCCCCCTTGGTTTTTTTCCCCCTATCCCTCCTCTCCCATCTCTTTTCTTTTCCGACAATTCCTTGTTTTTCAATTACACATGTTGAAGCCATATGGTGTAAAATAAAATTATCTATGAAAGGAAGAAAACAATAAGACCTTATGATTTTTCTCCTTCATGTTTGTAACTGGAATTTGGGTTGTCTTAGTCGAACTCAATTTTATTTTATTATTATATATAATATTTTAAATTAAAACAAATACATTTTAATAGAAAATATAGATTTTTTATATTTATATTGAAAATCTTTTTTATTACGAAATTTAAATAATTTGAACTAAACATAAACTCAACTCCGCTTAATCACGAAGGAGATCAAGAAATTGATCATGAATGAGATGAGGTGGTAAGGGTGAGAAAGAGATGAATTTTCTAAAGAAAAATTGAAGGAGATCAGACGGGTCGAAATAGCAAGGTAAGATAAGAGATAGAGAGTGAGAAATTCTCTGAAGAGGTGAAAATGAGCCGGTAGTTTGTCTTTTGGTTTATATGATTAAATTACTGTACTAAAGATAATAAAATATTCATGATTATATCTTGATTTCGGTTTAATCATTTTTACATAATTTGATCCTAAAACATATACAGAGTGATTAATCCATTGTTTCCTTAGTTTAGTTAAATTTTTGAATTGAAAATATGTCAGACAATCTGGTTTGAAACCTATACTCCAGTGACACCCCTGCCCCGGTTATGATGGTTAGGAACAAGTTGTATTTCAAAAAATGAAAAGGAGTAGATTAGGGTATGGTGTTTTTTTTTTTTTTTTTTTTTTCCTCCTTATTTTCTTCGACTCGATTTAAATTTAAATAAATCAACATGCCATACCATCGTGCCCATTAATGGGAGTAGGGTTAATTTGGTCAATTAATCGACTGATAGGTCAAACTAGTAGTCAAATTTAAATTAATCAAAACGTTCGATTGTGGGGGGAGGCCGATACACTTTTTCGAGCGTATGAAAGTCACGCGGCATACAAGGTCTGACACACTTTTGTCCTCGTGTGATCAAATGCCACTCGGCACCACACCTGTCTCTTATCATTGTGGGACCTACGCAGGGGTGCCACGAAGGACGTATTCTCCCCTTCAGATCGGACGGAGTTGTCTACGCCGTTAGTTTAACTCCGCCGGTACCTTCCACTTTAGTCTACCTAACGTTGCCGTTATGGGTAGCCACATTGGACAGCAAGGCAGGCTCGTGTTTTACTCGTGTTTTCTTTGAAACGAACGAGCAAAGTTGGATCCATGTGGCAAAACTCTCGATCTTCAAGCCTACCTGTCGATCACATAATATTTTAATTATATTACGAAGATAATTTTTATACGTATTATAATTAAATAAAATAAAATTATTATTATAATAACAACGGTCAAATCTTGATCTCATTACGTGTATTTAATTATATGAATAACTTTACATTATTGTACTATGTGTTATAGACTATATTTATTTATATAATTATTTTTTTTAATACAATATTAATTATGTTTTTATTTCATTAAATGAGTAAATTTATTTTATTAAGAAAAGTATCATGCCGGATTTTATAATAAAATCAAAAGCATCTTTCACCATTAAGGAATAGTCAAATCCCAGTAACTTTCTTTATATATATATATATATGGTTAGAAAATATTTGAATTCAGATAATAAAATTGAGTTTCTTCAATGCACGTACATGGATGAGAGAGAGAGAGAGAGAGAGAGAGAGAATCCATTCACAAACATAATATAAAGTTGCCAGATGACCAAAAGACCTCGCCTCCACCATAACAAAACGATGCGACTGGATGTAATTAAGAGAGGTAGCCAGAGCCAGCACTCATGAGTGAGAGACACACTAATACTGATACATAGCTTCACAGTTAGTCAACCCCTTCGGAATCTACCTTTCATTATAAATTTATCTCAATTATTTACAACATTTAAAATCAAATAGAGTTGATGTGCAAAACTCTAAGATTGAGGTAATAATTGTCAGCAAGCATCCTCAAATATGCCAACATTAATATTCTCTTTAGACAACAATGCCCAACTCTCTTAATGTTTTATAATTATGTTAAACATATCATATGTATTTATAAGATCAAAAGTCGAGTAGGGAGGGGGGGGGGGGGAAAGGGGCGGGGCCAAAACAAGAATTCACGAGCACTACTTTATAGAAAATATAAAGGCATCGCAAATTGCCCTACATTTGACGTAATACGAGTGAACTCTTCCAGTGTGTCATTTTGGATATATATATATATTGCTAAGGGGAATGCCATTTGCACAAGTTAAAAAGTGTTTGGATGAGAGAAGCACATGCACAACTTGACCCTCCCTGTTTTCGGAAAATAGTTCCCGCATCACAAGTTGACCTCGGACTAGGATAGTA
Organism: Dillenia suffruticosa; assembly: GCA_033439265.1. Taxonomy (NCBI): domain Eukaryota; kingdom Viridiplantae; phylum Streptophyta; class Magnoliopsida; order Dilleniales; family Dilleniaceae; genus Dillenia; species Dillenia suffruticosa. The sequence continues at coordinate 37,298,560 of JAVTVX010000012.1, read as the reverse complement.
CACTGCCCATAAAAGTTAAGAAAGAGAGGGAAATTCACCAACTTACCAGGGGGCCCTAAAATATTCCATTAAAAGGTAAACCACTTCACGTGCAAAAAATGGTGTCTATTCTTTAATTGTGCACCATCGGATCCCAAAGTCTCGTACAGTATATCTATGTGTCCAAGCAAGAGGAGAAGTTAGTTCTCACGTAAAACCCAACACCAGCTCCAACCAATAAAAGTTCTACAAGAAGTTCTCTCAATTTATGCAGCAATATCAACTTGGAATTCTTAATTTCATAAAAAATAATAATAAAAAAAGCATTATCCTATGACAGATTACATACAGAGTACGAAGTTGTCCTTTTCATAAGAATCCATAATATCGACGGCTAAATTCAAACGGAAATCTTAAGAAGCTCAAATCCAAAGTCCCTTTTGTATTTCAGTCCCGAGTGCTGGCGGGTTAAGGTACTATGTATCTCCTTCTTGGCCACCCCTCCAATGAGAGAAGTGAGAATGACAATGAAAAGCTAAATATTCACTAGTCAATTATTTGAGCTTTTGTCCTTGATCATCAGAGCAAGACAAGTTATCTTACATATAAATATAAATATAAATATATATATATATATATATATATATATATATATATAAATGGTTTAAAAAAAGAAAGAAAGCACAATATAGATTTTTATGAAACTGCGTTGTATTAAAATTATTATTATTATTATTAATTTATTAACTTCTAAAGCCGATAGAGAATAGAAATACAAAAGTCTCCAAGAAAGATTGAAATTTCTTTTGTGGGGGTGTGGTTAATCATCCCTAAATTGAGAGCCGACGAAAAGGATGCCATATGTGTCCCAATAACCGGTTGACACATTTAGATGACAAATGACAGGAAGATGCGTGGGCTCCACACTCGTCTTTTCCATTTTGCCTGTGGCCCATACGGCCTCCGCCAGCCTTTTCCACTCCTCAAGTTTAGTTGCTCTCATTGTCAAAAAGGAAACTCCCGTTTTTCCTTTCTCATGCCAAAAAAAAAAAGGAAAAATGTAACATGTTTTTAGGAGCTTAAATGCTTAAGAGTGAGCTTACATAAGAGATGAAGGTATGAAAAAATTGAGAACATTTTCAAATAAAAAGTTAAAATTTTATAATGGATGATCGTTCTATTATGTAAGACGAAGTGTTAAAAAAATATAAAATAATACAAATTTTTAGAATAATTATCCTTTTGAGTTTGGAATCGAAAAGAAGAGACTCTAAACGGTAGATCCATCCTAAAAGGTTCCTCCCTACCAAAAGTAGAGAATTCCATTCACAAAACTCTGACCAAAAGTTGAAGCAAACTTGTCCACCCTATCTTTCCTTTTTGTTCGACTGTCCTGCCTGTTAAGAAGTCAAACGAGAGGGTTGTGTCTCTACCATCCTGTATGCACAAAAAAGAATGCAAACCCTGATTCAAAACTTGATCATTTCTTCACAAACTTATTCCAAGTCCACTGTTTTGATGATCCAATGAGTGTAGCTTTTTGTATGGTACCCTTCAGAGCTTAACTCATTAGAGGGGTAGCAAGCTAGGGTAGCAAGCTGGGGTAGCAAGCTAGAATAGCCCCACATGAAATTCATGGGGAGTGGTCTTATTTAGGAATGGTCCACACGTTCCATATGTTCCAAACGGACGGTGAATGCAAAAGGATTGTGATTGATTCGAAAGTGACCGAAAACCCAAAGTGACTAAGAACAGTGGGCATTGAAAGGGGAAAGCTCCGCCTATGATTCTCGTGATGGAGCATGATCAAAAAAATCCATTACCATAAGACTTATAATCTTTCGCGCACAGAATCTACAGGATATAATGCATTCGAAACATGTCATTAATATGAGATTTATTTTCCGGACGGATAGACAGAACCCATCCTCTCGGTACACCTTGTTAGACCCCCTCTCGGTAATCGCCTATTTGGCTTTTAAATCTGCTTGGTATTCCGCACCCTCATTTGGGTAAGGGCAATATTTGCCTCTCCTTGAAATGCGGAGTCAACCTCCCGTAATAGGAAAGAAAATTTTTGACTGCTCTTGATGAGGAAAAGAATCTCTCAAAATCTAGATTTCCTCAAACGATAATATTTCAAATTTTCGAAAATCTCTCTATAGTCCCCATAGTCTTGAGACATCTTTACAAGAAAACTAGTGTTTTAGCACCCTCAATGAAAACTGGACTCGTACGAGTAATCTATATATTATGTTTGCTCGACCGACCAGATAAGTCCTTGGACCCTCATAACCCACATGAAACACACAAGGGCGCACGGTGCTCTCTCTTTTAGTATGTTCTTTCCCTTTTCAAAAATTGCTCTTCAATTTGAGTATTGGAGTCTCCCTCCAAAGCACTGTCAAGTCTCATCGATCAGGATCTCCAAGCGACTAGTTATCCCATTCTAGTTAATAGAGTCATCATCTGTGGAGCTTAAACCCACATCCAATAGATTAGTGTCGTCAGTGAGAACAAATTATAAAGAATCTCGCTTACTAGCCTATCTTTCCTCATGCCTTTCAAGAGAAAAACCAAAACAGCCTCAAGAGCCGCATCAACAACGGAGCAGCATATTGCCACTCCTACGAATACCGCCTAACTAGTGGTGCCCAACGACCCCATTGAAGTTCCCTTTGCTGCCAATTTACCTGAAGACCAACTACCGGTCGTATGATAGCACCAAAAAACCGATCCCGCCCCCTGCTCCTACCTCTCCAAAGAAAGCACTCGACCCGACATGGTCAGATTTGAATTCAGTTTTCAAGGCATGAGCAAATGATTAGAAGAGCTCAGCCATGTTGTTAGACAAGGAGCCTAGCCCTCCTTGTACGGGTCAAGTTACATACGCCCATGATGGCTCGAACCCAGGGAAAATCGAGAACCTTTGGTGACTTCCCAACATGGGCCAAACAATCTAAGAAAGCAGGTTGAAAAACTCGTGGCGGATGAGCATAGATGTGTCAATGCGAGAAGAGATGAACTTGCCCAACATCTCACCGGTTTATCACCATTCGATTCCAAGGTCTCAATTGAATCAATGCCCAGCGATGTACTTCTCCCCCTATGGAAAGATACGACAGTACCACCGATCCCGAGATCACGTGGCTCACTTTGTGACAGTGATGATTTCGAGAGACATAACAGACGCGGCCATGTGTAAACACTTCCCTATGATCTCGAAGAGCAATGCCCTAACATGGCTCAACTTACTCCCCCTGTTCAGTATCAAAAGCTTTTCTCAGCTTCGACGGCAATTTGAGACTTATTTTGTGATTAGTAGGCGAGCCAAGAGAAAGTGCACGTCCCGCCTTTCACTGCGATAAAGGGACGATGAGCCGCTAAAAGACTTCCTCTACAAGTTCAAAATGGAGATGATGAAGGTTTCGGATTTAGACCATTCTATCGTACTCGCTGCATTGCTTACAGGGCTACGACCGTCAGGGATGAAAACATCCATCACAAAGAATCCTTCGTTCACCATTCAGGAGTTTTATGCATGTGCAGAAAAGTACATTGTTGCTGAGGATGCAGAAGCATTCGACAAGCGATGGAACCGACCAGTTTGAAATGAACGCAACCGATCACCCCAACAGGTCTCACCTAAAAGAGCCCGACAAGGGCCCTTTCAGCAACAAAGGTTTACGAGTTGTACTCCATTGAATGAGACACCGAGTTAAATTTTGTTTCCGATTCAGAATGAACCTTATGTTAGATGGCCTCCTCACTCCATGGAAAACGACTCAAAGAAGGATAAAACACGATATTATCACTTCCATCAAGACTATGACTACCTGATAGACGAGTGTAAGAAACTTAAGGATGAACCCGAGTTTCTTGTCCGAAGTGGTCGACTCCAGAGATTCATAAGTGCAGAGAGGGAATGGCTCCCTCCTCAAGGCTTGCAGGCTATGAGACACGAGAATAACTTGGAGAACTATCGACCCCAAGGAACACCTACAACCGGTCATATAGAGTAATACTAGAAGTGCAAAATGAGTATGATCTTTTAGATCCTTACCTTCCAACCCACATCTTAATAGCATTACATGACCGAGGATATGCACTACCAAATGGAATCAGGTGGATGGTGACCCCAATCTTTCACAAGGTCAAGCCATCAGGCCCCACGTCCAAGGATGACCTTGCTACGCGTTTTGAGAAGCAGCCCAAGAAGAAGAGACCAATGATCGGTTTCAGTGATGATCGCTTGATTGGAGTCGACCCAAATTGACATGATTCCCTTGTTATCATAGCAAAGATTAGACAATATGAAGTGAGGAGAATCTTCTTGGACCAAGGGACTGGATGCAACCTACTTTATTGGGATGCTTTTCAGCATATGGGTTTTACTCAAATGCACTTGCAGCTGCATGCTGGTCCCATTAAAGGACTCTTGGACGAATTGATATATCCCTAAGGCACAATTTCTCTTCTCGTTATTCTTGGTACCCCACCCCATCATGCGACCACTACAACGATGTTCAATGTAGTGAAGTTACCTTCACTTTATAATGTCATCCTAGGACACCTTGACACGAATGCACTAGAGGCACTGTCGAACATGAGACACATGAAGGTTTAGTTTAGGATCTCAACTGGTATCGAAACATTACCCTGTGACCCGAAATTCCCGGCGAACTCTCACAAGTAATCTTGAACCTTTTTCCCTGCCACTATTACTTTCGTATGACTGCTGGCTAAATCTTTTACTCCTCGTTTCATTAATTATATTGTAATTACTTTGCTCATAATGATTTGCTTTGTTAATCTCTTGTGGCGTGTCAAACTCACCAAGTACATTCTAATGAATGAACATACTAACAATAGGGGATGTGTCTCTCCGTCGGATAGGTACGGCCCATCCTAATGAACAACGTGATGATAATAATGGATGCATCTTCCCGTCGAGTAGGTACGACCTATCCTAACGAGCGAATATACCAACAATAAAGGATACGTCTACTTGTCAGGTAGATACAGCCCATCCCAATGAGCAAACGTACTGACAATAGGGATACATCTTACCTTCGAATAGGTATGGCTTATCCTAATGAATGAATGTACCAACAATAAAGAATACGTCTTTCTATCATGTAGGTACTGCCCATTCTAACGTGTGAATGCACCAACAATAATGGATGCGTCTCCTCGTTGGGTGGGTATGACCCATTGTAACGAACGAATATACCGACAATAAGGGATATGTCTCCCCATTAGGTAGGTATATCTCATCCTAACGAATGAACGTATCGACAGTAAGGGATGTGTCTTCTTGATGGGTAGGTATGACCCATTCTATCTCTCGAATGAATAGATTACCAATAAAGGATGCGTCCCCTCGACAGAGTTCTACTTGCTATATGGAATGCATTGAGGACATAAGAACACTTAACCATGGAAAATGCAATGGAGTTCTTCCATTAACTCTCTAGGGGGCTTACAAAAAGAATAACCAACCAGAAGAATACAAAAATGCAGCTAAGGGAGAGAAGAAGACATGAGGTCAGTTTGGGGTACTCAAGGCCTGGCGACCTCAGTGTTCTCATCTACTACTTCTAGAGGAATGTCGTTCATGGGAGCATTCGTGAGCTCACTATCATGCATTTTAGGACTATCTCTTGCCATATCCAGAGGCATAGCTTCGAGAGTCCCACACGATGAAGATCTCCTTGACACAACGAAGGTTCTCATCCCACCTGTGCCGAGCATGCCTATAGTGGTTGATTGTTTTCGTGACAGTCTCACCTAACTCCAGTATGTCCATTCGGTGGCTTATAGGGATCGACCATGCACCTCGACCAGCCTTCTCGTAGTTTGTAGACGCATGTCATGCACCCTTCTCCCTACTTCCAACTTCTCGCATCTCATAGAGAGAACCTCATATTGTCGGAGTGCTACGTTTTGCTCAGCTCTTAGATGCTCTACCTCATCGTCCCAAGCATTCAAAGTGACCGTGAACGCCCTCTCCTCCTCGATCTCTTTCTTCTTCTGAGACAAAACTTCTCGCAACCGAGATATCTTTGCATCCATCTCATCGACCCGGTGCTTCAAATGCTCTATCATTTGTTTCCTTCTTAGTCTCTGAAATTCTGCCAAGATGATAGCCTAAACAAAATGGAAAGAGTTATACATAGATATTAAAAGCAAAGGGGGGCACAACATGATCGTACCATGAGGCCTGAAGACATAATAGCCTCATCACCTTGCTCGAGAGACAACTTGTTCAGCTCCAAGTTAAAATGATGGAAATCCGCTCGTTCTGCTATTTCTTTGCCTTACTACCATGTACGTAACTATAAAAATAGTTTTCCACACTGATAGATATGGTTCTGTGTTCCCCTAATCCACGCCAACTAACGAAGGATGAAACAAGAATAAATGGTTGAAGGGCAACCCTCACGGGTACTTTTTACTTGCCCTTGTCCAATACCAAGGGAATAGTAGAAGAAGGCCCAGTAATAGGCCCTTCGGTCATCTTGGGGGGAACACTTCTTACGTCCTTGACTGTTTCCATCTCTGCTTCCACTCTCCCCTCCTTAGGGCCTTCGAAGGGGCAAACTTCGGTCCCCTTGCCCTCTCCTTCCTCAACATCCACACCAATGGCTTTGACCCACTCCGAGTGCGTTGCCCGAGCCTCGACATGTTCCAAAGCCTCGAATTCAAGGTTTTTGACCTCGGCCGCCCTCAATGTGTCTAAGAATTCTCTCTCTCCGGTTCCCTCATGACCTCACCTGACGAACCAGACCACCAAGTCCTCCTCTTCTTCCGCACCAAAGTTGAGATGGAAGCAGAGTTGGCCCCGACATCAAACATACTCTCCACCTCGGTGGCCCCTTTCTTCAACCCAGGTCTCATCCGTCTGTCCAAAGTGATCACCTAGAGATCTTCTTCCTCAGGAGAGGCTAGAACATCTATTAGATCTTTTTTCCTCTTTTTCACAAGAGGGACCTCTCGATCTTCCTCTTCTCTCCTAGCAACAGGCCTACCAAAGCCAACATCTCATCATCCAATCGGGTCTCCACCCAAATATGTCGATCTTTAGTCTTGCAGAAGCCACCAACCAAGCGAATAATCCCAAATGGTGAAAAGGTTAAGGAGCCTTCGATCCCATATTCGGTTCCCTATCAGCCCTCGAAAGAATAGGCATAAAGTCCTTGTTCAAAAACTCTACAAAAAAATACTACATTAAACTCTTATTAATAGTTTCCTTATATAGAAATCTTAGTCAGAATTTTGCCTCGTCTACAGGTAAAACCACCCTCCGATAGAACCCCGACGGGAGCATCTCTTAAGTCTAAACACATACGCCAAGTGTTGAAATCAAAACAAAGGTGGCAAAAACTCATTAGCGACATAACCGCTGACACTAAGCACCAAGTGCTCAGAATCAATATCATCGAAAAAATATTCTAGCCGACCAGGATTTGACCAATATCGTCCGTGCATGGCACCTTCAGCCCATATTTGACAAACTGCTTATACATCAGAACGTGCATCTCCTATGCCTTGTTGGCTTTATCTTCGTCAGTAGCTAACCAGAGGAGGTAATCATTCCCTAATAATATGTTGCTCTGAACACCTCGAAGTTCCTCCTTTGTCATAGTCCTTCAAATGTCGTTAATACCTGAATAGGCTTGGACGATGAACCCTTGGCCATTTTCGACTCAATTTTTTCTCTAAGAATCACTTAGGGGCTTCAAAGGGGATAATCTGCAAATAACCTTTCTGATGGAAAGTGAAAACTGTCAAAAAACAGATACGATAGTGCATGAACCAATCACACGCCACATCTTATGAAGCACATTGATGAAGGTTCATGGAAACCGAAACAGTATGTGCTACATTTAATGCAGCGTATTAGTGTCTTTTCGAATCCCATTTGTTTAATGCTGCTCCTGAAATCTTTCTTATGGAACGACAACAGGAGTCGGGGGCAAGTGATGGAGCGTGGCCTAAAGGTTCATTGTAACAAGACTTAGAATCTTTCACGTACAGAGTTCACCGGACATAACGCATCCGAAGCATGTCATCAATATGAAATTTATCTCCCAAACGGATAGACACAGCCCATCCTTTTGGTACACCTCGATAGGCCCCCTTTTGGCAATTGCCTGCTTGGCTTTTAAATATGTTTGGTGCTCCACACCATATTTAGATTAAGGGCAATATTCGTCTTCCCTTGAAATGCGGAGTCAACCTCCCGTAATAGTAAAGAAAACTTTTAACGGATTTTGATAAGAAAAAGAATCTCTCAAGATATGAACTTTCTCAAGACATATTTACAAGCAAACTAAGATTTTAATATCTCGAATGCATATGAGACTCATATGAATAATCTTTATATTATCTTTGCTCGACCGACCAGAAAACACATAAGGGCACACAGAGCTCTCTCTTTTAATCTGTTCTTTCCTTTTTTGAAAACTGCTTACTCTTTGATTTGAGCGTCGGAGTCTCATCCGCTGGAGCACTCTTCGGCAGTCATTTGTAAGTCTCATTGATCAGGATCTCCAATCGACCGGTCATCCCATTCAAGTCAATAGAGCCATTGTTTGTGGAGTCTAGACCCACCTCAACACCTCATATTGCACAAGTCCAAGCTATAACTTACAAGGCAAAAGACCACACCTTGGAGCAAAACTTCTGTAACTTTTCTCCAAAGAAAGCTACTTAAATATCAGACCCACACGTTGGTATAAGAGACAAGGGTTTTGGGTAGACGCTCTTTTTCGTACTTTATATATCTCTTTTTTAACATTATAAATTTGATCCTCTCTCTGCTTATGAAAATAGACCACTTACCAGAACCACATGAATCTTGTGTCGCCTTATCCATTCGTGTGCTTGACTCTATTGCTTGAATTTGCATTTTTTTAACGTTTTATTAAGAATTTCATACCGTTTCTTGGTTTGAAAAGGTTAATGATAAATTTGAGTAAATGTTTTAATGTGACACAATATTATTGATGTGAAGATTATTTTTCTTAGGTATGTTTCCATAACTGGTAAAACTTGTGCTATATCAGATTTTGCCTATTTCATCATAAATTTTTTAAACTATTTATTCTTTTTTTTAATGAATCGTCGGAATTCGATAATTATTTTTAAATTGATTAAATTTGATTCAAATTGAATTAAATTCTTAATGGGTAAAGTTTTTCTTTATTTTTTATATATATAATTTGAATTTAAAAATTTTATTTAAGAATTATGATTGTCCGATCAGTAGGTAGGTATTTATTCCCCGTGGTCATAAAGATTGTCCCGTGGGATTTGCTTCACTAAACTAGGATTGGCTCCATTTGAGAGCGCGGAAAGTCACATGTAACATCTTACCCTTAGAGCCTTGTTCTTTTTGTTTGGAAAATTCCGAAAGCAAAACCATTTGAAGGTGCCAATTCTGTCATTGGGAATTTTGGACTCTGTCACACATTGAAAGGCGGGTCTTTCCAATCTCCCTATTGCCCAGCCCAGTAGATTGTGACAACTAGCCCTCTTAGTCGATTTTTTTTTTTTTTTTTGGGTAAAGTCCCTCTTAGTCGATGAGCATCGACTTTCTCTCCATTTCCAAATTGCAAAATCTAATGTCCATATCAGTGCGATTGCATGGTCGGTTGATGTATTTAAGCATAGTATTAGATTCTTTAATTAAGATCTCAAGTATAATTCATGATTTAGACATGAAATAAATTACATTAAAAGAATAATTCTCTAAATATGTCATTATAAGTTTTAAATCAGAATAATCAAAATATCATTTTAAAATATCGATCGATATAATATTATAAAAAATTCAATTACAATTTCAAATAAAAAGAGAGTTTTGGTGGGGCGGGGGGGGGGGGGGGAGACAAATGAGCCCGAATGGTGCAATTCACGGGCTTAATTAATCAGGAGATGCCAAAAGTATAGCCTTAGAAACACCGATTATGTTGGGAAATTTCAGGATCTAGAATGAACGATAAAGTTGTAAACTATTGAAGTTGGTGTTGACTTGTATAATATCCATTCAATTAGCAAAATCTAAGTATTTTAGGCATACCTTAACCATTGTCAAATGGACCAAATAAATGATACACTAAATGAATTAATGTCCTATAAATCTAGTGACTGGATACTATTTTTTTTTTAATTAAAATTTCGAGTTCAAATTTTAAAAGTGAAAAAATAAATATTGAAAGTGTCGGTCCTTAAATTGGTCTCACAGCTATTCAAATCGAATTAATCGAGTTATGGTATATCAATGGTCAAGTACTAAAAAAATGATACACTAAATGAACTAAACATCACATGGTACTTCAAATCAGTATATTTCAAATAAGTATATTTACACTAATTTTTAATTAAATTATTAACATATTTTTATCAAGTTAAACAATTATTTAATTAAAAACTGGATTTGATCCATCTTTCACTTGATTTTTTACCAATACTCAATCCTGTTGGGTTACTATTACAGTAGCTGTGCATGACAATTGGTCCTGGGACCAAACTAAATGGTGTTTGATGAATGAGTTATGTACCATCAACATACCCAATTTTTGGGAAAATGACTGTTTCATATGTTATGTGCTCTTCAAGCTTAGCATAAGCCCAGGAAGATTAACAAATGAAGCACAAAATCACAAGTCCATTTTTTTGTGCTGGCACTATGAAATTTTCAGGGTTTCTTTTGCTTAGGACATGCAGCTACTACTGCAACTTGCAGGTAGTCGTTTGACAGGGAAATGACCAACTTCAGAAGGTCATACATAACTACAAACGTACAAAGGTATTCATGGTTTTATAAAAGAACACCAACGTTGGTGGTGTGAACCTTGATTCACGTACAAGACTTTGTTTCTTATTACTTCATACGACCAGGGGAAAATTACTTGCTAGTTGAGACAGCTTACATACACTCGACACTTAAAAAAGGTAAACTAGTTTACATAACAGAACATGCATTTGGATTCTCATCACTGAAAAATTGAGGGGCATATGAGTATTCCAAGTAATACTTAGGAGGCCAATATTCAATTCTTTTGGCTTCAATCTTGGTCTCATCCTCTGCTTTGCTTTTTTCTCCCTCCTGATTTTCTCCTTTCTCTTCTTTCTTCTCTTCTTTTTTTTCTTCCTCCTTTTCTTCGGGCACTATCAAGGCCTGCTTTCTGGTTTTCTTGTAAACATCATTGACTAGCTTGGCTGGATCCACAACCCCTTTTACCGTTACTTGATCATTAGCCAAGTCTGTTTCCACTGATTCCACACCTGTGACATATTTGCTAGCGGCTCTTAATTAGTTCCATAAGGGACCAGTACAACTAACAAGGACCCTATGATGCAAGTTTTGGAAATTTCGAACATGTCAATGTATCTAGTTGCCTTTGGAATTCCTAACTTTAGAAAAGGTAGCAATGCTAGCTGTCCCTCCTAATGAAATTAATTATGGCAATTTCGGCTATGCGATTAAGCCACAAATTAGGGTAGATGTGGGCACATTGTGTCTTCTTTTCATGTTTACCTAAAAAGACTTAATGTGACTTCGTTTTCTTCGGTGATGAGTACCAATAAAGATGTGCCTTGGTATGTCCAATGGTAGATGAGGATTTAAGGATATACCTTGAATCTTTCCGATTCGCTTCTGCAAAACTTGAGCACATGCCTCACAGTGCATCCTAACCTTCAAAACTACAGTCACAACTGCAGGAGGCTGCCAAGATAAAATCATAATTGAATCTATGATCACATATAAATATTCCTGCCAATGTCATCCATTGAAAATTATCGACCGCATGATGACAAATAAATATTTAGTTCTTAATGATGTTATGGACTCATAAATACTTTCGTCTGAAGAAAATGACTCCACTCATCAAATGTCCTAGGATGCCCACCCCCCAAAAAGAAATCTTTACCGAAGGCTGACGAAAGAAAGAAGCAAGCAGTAGGACTAGGATGAGACGGACAGGCATGTATATCTCTAAGGCCATACTTTGTTGTTATAGACCAGATATTTTATTGTTCCACGAATATGGATATTAACGAAGATGGTAAAAAGCTTTACTGCTACAAATAGGAAAGTATATTTGAAGTTGAATCTAATCCAATCAAAGTAAATGATAATGACAATTGATCCACTCCAAGATAGGGCTAACAAGTAAAAAGCTCGAGAAAAAAGCGTAAGGATTTGAATTGGCTGCACAATTAGCAATGAGAAAGCCAAAAAAGACAATGTTGAGATTACTATTTCATATTAGTCACCTAGTTTTAAATTGTTATCTTTTTTGTTTTTTAGGAGTGGTAAGAAAAGTGAACCCGTGACATGACATATGGGGTTGGTTTTGGCAGTGCGGTGGGGGTGCAGTAACCTCAAGTGGGGAGTGGAGAGGGGCTGTGTGGGGTCAATAGACTATCCCTTAGCTTAATAATAACAAGTGTTAAATTTCACCTAGTAATATGTGCCTATGGGTGTCGCGTTTGTAACCTTTTTTTTTAATGTTTGCTTTTTCTGTTTTTTTCCTTAAAAACATTTCTTCAGAACATGTTTTGTTGCTTTCATGTCAGCGCAAAATTAGCAGTCTCGAACACACAGACAAAGCGTGTGATTTCAAATTTTACTACGCCCAAAATTAGATGCGCAATCACCCACTGTTACCTTTTTTTTTTTTACCTCTTCTTTCTTTTCTTCTTCTTTTTGTTCTTTGGGCTCCTCTTTGCTCTCTTCCGGTGGCTTGGGCAGTGGTGAAATTATCTCAACTTTTCTGCCACTTTTCTTTTGAATCCTCTCGCACACCTTTATGGGGTCGGCAGTCTTACCCTTCACCACCACTTTGCTGGCTTTACAATCTGTTGTTACATCTTCCACTCCTACATACATTTAAAAAGCACTATTAATGTTAACAAAACATAAGACACACACTAAGCCATCTTATGTCAGTATTTGTTTTAAATATGAACTTGTTATATGTGAAAAAAAGGCAAGAATATTCAAAGCACAGTCTGTTTAGTACTATTGCGCATGGCTTGTCAAAAATCCTCTCTCTTTCATCATGTTTAATGGGAAAGATAAGGAAATAGAGTACGGGTTGTAAGAAAGAAAATTAGGTACCTTGGAAGCCTTTCAAGGCTCTAGCAACCTTCCTAGCACAAGCCTCACAATGCATATCAACCTTGAGCACTATTTCTTGAGGCTCTTCTTTCTTTTCTTCTTTATTCTCTTCTTTCTTCTTCTCATCTTCTTTCTTTGTTTCCTTCTTCTCTTCCTCTTTCTTCTCCTTTAACCACAAGAACAAGAAGAATCAACTCAGTTTAATCATAAAATTCCAAGCAACCCACCTTCTGTCATCCCAAAAAGAAATTACTAGACCAATAGACAAACTTTGATGAACCCCAAAATATAAAAACAAAAAATAAAAGCAATCCCACAAAAACATTAGACTTACTTCACCCATCTCCGCGGATACTTTCAAAGTACAACCTTAAACAGCTTAGTAATGCGATTTTACAAATGTTTTATGTTACGATGAAGAGCAATGAACACACACACACTCTCTCTCTCTCTCTCTCTCTCTCTCTCTCTCTCTCTCTGTGCAACCTATGTACCAGTGTGAGGGAGAAGTCCATTTATGTAACGTGGGGGGTGAGGTGGGGTGATTCTGAAAGTCTGACGTGGAATGCTTTAATGCATGGCGGACAATACGTCCTACAGCTGAGTCAGCATCACATAAGCATTGGCCTCCTTAAGAAAATTGACTTCAATGCATTATCTTGTATTAGTAATATATATATATATATATATATATTTTTTTTCAATTTTTGAATACAAGGGACAAATCCATCATTTGATTTCCCTCCTTGGGTGCTGGCCTGCTGGGATCTTCAGTGATCTTTCTCATCATGGGCTTATCCATTTTTTTTCTGTTATTTTAAATAACTAAAGTGCGACCCCAAAGCCGAAATCATGGGTTTATCTATACAATATGTTTACTACATCATGCGCAGGATTTGTATCACACACACACACACAAAAAAAAAAGATGAGTACCTTTTATCTCTCCCCTCAAAAATAAAAAAATAAAATTAAAGAAAAATTATGATGTTAGTAATACATTGGAAAACAAATGTGGAACTTACCCAATGAAAGTTCCAATGTTTTCTTTTTAGCCTCATTTGCGACTACCTTTCAACTAAAAATTGATCCACTCCAAATTAAAGATCATCCGGTTGAATCGAGATGGATCTGTTCATGATTGGGACCTTTAGCTAATCCAGTGCAAAAGAAGAAAATTTGAGGTGCTAAAGTTGTCCTAAAAAAGGACCATATGATTTAGGAAGGAATAAACTTATTTTCAGGATGCAGATAACTTTCTCAGCTGGAGGGATAGGTTTAGAGTAGCATTGTAACTAAGCTAACTTAAACCATACATGATTTATATGACTTTTTTATTGCTTACTCAAAAATATATGATCATGCATAATAAATGTTTTAATCAATAAATAATGCACCATAGTTGTACATTTGATATGCATTAACTTTAGTAATACCAAGTTGATCCCTTGACTGACTATTAATATTTTTTAAACAAATTTTTATATTTGAGTACTGTGTATTAAGAAAACAGATATTGCGAGTGTCAAATTTGTCTTGAACCGAATTTAGTCGGATCCAATATGATTATCAAATATCGATAATTTATAATATATATATATATATATATATATATATATATATATATGTTAACTTTAATAGGTAGGTATAGCATTACTCTTACAAATTTGTCCAAGTAATCCTTGCCATGATTTAGGACGGATCAGGTTTTAAAATTGCAGCCCCTGGTTTAGGGGCTAGAAAGAGAACCTGAATCAAAACTGTCGCTGGCAAGTTTGATTCTGGGCGAGTTCCTTTTTATTTTTTTCTTGCAAAAGGATTATAAGAAAGGATAAAAAAATATTTTATTCCATAACTGTTTTCAAAATATACCAAAAAAGGGTACTAAGAAAGGATTTTGAGTTTGGAGGAGTATTTTGGTCCTTAACATAAAAGGCATTGTAGTGTAGTGTAGTTGCTTTCCAAAAAATGCCCAAGTAAACTACCATTTATTGGCTAGTTTCAGGGGCATTTTTCATAATTTTGCTAGAATCTAGCCTTGCCCATTGTTCCTTTCTTATGATTCTTTGCGGTTTGGAAGCTTGAATTATTCTGGTGCAAGATTTATATATGCCGGTACTTGGGGAGGTGAACCCGAACTCTTAGTCCCAGTTCAGGTTTAGAATTGAGACCCGACCCTCCTAGTTTTGATTCATTCAAATCTGGTTTTCAAATATAATTCCCTTACAACCAAAGATAATCTTTTCTTTCGTTGAGCTAAAGGGGATTTTGAGAAGAGACTGACAAGGGGGGCCAAGAGGGAGGGAAGTTCTAGTACCTCCTTGCCTGAAGACTCCTACCGACTGAATTTAACTTGTAATGCAAATGTGACTTGGTCTCATTTAATTAATAAAATAAAAAAATTATTTGAGCTCCAAAAAGCAGTTGTTTAGTTAGGTATTCGTAATGATTTTGTCAAAAGGCATTTGTAACGTGGACGGTGGATAAAGAGTTTAGGCGCCAACATGCTTATTACAGCACAATGATGGTGATGGAAGAGGGTGTTTGATCAAATCTCATCGAGCCCAGTATGTACGTATGAGGGTGCAAAGGCCCCGAACGCAGACGTGTGAATTATGGGTTGGGATGGACCCCAGGGTTGTTTTGATTCCAAAGCCCTGGAGTCTCAAGGAATGGTCGGTTTTGGTAAGGCTATCAGGATCTTGAAAAAAGGCAGGGCTGGAATCACATTGGGACCCATTTCCCCACCAGCCATATAGATGCTGACATCTTTTAATGATAAGCATTATCACCATCAACCTCTGGCCCGCAGTTGAAATGAAAGTGGTAAAGGAAAAAGCAAGAAAAGGATAAAAGAAGGGTGATTGGTTTTCTTCTGTCTTCAAGCACACAAGTGGACACAAGAATCTCAATGGGGTTTACAATTTTTAGCATCATATTTCTTCCCTAGTCTAGAAAAAAATTCACCTCAGCAACTGTGGGGAAAATTATTAAAAACAATCATTAAATGCCACATATGTTAGTGGTCCAAGCCAAGGAATATTGAGGGAAAACAATCATCACAGTGGAAAGCTTGTAAAATGAAAATTTTTTATGTAACCCATTCTCACATTAATGACACAATAAAAATTTGTTTAATTTGGAAACTTGAGCACTAAATTTATATATAATTTTAAAAAATTATAATCTTAAATACTTTTTCTTTAACGTAGGTTTTGTAAAAATTATAAAAATATACATACTCATAAAAATTTGAGTACGAGACTTTGAAAAAGACACTTGAACAATAATTTTTTACCACTCAAATATTCGTACAAGGATGATAGTTAAGTGTCTCGTTGTAAGAGCATCCGATTAATAAAGAGCTAATATTTAAGTGTTTTTCTTAAGATATCGTGTTTGAATTCTTCTGAATACGTATATTTTTATGATTTTTAGAAAGAAAAAATAAGTATTTGAGATTATAATCTCAGATACCGATACCGATAGCCTGTTAAAAATTTTAACATGTCCCTTTAAATTAAATTTATAAACCAAGAAACATGATCTCTTATATATATATTTTTGGTTTTGCCCTTATAAGCAATCCACCATAAGATCAGGAGTTGGTGATTTTTAACATGACTGCATAATAAAATTAGTTGGGCTGCAAGTGGGTTCCTGCAATATGTACAAAGTAAAATCAGCAGAAGCAGACATCAATACCACCAAAAAAAAAAGACCACTTGGCGGTCGACCCACAGAAAAGAAGAGGAAAAGAGCAAAAAAAAAAAAAAAAAAAAAAAAAATCAAAACAGATAGGATCGGAGTTGATAAAATTTGCATACAAAAGATGATAGAAGGAGGTTACATTTCCC
Organism: Dillenia suffruticosa; assembly: GCA_033439265.1. NCBI lineage: Eukaryota > Viridiplantae > Streptophyta > Magnoliopsida > Dilleniales > Dilleniaceae > Dillenia > Dillenia suffruticosa. The sequence goes on along the minus strand of JAVTVX010000012.1, from coordinate 37,281,589 downwards.
GTGGAGATTACAAAGATGACCCTGAGGATTGAACAGGGGAATCCAGAAAGCCAAGAGCAATAAGTTCCTCAAAGAGGACAATAAATTTTTTTTTCCTTCCCGGTTTATACTGTATATTAGAGCAAACAAATAGAAATGTGGACCCGAGAAAATTGAAAATGCTACAGACAGAAGACTGACCATACAGAAATCATATTAACTCCTCTCATCTATTTATAGTACAAAATGGTAGTTGTAGTTTGGTTGGCAGCTGAGGAGGCTTGCACCTGACCTAACCAAGAAGGAACCCTTCCCCTATTCATCCATATAGTTTTGCAAAGATTCTATAGTACTTATGAGTATGAATATATGTTTTTGAGTGATAACCTTAATCTTAGCGTGGTATCAGTAGCAACTGAAAATTTAACTTATAACAACACTTGAGTGATAATTTTAAGCATTTCTATAATAAAATTAAGCCATCAAATGATAATTATAGGCCTTTGGTGACAACATTAGAAAATTACGAGAGAGCTTTAAACCAACCCATGGTAATCTATGGGTATGAATATCCATGGGAATCCTAAAACAATCCTGAGGGCAAATTTCGTGTTTGCCTCATTTAAAGATTGGACAAAATAGTACTTCTTTTATATGATTACAGAAATACGCGACCATTGTCATTCAGGCTTGCAATGAGCAAAATAATAACACACTTGCAATAGCTATTAAACAATAACACCGGAACATGCAAGCAAGGAGAATAGTATTTTATATTAAATATGGGATCAACTCAGTAGCCAAATGGAGGAGTTTAGATCTTTCACCTTATACAAATGAATAGGGATGAGGTTGGTTTGTCAATGCGAGAAACTCAAGTTGATTTCTAAGAAGAGCTTTGCTTACAAATCATTTCAAAGTTGGGAACTAAACTCGACAAAGTTCCCGAATGCAGGAGTTGAGATTTATGATGTAATTAACACAACTAGCACGATTTAGTAAACTATACACTGGAACAAGCTATGGCCATACATTTCCTCTTTTGCTGGTGAAAAAAGTTGTGCACGCAGTGTTGCTACTTCTTTACGTTACCTTGAGAGCCTCAATCTGCTATAGAATGTTCTGTTTGAGTTATAATAATTGCTCTTTCGGCAAGTCTGTCACTATAAGCTATGACGATACCAGGGTCTAGTAACATTGGGTTGCCTATCTTTAATACATATTGGAACGAAAAAAAGGGCAGGCAATGAGACATTTGCATTGTTCGTCTATTACTTAGTTGCAGCCAGTACCCTTAAGTGTAAGGTTGCCGTACCGTGGTTGTTGAAACTTTAAGTTATTTGATGTCCCAAGTTCAGAACACCAATTATACTTTCGCTAGGCTTGTGCAGTCTGCTCGTTCATTTTTTTTTTTTTTTTTTTTAGTATTAGATATCTGGAATTCTGTTTCGAAACTTACAATGGCTCATTTAAGGAGCTACCCTCCTAACGTAATTTTTTCCATACCTAATCCACAAGTCAAAATCAAGAACTTGATTAAGAGATTTAACACCACATTCCACTAAATCAACTGTCCGTTGTTTAGTCTTCTCGTTCATGCATGCATGAACATGATCAGAACAATCTCTATACAATAGAATACAAGCAGGGGGTGGGGGGGGTTTGGAGGACATCAAGAGTATAATCAACTTGGATTTGGATTGGTTTATACGGAATGAATTGAACCGTAAATGAAGTCTCAAACATGTTCGCAGTGATAAAAAAGATTTTTCTTTTGTTGGAAGAAAGGAACGACGTGAGATAAGAGATCTTAAAGACAACTTGCCTGTAACTGTATGAGCATCCAATGACGTAAAACTGAGGGCAGAGTGATGGAGAGCATAGTCCTATATGATGCACAAACATGTAAAACTTGGACCCAAATCTATGTCAACATTTTAGAGGAAGATGCAGCCCTTGGAACTTATCTGCCCTAGCCAATCTTGGTTGTTACCTACCAATTTTAATGAAAGACCCCATATATCATCATGAGCTCCATGGCACCTACATATTTTGGATATGAATGTTTCTGTTTCTTAGGCGACAAATATCAACTAAAAACAAGGCATTTGTTCAGAAGGTGGACAGTGGACCTGAGCAAATGGATCAAAGGCCATTGAGAGCCCAAGAAGCCCAAACACGAATCGACTAAGCAACTCAAAAATCGCAGAGCCCGTGATGATATTATTGAGGCTCGCTTGGGCTGTTACATTATCCGTACATTGAGAATTTGTTATTGTGGGCCAGACCGATGTTACCATGAAGAGAGAGCATCTATTATTACTTTTTAGTGTTTGCCTTTTTTTTTTTCTTTACGTTGCTAAAAGTGTGTAGGGTAGTACATTCGGCAAGCTTTATGAGCTGTTGAAAAGTAACGTACTCAAGAGGGTTTTGTCAAACTTAACACTGATGGTACTGTATCTCAAACCTCTGGAAAGGCCTTGCAGGAGGAATTTTCAGAAGTCATGAAGGGGAGTGGATTGCTGGTTTTAGGGTGCATATTGGTAGGACCGGGGTGCTTTCAGCGGAGCTCTGGGGTCTCAGGGAAGGTCTCCACATGGCGAGAAGATTGGGCTTTAGCCATCTAGAGGTGGAGTCTGACTCTTCTATCTTAGTGAGCCTCCTCACCAACGATTTGGACCCCAACCATCCTCTTTTCTACATCCTTCAAGAATGTGCTGAGCTGCTGAAGGATCTGAATGTTGAATCTGTCTCTCATGTGCTTAGGGAAGCTAATGCCTGTGCTGATCATTTGGTTCAGCTGGCTCAGTCGAACGTCGAAGGTTTCTTGGAGCTGAAGGATCCTCCCTTGTCTCTAAGTCGTTTCTTATGGGAGGACCGTATGGTCATGGAAAGGAATAGAGAGGCCTCCTCCTCTCGCGGTTAGGCTGTGTGTTCTTGCGGTGTGCTTTTCCTTTTCCCGGTACCAAAAAAAAAAAAAAAGAAAAGTAATGTTCAAGGAAGGAGATGCTTGCCACTGAAATTTGTACGCAACATTTACAAATACACTTGATATAGCTACGAAAATTTTTAATCATCACACTGAGCATCTTCAATCAAATCTTGGCTTTTTTAAGATAGGGAGGGAAGGATCTATTACTGGGGAGGGCTCTTTTATAAAGACACTATTGCCTTACGAGAATTTGATCGATGGGTCTTTCTCGCATGTTCTTTTGCAGAAACTAATTTAGTCTAAAAAGTAAAATTTATATTGGCCTGCATATGAGTAGATAGATGAATCTCAAGAGGGTAATCTTCATACGTGATTGGATAATTACTAAAGCTAACATTGATCAATGAATTTTGGTTGTAATGCTCTGTCTCTATCATTAGGTTGGTGTATTGTATCCCCCTCCCCCCCCCCCCCCCCCCGGCCCGGGGGGGTTGCGGTAGCCATTCTTGCATTCTTTTTTATGACCCTTTCAGGATTGAGAATCATTCTCAGCATGCTAATGGGTGACAACATCACCAAAAGTGGAGTATTTTATTAGTGGATCTAAAGTTGGCGCACCATTTTTTTTTTTTTTTTTATATATATAACTTGTTGATTAAGCTATTAACAGTTAGTTTGCTAGTAATTAGTCTGTTAATCCTTTTGATTAGTAGAGATTTAATGAGGTATATAAATAGCATACAACACTTGAAATAGAAGGTTAGACTAATAAAGTCCTTTTAGCTTCTTCCTCTTGAAATTGTTTCAGAATCATAATTGGTTAGTCTTGGCTCCAAGGCAACAACAAGCCTGTTTCGCACTAAATGAAACCCCATAAACAAACCCGAACCCTTGCCAACAACCCGCTTTCCGACCGTCAATTGTACAAAGTTAAAGGTAACCTTCAAGTGTCCGAACCTTAATCATGAAGGAATCTAAGTTTACTTAAAAAATTAATAACAGGTAATGGTTAGTTTGGGGGACGAGGTAAAAGAATTTATAAATCACTATTTAGTTGATTCTATATTAATTGATTGAATATTGATATTATTTAATTAAAATTTTAAATTTAAATATTATATATATAAAAAAATAAATATGAAAATAGTTTCATCCTTTAAGATCTAACCCGTTTTATTGAGAATACGAAAAAAGAGCGGTGTTACTTTATTAATGAAAAGGTAACGGGGAAGGTTTGCTGCCCAATTTCAAATGTGTGGACAAATTAAGAAAAATTGAGGGGCTGGGCCAGGGATGAGATTAAAAGGATAAAGATGGTAAGAAATGCCCACAAAACCCTAATCGAAATTGGGCGGCTGTCAATCACTCCCTAACCCAGTCTGCCAAACTACTCTCATTAGGACAAAACAGCGTACCCTACCCGGCGAGGAAGGTTGCTTTCATAATTGGTTCAATTCAACTCGCTTACGTCGTGGATACCCGCTCCTGGTCCTCTCTAGCCGACAATCTTCCCACTAATTGTACTTCGCAGCCGCATCATCTTTTCACAGTTTTAGCCTCCACGTGGCCAGATCACAACGATGAATCATGATTTGGGAATTTTAAGAATGGGTTATTGTTAGTTTCAAGGTATTGGGACACGTGGACGGTCGTCATGTGGGGGTGCAGTGGGTGCCTTCAAGCGAAATTTAGAGGAGTAAGAGAGGAGGGTGAGATGTGGCAATCAAAACCCCATCACATGCATTTGGAAGACAATGAATGAAACTTTGAGAGAGAGAGAGAGAGAGAGAGAGAGAGAGAGAGAGAGAGAGAGAGAGCGAGAGAGGAGTAGAGAGTCAGCAATCGACAGCAACACCATTTGTTGTAACGACATCAATAGATGGGGATCCCACCCGATGATTTCAACGTCGTTACACGACGTGGTACAAAATCATTGGATCTCTACCCCGTACCAAAATTAAAATTAAATTAAATAAACTCTCTCAGACCGCTTGGCACTTTTTTTCTTCTTTAAAGAGGCTTTTCCAACAAGACCTTCTCAAGCTCGCACGCTCGCTCTCTCTCTCTCGGGTCAGTTGATATCGGTCGTCTTCACACAAACCATCTTGGGGGAAAAATCATTCTTCTCTGATCTCATCACTCGCTTGCTACTATGGCGCAGGTATTTTCATCACAAAATTCGTATCTCTCATTTTTGTTTGAAAAAACTTTAATGGTTGTGCTTTCTTTTTTCCTCTTTCTTTTTTCTTTTTAGTGCTTGATTTAATGTTTCTTAATTATCCACTCTTACCAATTGTCCATTTTTCTAGATCACAAAAATTTTCTCTACTTTTTTAATTTGGTGATGCCCTTTTCTTTCCTTCTCTTTTCCTCTCCAATAATAGTCACTTTGAATTTTTATTTTTTGATAATAATTTGGATATTTGGTTTTGTTTTTCAGGAGGTAAAAATGGTTCTAAATGTTGACCTACAATGCAGAAAATGCTACAAGAAGGTCAAAAAAGTACTCTGTAAATTTCCTCGTTAGTCTCTCTCTCTCTCTCTCTCTCTAACATTTGATATAATAGCCAAATTCCCCTATGCAATCACATGAATTTCCACTGTTCCATATTAGTATTATGCTAGCAAATGGAGAAGAAACTAAGTTGATTTTTGATGTTTAATGTTTGTGAACAAGAGAAATCACGGACCAGGAGTACAATGAAAAGGCCAACAAGGTTACGATCAAGGTCAGCAGTTGCAACCCAGAAAAAATGAGGGACAAAATTTGCTGCAAAGGTGGGAAATCAATCAAGAGCATCGAAATAGTCAAGCCACCACCCCCAAAGCCCAAAGAGCCCGAGAAGCCTAAACCACCACCCAAGGAGCCCGAGAAACCTAAACAACCCGAAAAGCCGAAAGAGCCTGAGAAGCCCAAAGAACCGGAAAAACCCAAAGCGCCCCCGAAGGAGCCTGAGAAGCCCAAAGAACCGGAAAAACCCAAGGCGCCCGAAAAGCCCAAAGAACCCGAAAAGCCCAAACAACCCGAACCAGTTCCGGTCCCCGTAATTCCGGTTCAATGTTACCCGCCAGTGGCTTACCCGAGGGGCTGTTGCTGCATTGACTGCTGTGAGGGCCGTGGAACGGGCCCTTGCTTTCAAGGCTGCGGTAGGCCACCGTACCCACCACCACCATGTTATGATGGGTGTTATGGGTATTATGGTGGTGGGAGGAGAAGCTATTATGGGTCAAGATGTTGTGATTATTTTAGTGAAGAGAATCCTGCATCATGCACTGTCATGTAGAATGATAATGCAGGGTCCTTATCTTCATCATCATCATCATCATCATCATCATCATCATCATCATCATCATCATCATCATCATCATCATCCCTTTACTTGTTGGTAGAATGTCTCATTCAGCTCCCTTGGATGCAATTGTGTTTGTGTTTGTATCTCTTTCTTTAATACATTTGGAGTGATCTACAGGGGAATAAGATGATTATAGAGTTGGTGGGGTTGTTGATTAATAGAAAATTAATAAAAGTATATGAAACGTTTGTTGAATCCTTTGGATGCCATGAGCAATGTGTTAATTAATAATAAAATGACCACTGTATTATGGACGTTTCTAAGGTGGGTGATGTACTCTCTTGTTTCCAATAATATTCCTATTCATCGATTTGCACTTTTATTCTCTTTTTCAGTGCATAAATTTGATTTAACTTGTTCCATTAATGTCAAATGACATAGACAATTTGATCACAGATATTTGTTTTAATCAATTTAAATATATATTTAATTAAACATACGATTCATTTAGACGAAGAAAGAATTAGTATGGTCTAGGTAATAATAAAATGCATATGGGCATCTTGGAGCTGATGGGTACATGATGATAGTGATGCTCGATGGAGAAAGCCAATGATGCAACAATTGGGAAAAAGGGTTGAGAAAGAAAGAAAATGAAGAGATCAATCCAAAGCCCCTAATAATTGCTCTAAAACAAGTGGAGATCAGTGGCTCACAGCTCATATATAACCTGAATCAATATAATAATTGCGCGGATGGATACTAAATTTTTTTAATCAAAATTTTGAATTTAATTTTTAAAATTTTATAAAAAATATTAGGAAAGTCGATTTTTAAATTAGAACTCAGTATTTGAATCATATTAATTAGATAACTTAAATATCAATCGATCAAAAGGAAAAAAATAAAAAATAAAACAAAACAAAAAAACAAACAAACGGCACCTTGCCAATCCGACCATATGTCTTAACATTTGTATGCTCACAAGTCCAACTCATGTCACACCACAAGACACCCTTGCACCCATATTATTATCAACTCATGTTTACGAGATACCTTTATAAACGCATTTCATATAGTTGTAATTCAATTAATTATTATTCCGTTTGAAAATATGAATCACTTATAGTATTAATTTTAGTAATATTCATGGTTAAAACTTAATAATTGCCTAAAGTTGAATACCTTAGTTAGTGACTGTGGGCAATGGTCCTTGATCTCATGACTTAAAGCCAATAGTGGAATTATATACAAGAAGGTTTGTGTTTGCTTGCCGAAAAATTTCTCTCTCTTTTTTTTTTTACCTAAAATATGTAATTCCTTAATAAAAGTTTATTTTTTAGGATTTTCAGTTGTTTGAATTGTCCCCTACCCTGCCCTACAATTTTCTTAGAGGATCATTTCCCTTCAATGTTTTGAAAGATTTTTGGATTGGGAATTTCTTTGATTGCCAACTTTGGCTCATTTGTTGTTATAGGAAATTTTCAACTTTTCTCGAAATTATTTTTATCAATTTATCGATATTTAAAAAAAATAAAAGGAAAATATTATGTTTTTTAGGATAACAAATAGAACCAAAGCCAACATTCAATTTGAGTACAATCTTTTTGAGCGAATGGATATGGATAAGGTATGTGTGTGTAATGGAAAGGGCACGGGCGGGCGTATCATGAAGAAAGAAACAAAGAGTGAATGTGCTTCGGTTCAAATGGCACATTCTTTCTCTCCATGTAATATGCTTGAATTCGAAGAATTCGAATCTTCATGTATGTACCAAAAAAAATGAAGAAAGAAACAAAGAAAAGATGATAGAAAAAGATATTTAATTTTCTAAGTTATGGTTTTATTAAAAAAAAAAAAAACAATTGAATTATGAACGGAAAAGAAGTCTCTTGCCCTTCTTTTTTTAATTTTCCATTATAACTGAGAATGATATCTTGGTGATAATGGAGACTATGAAGCATTTGTTGAGGTTTGCTTTCTTTGCAAGAGACATACTCTCTTTATGTGCGGGTAAGATGTCTCTTGCCCTTCTTTCTTGTGTTTCCTTTTTCAGGATTATGGCTCCTCACCTTAGTCATTATGTTATGAGTATTACCTTTGATTGTAACAACATTAAAGCATTGAAGATTTGGCTGAATTAGTTTGGTGTGCAATGATCTTCCCTAATGATCATATTTTTGGTTGTTTGCATGCACATCCCTTAAACCAGTCTACGCAAGTGAAAATTTCCATCACCATCATCAGATCACGTGAGGAGGGATTATTCGACACCAGTATAAATACTAAAATATTTATAACAATTTTAATTAATTACAGCTACTGCAAAAGTAAACTCACGTCTCTCTCTCTCTCTCTCTCTCTCTCTCTCTCTCTCTCTCTCTCTCTCTCTCTCTCTCTCCAACCTCCTCATAAGAGTCGAAAGATAAAAAGTAACCCAAGCCCCAATAACAACAAATATGACTCAACCCTTTCAGGAATCCACTCAGAGAAATTTTAGTCACAAAGTGAACAACTTGATTAAGAGTCATGATTGAATTACATTTCTGAAAAAAAATCAAAAGTTGCTTACATCAATAACAAGACCCTTATTTTATAATAACAGCTAATGACTTTTCTAGACAATTTGTTCAACTTCTCCATTACGTATTGATAACACCTAATAATTTTCCTAGCTAGGGGACTCCAACTGCTTATTGTATTGGATACTAGACTCACCTTTTGTTTTGTTTTATTGCCTATATTTAATGTAAAAAAAAAAAAAAAACAAAAATCAGCCCTGCCACATGACCCCTAGAATTCTTCATCATTCTCCCCTGGTTGGAAGAGACTTGTCCTCAAGTTGGACTCTTCGTTTTCCCTGACGTAAGGTGATAAGTCGGACACGTTGAAGGTTGTTGAAACTCCATAGTCTTCTGGTAAATCAACCTTGTATGCATTTTCTTCGATTGGACCATCAACCCTTGGTTTGAGCTTTCCAAATCGTTCAGGTACAAAACATTCCTTGCGAAGATGTATCCACACCAAATCTCCTTTTTTTAAGTATGCGGGCTTTCAAAATTGATCGGCTTGTTTCTTATATTTTTCATTTTGCTGATGTTTCTTCTTGCGAACCTCCTCATGCAAGTGTTCAATCTGTTTTACCCTTTCTTCAGCATCACTACTGTATGAGTGATTAATTGTAATAGGAACAAGGTCCAGTGGGCCATATACAACTTTGAATGAAGTTTTTCTCATAGTTTTTCTTTATGATTGGTTGTAAGCGAACTCTGCTTGAGATAATAAGAGAGAGATCCCATTGACGAATATTCTTTTGCACCTAGGATTTTAATAAATTTCTCAAACTCCGGTTGACAATCTCAATTTGACCCTTGGTATGTGGATGATGAGAGGAATTGAATTAAAAAGTAGTTCCAAGCTTTCTCCCAAGGTTTGGCTCATGAATTTTGAATCACGATAAGAGATAATGGTTTTCAGAATACCGTAAAGTTTGACAATCTCCTTGAAAAAAAGATATGCAATATAACTAGCATCCAAAGTTTTGAGACATGGAATGAAATGCGCCATTTTTTGAAAACCGATCGACTATTACCATAATTGAGTCTTTGTTCCTTTGAGCCCTTGGTAAGCCTTTCACAAAATCAATGCTCACTTCTTCCTAAGGTTTATTAGGAACATGAAGTGGGACATATAGACTCTGTTTTGAGCATGCCCTTAGTATGTGATAGATTCAACGTGCCCGAAATATCTTGAATCATATTTGGCCAATAAAATTTTACCTCAACAAGAGCAAGAGTTTTATCACTGCTATAGTGGCCTCCAAGTCTGCTTGCATGAGCCTCCTTGATAATTGCCTCCCGCAAAGAACAACGATAAATGCACAATCGATTATTTTTTAAAAGAAATCCATCTTGCAAGAAGAAATCATTTACAACACCTTGAATACATTGATTTCAAATTTTGAAAAAATCGAATACTTTCTTATAAAGTTCCTTAATGCCTTCTAATCCCAACATCGATACTTGCATTGAAAAGAGCAACGCATATCTTCTACTTAAAGTATTGACAACCTGATTTTGAGCTCCACTTTTGTGTTTCATCACGAAGGTATAGGCTTGAAGAAACACCACCCATTTAGTATATCGTGAATTGAGTTTGTGCTGGCCGTTGACGTATTTTAGGGCCTCATAATCTGAAAAAAGAACAAACTCTGATGTGAGATAATGTCTCCAATTGGTGAAGGCTTGAACAATGGTATAGAATTCATTGTCATAGATCGAGTAATTTCTTTATGAATTATTTAATTTCTTACTGAAATAGGCCATAGGTCTGTCCTCTTGAGAAAGAGCAACTCCAATCCCCACATTTGAAGTATCAGAACATACCTCAAATACTTTATTGAAGTCAGATAGTGCAAGAACGGTGCTGCTATCATTTTTCTTTTGATATGCTCAAAACTCCTTTAGACACTGTTACTCCATACAAACTCTTTTTTTAGGGTCTCCATAATAATTGGAAGAGAAAAAGTAACCCAAGCCCCAATAACAAGAAGTATGACTAAACCCCTTCAGGAATCCACCCGAGAAGTTCTAGTCACCAAGTGAACAACTCGATTAAGAGTCACAATTGAATAATATTTCTAAAAAAAAATCAGGCTTGCTTACATCCATAACAAGACTCCTCCGGGTGTCTTTATCTCTTAATTAGGTTGGAAGTTTGATTCTTTCCGGATATAAAAAAAAATAATATTAGTAAACTTACTCTCACAAAATAAGTTTTACAGTGATCGATCCAGATTAATCAAAATAAAATTTTAAATATTAGGTGATGGTATCAAAAAAAAAAAATGACAATTAGTTAAGAATGTAATAATCAATTGTCTTCGTCTTAGCTTAAAAAAAAAATATATATATTCTCTTCCTAATTCATTTCTCCCGTACGAAAAAGGCCCACATGTTTTAGGCCTATGTATGTTAGACAAGAATAACAAACACAAAAATCAAATTTGGGTTTGGTTTTATAAATATTTTTATGTAATTATATTTTATTTTATATCACATATTTATTTATATAATTATTATTTTATATAATAATAATAATTATGTTTTTATCTTTTTAACTGAAATTAGTAATATAAATACTAATACATTATATATAATTTATATTATATTTTATTATTATTATTATACACATGTTAGACAACAATAATACAATAATATTCAATTAGATGGTGCAATGGTTGGAGATACATAAAAATAATTTATCTTAAAATATTTTATTAGGCCTGAACCTTTGGTTTGTTCCCCAATCGTTCACCATTCACCCCTCGGTCATTACATTTTAAACCCCACCTCAAATGAAATTAAAAATGTAAATCAAAAGTTTACTCTAATACACATTTTAAGTTATAATTTAAAATATCCAAATCTTCTCTTCTGTGCCTTACCTCACAGCTAATTTAGGGATTTTCTTTCCCAACTAAGTTAGGATTATATTTTTAAGTAGAACCGAAAAAAATTATATAAAATTTTTATTATAATTTCTATTAAGAAAAATAATTCACATAAATCAGTCTGTCATTTACACTGTGTTTAGATGGACTGATTTGGGAAAAAAAGAAGAGATTATGAAAGAAAGTGATTGTATTTCTTTTATTTAGGAGTTTTATACGAAGGGAAAAAAAATAAATCGATGATTTTTTATCTTCAAAAACATGAAAAATTTTCTTCCCAAAAATGGGAAGAAAAGGAGAGAAAAAGAAAAATGGGCTCATGCTAATTTTATAATATATTAAATTTATTCTTAAAAGGGTGTAAAAGAAAAATATTTAATTCAGGAGAAATCCGATAGCATTTCCTTTCTTTCCTAAAACTCTCATATAAAATGACAAATAATAATAAAAAAAAAAAAATTATCATTTCATGTCATTTTTTTTTTTTTTTTTTTTTTTTTTGGACTCCCAAACCAAGCGTTATACCCTTGCTACGACACCAAGCTACCCCTATTAAGGAAGGGCATTAAGGTAAAAGAAAAGCTCCTCAAACTCAAACATCGCAACTGATAAGGCCTCGGTTGGGAGCAAATACCCCTGCAGTATCATTCCAAGAGTGAGAAGGAGGGGGCGACACCGTAATGGCTTACCATCTGGGTTCTTCACCATCTCTTTTCCGCAGTGAAAGTCAATCTTTCTTCTTCAACTCTCTCTCCTCTTCAAGACCTCTCCGATTCACACCATTAAGAACAAGAGCCCTCACTACCAACTTGAAATTTCCTTCCCAGCTAGCCACTCATGTCTCTCTCCAAGGCTCAATTCCCCAAGAAATCGAAAACCGATCAGCAGAATCTCAAAACCCAGATAAAAAAACCAATTCTTCATACATTTGGGTCAACCCCAGAAGTCCAAGAGCTTCACAACTTCGTAAGAAATCATACGATGCCAGGTACAATTCTCTTGTTAAAATTGCAGAGTCTTTGAATTCATGTAATCCTACTTATGAAGGTGTTCATAAAGTGCTTGTTGATTTGGGCGAAAATATAATAGAGCAAGATGCTGTGATTATTCTCAATAACATGTCAAACCCACAAACTGCGCCTATTGTGTTGAAATGGTTTCGGGAGAAAGTTGTAGCTAATAAAGAAGTTATTCTTTACAATGTGACTTTAAAAGTGTTTAGAAAGAACAGGGATTTTAATGGAGTTGAACGACTGTTTGAAGAAATGCTTGAGAGAAGTGTTAAGCCCGATAATGTTACGTTTTCCACGATTATTAGTTGTGCTAGGTTGTGTTTCTTGCCTAATAAGGCTGTGGAATGGTTTGAGAAGATGCCTGAATTTGGGGTTGAACCAGATGATGTTACGTACTCGGCCATGATTGATGCTTATGGAAAAGCTGGAAATGTTGATAAAGCATTGAGCTTGTATGACCGTGCGAGGACTGAAAACTGGCGAATTGATGCCGTGACATTTTCTACTTTGATTAAGATTTATGGGATGTCTGGGAACTTTGATGGATGCTTGAATGTATATGAGGAGATGAAGGCTCTTGGGGTGAAGCCGAATTTGGTTTTGTATAATACTTTGTTGGATGCAATGGGGAGGGCCAAGAGGCCATGGCAGGCAAGGAATATCTCCAAGGAGATGGCAAATAATGGGATTTTGCCAAACAGGACAACTTATGCTGCTCTTCTGCGGGCTTATAGTAGGGCACGCTATGGTGATGATGCTCTCAATGTGTATAAACAGATGAAAGATAAGAACTTGGAGTTGGACGTGATTCTTTACAACACACTTTTAGCCATGTGTGCTGATGTAGGTTACACTGATGATGCTGCTGAAATTTTTGAAGAGATGAAGAGTGCTGGGACCTGCAAACCGGACAGTTGGACATATTCATCAATGATAACTATATATTCCTGTAGTGGTCAAGTATCAGAGGCAGAGGCCATGTTGAATGAAATGGTGGAATCAGGCTTTGAACCTAATATTTTTGTTTTGACATCACTAATCCAGTGCTATGGGAAAGCGAATCGTACAGATGATGTTGTGAGAACATTTGATCAACTTTTAGAGTTGGGAATTACTCCAGATGATCGCTTCTGTGGTTGCCTTCTGAATGTGATGACTCAAACTCCAAAGGGAGAACTTGGTAAATTAATTGGCTGCATTGAGAGAGCAAACTCTAAACTTGGTAATCTGGTGAAACTTTTAGTGGAGCATGAAAACAGTGAAGGGATTTTCATAAAGGAAGGCTCTGAACTCTTTGAATCTGTTAGTGTTGATGTAAAGAAGGCTTATTGCAACTGCTTGATTGATCTGTGTGTCAACCTCAACCTTTTGGAAAGAGCTTGTGAGCTATTGGATTTGGGGCTCACCTTAGAGATATATACAGACATACAGTCTAGATCTCAAACCCAATGGTCTTTACACCTGAAGAGTCTATCACTTGGGGCTGCTTTGACTGCCTTGCATGTTTGGATGAATGACTTGTCTAGGGCACTTGAAAGTGGGGAGGATCTGCCACCATTGCTTGGAATCAATACTGGACATGGCAAACATAAGTTTTCAGAGAAAGGTTTGGCAGGCGTGTTTGAGTCACATTTGAAGGAACTAAATGCCCCATTCCATGAGGCTCCAGATAAGGTTGGTTGGTTTTTAACTACAAATGTTGCAGCGAAGTCATGGTTGGAGTCTAGAAGGTCCCCTGAGCTAGTTGCCTCATAGGCTTCAGGATTGGTCTTTCATGCAATGATCTTCACCTTGATATATCAGCACCAGAACTGGTACGTCAACTGGTCTAATCTCTTCAACAGAGTGCTTGTATTGGTAGTAGAGAACAGTCGTAGATATACCCAAGCTGATTGTTTGCTTGTGATATTACTTGAGATGTTTTATTATGCTTACAGAAGCAATTGAAACTTTAGATCAAGGTATAATTTTTGTTCTTCAGTCTTATTTTCTCCTTTGAGGGTCTGATTTTTGTGGAACATGATTACTATGCATTAGACAAATTGTTGCTTTCAACACACACACACACACATATATGAAATCTAGAGGATAAAGTTCTGGAGAGGATAAAATATTGTCTCAAGCAATTCAAACACTGAATATGAGAAAGTGACCACAGTGCCTTATAGCAAAAGAGCTCTCCGGTCACCTCAGAAGAAATAATAGGAGATTCTTGCCCCCATCAAGTCTGTGTTGTTATGTAGTAGGTGGATTATCCTGTGGTCTGTTGTACCACAGCCTTATTTTGGTATACTTACGTGAATTCTGAATCAAACTGTTTGAATCTGAGGTTGAAATGCAAATAAGAGAGGTCTTTTCACTTTTTTATGCATGCCGGATTGTAATACAAGAGCTTCTTTGCCTTTTGTGGAAGGATGAAAACCATGATTTTCTCGTCAGTTGCTTGAGTATTACAAGAATATAGAATCATTTTATTTGACCTTAAAATATGAACTGCAGAAGGCATGAGAAATAAGCATGTGTTATGAATTCACGTTAACTAAGTGGAATCCATTAATGCTTATGCAGAAACTAATGATGATTATTATTATTTTTCATTTTTGGTGAGAGAAAAGCCACTATTAATCTCATCACTGCCATATATGTGCATTTTCCTGTTTATCCCTTTTCCCCTTTAGGTATCGGAAGAGTTTATTCCATTTCTAAATCCCAAAAAATTGATCAATCATATGAGAAGAAAATTGAAGAACTGAAATCTAGATATGGTTCACTTTTTCTGAAATTCCAGACCCTCATTTCTGAATGATGCTTGCAAATAAAAGCAACTTGTTCCACCACCAATTGTTAACTGCTAGGTAATGTTACACGTAGGAGAGCATGTGTGTCTGCATGTATATTAGGGTGATCTGAAGTTAGGAGAGTTTGATTTTGGCACCTGAGAGATATTTTATGAGGACTTACCGGAGTATCAGATATTCAAGGCGCAGCATTTTTCTTTGCCGAAAAGGTGGAGCATCAATAGGATTTCTATGATGCTGGTTTATAAAAAAAATCATTTCTTTATTAAAGTCCAATCTCAGGAGTTGACTCTGGAAGCCAATTACAAAAATCATTCAACCTTTTTTAAGATGGCCTGAGAAATTTACGGTCCATACACCATTGACCTTGTTGGATCACGGGGAGAGGATTTTCTGGGGAAAAAACAATAAATGATCTGCCCTTTGGGTTGGCCTAACCTACAGGCTACAAATCTCCCCAAGATAACATGGAGAATAATTATAAACTAACACCTTTTCCGTATAACTTAAGTTCTCCCCTTTATCAACGAGGCAAGAACTAAGAAAAAAGCGTGGTGGCTTGCACGTTGAACCACCTTTACAACTGGGACTAATACAATGCTATAAGTATGAGTCTCCTCGTTTTTAGGATATAGAATCAATCAACCATGGGAAACTGCATTGATCTAATGTACCGTCAGCCTGGAGAGAAGATCAAAGTCGTTCCATCCAATGGAGAAGAATATGAATTTATGGCCTCTACTCCAGTTGAAAAGACCGCCTCTGGCCCTTATCATGGCTATCATTTGGTGCCCCATGTCAATCCTACTCACCATTGCCACCTAATTCCAGGTTAATTGCTGGGGAGGTTTACCATTTTGTACCACCCTTTTTACAACCTTTTAGTCATCCAAGTCCCCAAAAAATGGTTGATGATGGCAGTTGTGGGGATCAGAGCGTAAAGATTTTGTTAACCAAGCAGCAGTTAGAGATTTTGTTAAAAGATTGGAGCAATAAGTTTTAATGCTTCAGCCATAAGAGATTGCTGTTCAATTTTCATTCGCAAAGTAACGAGTGCCCAAATTGGCGGCCGTCTTAGGCTACCATCCCAGAGTTGCAGAACTGTTAAGTTCTCTCCCTCCCTCCCCCCCCCCCCCCCCCATTTCTCTTGTTTTCGTAATATACCTTTTCTTTTGGCTTTGTCTAGTTGATGCAACCCAATTTACAACGGGTAGTGTAAATCTTTTTGGTAGTAAGGAGTAGTTCTCTGGAAAATGAAGTGGTGCTTCAAATTAACTATTGATTGCCGAATGAAGTACCTACTGTTTCTAAAAGTAGTGATATACTTGTCCTGAATTACTGACTCTTAACTAGTGGATGCACCTCTGGACCTAGAAACAAAATTTTTATTAGGTCTCTGGTTTGAAGAATTCTGGATTCCTTTTGAATTTTCCTTCAGATGATGTCAAACTCATTGTTCGGTTGCCTTGTAGTTGTTTGACCTGTTTATGTATATACCACGTTGAAAATGGCCTTTTTCCATAGACAATGCCATCATATGGGGATCATACTCCTCAACCAAGGGTTCTTGATTCAGTTGATAAAGAAGAAATTTCTAAAGCTTTATATGTAATTTAAGACGAATTGCAAGCGGGGAACAACTCTAGTCAACATCAATCCCAAACAAACATTCAGCCACTCTTACCCAATCAATCAGAAGATAATTCCCATATCCCACCATCATCAATGTTATTGATATTTACAATAGAAGATCACAAATCACGGACAACAAATCAAATAGCTTTCATCAACCTCCATTTCTTCCAAAGAAAACCTCCTAATCCTCAACATGCTTTGCTGACCCTGGAATTGCAAAGTCATCGAAAAGGAAGTTAAAGACTTGAGGAGAACAAGTTGTTAAAGAATTGAGGAGAACAAGTGCAAAGTTTAAGATTATCAATTGCTCATGGCATTTCAGACCTTGTTGTGAAATTGGCATTTCCGGTCCTTCTGTTTTCCTCAGTTTTAGACGACAGAGCTTCCTTCTCTCTGGCTGCTGCCTCTCTTTTTGTCTTCTTGAACTCTACTTCAATGGATTTTGTAAGTGCTTCAACCTTCTTTATTAGCATCTGGGATCACATCGCAGTCAATCACTATCAGAACATCTGTCTTCTAATACCACGAGTTTGTGTTTTGATGGTTTGTGCGTGTGTGTGTGTGTGTGAGAGAGAGAGAGAGAGAGAGCCAGAGAGAGAGAGAGAGAGAGAGAGAGGAAGGAAAAGAACCTTGATTTCCTCATCTTTGGATATCAAGGTACTGTCTTTCACCTCACAAGACTTCCTTAGATTGATAACTTCTTTTTGAAGCCTATCATAAAGGAAGCCTGAAACAACATCCTCACTATCAGGATTTTCACCTCCTCTACTCTGTGGTTCCTCATTCCGTCTGATTTTTGTTTTGTTTTCCACTGTTAAAGCATTATTATCACAGTTCAAACTGTCCATATAGGCTTTCAACCCCGTATTTTCCTTCTCAAAATCATAAGCAATCTTGGTTTTGGCCCATAAACTTTTCCTAAGCATATTTTCTCCAGAAATATTTTTCTTTTTGAAACCACTCACATATTTCACTTCTCTAGTATCATTGATTGTTTCAGTTTCTGTTTTTGGTTGCTGTGGAGAAGAGCTTCTCTGGGTGATTGAAGCTTTTGGTAGTGATCTAGACCTTTTCGTTAGTCCACCATTACTTGACAGAAAACCTAATATGTGATTGGATTTTTCGGATTTTGGAGATGAGCAGAGTGCATTAGGACTGCACGGTAAACTCTTTAAGCCGTCTTCCAGTGTCTTCAGCCTTAGCTTTAGCTTTTCCTGATAATAAGTTTAACATTAGCTTGGTAACTTCATTTTGTTAATGGGGTCCAAAATAATTGATCTCCTGCTTATCTTAGGTTATATGAGAATCAAATGTTCACCTTGAGTTGTGCTTCTGCTTTGACTGTTCTCTCTGACACAGCTAACTTGTCTTTCAACCTTTGCATCTCAGCCTAAAATCCAGAAAATGTTGTTACTTCTCTTGTATATTTTCCAAGGCCAATCGATTGGATTTTTTTTTTTTTTTTGGTGAGTTCTGGTGAGAAAATTACCTGCAACAGCCTTCTCTCTTCCAACCATTGCTTGACAGGCATGACTTTCTCACTTTCATCCTTCCACTCATTGGCAACTACAGTGGCAACTCTGTTTGCAGTGATCTTAGCTCTTGCTAGCTCCCTCTCTAGGGTCCTCTTCTCCTCCTGGAGAATTACAGAGGCATTTTATTACAGAGAAATATTCGTGTACGTTCCTGCCAGGTGGTTTTATTATCCGTGTCTTTTTCACTTGGCAGTCTTCTGCATAACATACATATCAACTATTGTTTCTACCTGTAATTCATAAACTTGGCGCTGAAAGTCACGAGTAGCATTTGCGGCAGCTCCACCAGCTAGAATAGCCTCTTCAAGTTCATGGATTGTCTGGCTAAGCTTTTCAACCTCTACCACCTTCTGGCGGTTGTTCCTTTCAAGGATTCTATTCTCTTCCTGCGAAACAATGTCTTCATTATGTCATTTTCTATCATTGTGCCTATATGCTCATGGAAAAAGATTGAAAGATTTGGCTGAAATTCTTGCCTGGCATATCTCTATTTGTCTCTTCAACTCGAAGTTCTGGTTTTGAACCTCTTCGACAATCAAAGCCCTTTCAAGAGCAGTTCTCAGAATCCTCTCTGCTTCAAGTAGAGCTGCCTCTTTCGCCTTGGTGAGGCGTTCCAAAGCCTTCTTATCCTCTTGTAGCGCCGAAATCTGCATGGGCAGAAAAATCAGTCATGGACCACTAGAGTTCTCATTTCCTGAAAAAAATTGCTTTCTAACGTTCTAATTATTCACCTCATTTTTGTACATCTTTATGTCAGCCTCAAAGGGTGCGATGATGGTCTCTATAGGAAGAGAATCATCGTCCTTTTGGCTTGCATGAAGTCTCCGAAGCGTTGATTCGGCAGCATACTGTGCAGCCAATGCTTCTTTCTTGTCATCTGCTAGTTTCTTGATTTCAAGATTCTGCATTCAATCGTATTTTCACACACATGTATACACAAGACCCGCTGAAAGTACAGTAATATTCCTGATAAAACACAACAAAAGGCACCTTCTGTTCAAGAAGATTTTCGGTGACCCTGAGCTTCCCATCCAACTTCTGCACTTCATTGTTGAGCTGGTACAAACAAAAAACAAAGGTTGCTTATAACTTAGCTTAGGAGACACGCATCTCCTAGTATCCTATTTGCACTAGGTATCTTTTTGCTACATTTGAATTCAGTACCTCTTCTAGGGCCTTGTCCTTGAGGACTTCTGTTGCTTTCAGAGCTTTGATTTCAACGTTAGTAGCACCCAACTCCCTCTCTTTTTCTGATTTCGCAATAATATTAGTAAATTCATTTTCAAAACTTAGCTTGAAAAGGTCTTAAAATAATAAAAAAAAAATCAATGAAAAATGACCCCCATTAAAAAAAGAAAACATACAATTCAAAGATAAATCGTATGAAGGCAGAAGAAGGCCATGAATTAAAGAAAAGGGGTCCCAAGTAATTGGATGGGTAAAAGCCAAGCAATAACCTCTAACATAAAGAGGTCAAATATGAGGTTACCCATTAAATTCTGCGAAGTTGAACCACCCATAAAAATACAAATGGTGCATGGTCACTCATTTCAGTGCACCTCATTTGTTAAAAAGATAAACTTTATTAGGAACATCGCTTTCTGGTCTAGCCATAAATAGTGTCCAAATGACCCAAACAGGAGGCCAAGTATTATTAAATACTAATAAAAATCACTCTCTTGAAAGTGTAGGTGCGACATGATTAGTTTTAATGAAAGCTCTACTGTGGGAGGACAGTCTGTGAGAGAGAGAGAGAGAGAGAGAGAGAGAGAGAGAGAGAGGAGGCCCCATATGTCCGAATTTGGTGGATTTGTTGGGTCTCCTGTTTGGCTGATGGTTTTAGTTACCCACTACAAATTGTGAAATAATGACAGGAATAAAGAGCTACCAAATGGTGAAGGCTGTTGGATAAAGCCAAAATTCTAATAGGGGTCCCCTCCCCTGTTTTGCACACATCGGATTTGTCGATGACCTCAACTCACATGCAACGCAAATTGCAACCCAAGCCCTCTTACTAACCCATTTTTTTGCTTATATTAATATAAATTTTTGATTCAAAAAGACAGAATTTGATATAATGGAGTGTTTTGCCGTATACTCCTCATATACCAAAAAAGAGAAAGGTCAGAATTTTATTACTTTGCCATTAAATTAAATAGAAAGTAAGCCAGACATAACATTAACACCCTACGGAAATACCTCAAAAGCACTCAAACCCAGAATCCAAATAAACACCGCTGGGTTCAAAGTTGGATAAAACGCGGTGCTTAACACATCAGGACAGCCTAAATGCTCAAAACAGTTTTGCAGGACATAAAACTTTTCCCAGATTTGAATAAACTAAAGAGGAATGCTGATCAAGAAATATAGAGAAAAAAGAAGTGCAATAAATAAAAAACAAAGATGGAACCTTTGAGTTGGTTTTGCAGGCGATTGAGCTCAAAAACAATAGGGTCTGAAGGAGCAACATAGTGTTCCTCTCCTCTAACTTCTTCAAAACTCATCACCATCTCTCTCTCTCTCTATTTCTTTTGGGAAATTGAGAAGGCGGAATGCTGTTGTTTGTGTTTGTTTCTAACAACAGCTGGAGATGGGCAATTTAAAAGGGTGATGAAGTAGGAGAGGGTTGTTAAGGCAAAGGGTTTGGTATTGTTTTGTATGTGAGAGAGAGAGAGAGAGAGAGAGAGAGAGAGAGAGCATTTGCTTAAGAAATTGACAGCAAAGAGAGGGGAGGGAGCTTCCCTTGATATGAAGCAAAAACGAAAACCACACATCAGAAGCCGGCTTGGCCGGCTCATCGCTTTCTCTCTTGATGCTGACCGTTACTTCTCTCACTCATTTGTTGGGTTTGACGTTTACTGTTTTGTGGGTTCTTTTACTTCCTCTTCCCTCAAGTGGGATATATGTCCTCCAAATGTAACATTTGGCTGCTCACTTTCATTATAAGCTTAGTATCTACCAAAAAAAAAAAAAAAGAGGCTTATTAAGTAGCAGATAACTTTTTTTATTAAAGCTTTGCTCTCATTTTTATTTTTATTTAAAGTACAAGTAAAATTCTAATTATATAAATAATTTTAATTCTAGAATTACTTTCAAACTATATATGATCAAGGGATATGATCGAGAACACTTTAGTATCATATAAAATATTTAAAACTTTTTAATTAAAAATTGATCTGAAAATATCACGACTAATCAAACTCTTTTATTCAAAAATAATTTAAAAATTAAAAAAAATAATAATAAGTTAATTATTCTTGAGATCTAGAATTGAAATTTTGCCTCTGACTGTCTATGCATTCATTACCCTCCTAAACCCCACGAGTTTACCTTATGCCGGATAACTCTTTTACTTCAAATTTTAGGTAAGACCAGGTCGTTTTTTTTTTTTTTTTTTTTTTAATGGCTATTGCAATTTTGTGGGGAAAAAAAAGAGAAAAAAGAATTATGTGAATAAAAAAATTGGTGCTATGATTCATGAGAGAAAGTATAATTAATGCGGGGGTTAAAGGCTGTTGTCATGAGTAGAGGATATTAATTAAATTAAATTAGTGGGTAATATTGTAGCAAGAAAATTTCAATTGCTTCAGCGCAAAATAATCCTCACTTCAGATAGCTTAATCATTATTAATGGGAGAATGTCATTCAAAAGCAAGACCTGTGAGGACTGTTAATTGAATAGAAATGGAAATGAAGTGGCTTTAAAGAACAAAAATATAATTAAAAATAAAAACCCAATGATAATTAAACTAAATATAACCTCATCATCTTTGCTTCCAAGTATTAATATGGCAGAATAGAAAACCATTGTGTGAAGTGAAGAAGGCTCCAGCTGATGAATGTTTTTGTTTTGGACACTTGGCCATTTGGCTGTGATTGAACTCATGAAGGGTGGTGTTTTTGTGGAGACGACCAAGGGAGGGTTACTACTCTAAGACCTTCCTACACACACCCAACACCCTAACACCCCTTTAAATTAGAGATACAACTTGACAAAAAAACCACTATTAGTGGCATATTAAGGGTCAAATTTCTACTAAATTATATGATTAACAACTGGGGTTTTGTGATGTTAATCATTGTTTAAATGAATTCCTCCTCTAACCCTTATCATTGAAAGTGACTGGAAATGGGTTCAAGCTAAGCCACAACTGGGGTTTTTGTGTTGTTAATCATAGTTTAAATGAATTCCTCCTCTAACCCTTATCATTGAAAGTGACTTGAAAATGGGTTCAAACTAAGCCATGAGCAGGTGAATTTATGTTTCTTTCTTCCCATTTTTTAAAATTTTTTTATTTTTCTTTTGTGTGTGTGTGTGTGTGGTTGGTAGATTTTTTAATGAATAGTCTACTCTACACTTTGCCATACTTTTCAAAGTCTTGGATTGAATATATTATCTGAATTGAAAGTAGAAAAATGCAAAATTCTCTTATCAATAATGATCTGACACTCAAATATATATTTTTTTTCATTTTCTTGAGGTTTAATCTAGTGCAAATTCATTTGGAGCAAGACCAACCATAATTGAGTGGGTAGAGGTTCCGTCGTAATGGACCAAAAACTCTTGGCCAGGGTTTGTGTCATTTATTAAGACATAGCCCCTAAGGCAGGCCATCTAATCAGATTGAATGCATTAGATCAAGTTAAGAGTCTCTTTCGGAGGCCACAAGTGGAACCATGTCCTCCTCTTTCCACTATGAAGTTGCTAGAGTTTGAAAAAGTGAATTCAGACTTTGAAAAAGTGCAAAAAAGTTTGGTCCCCTTTATGTTAGCTGATTAGGTGAAGTTATTTAGAATGACAATAGGAAGTAGGAGGTTAAGAGTGATTTACATGTAGCATCTTATTTTTTTGTGAATTGTATTTGAATTTATACAAAGGAAATAGTGTAACACTTGATCCACATCAGTCATGAAGTATATGTGGCATAGGGGTACTATAAACATTTTGAAAGAAAAATTTTCATTTGCATTATCAAGAATAAAATACTCCGTAATTGATATTTACTGTGAAAACAAGATTTTATTTGAATATATTCTATTATTTTTTGAATATTGATAATTGATACTCACATCAGTGATAATCAAATCACGATAATAATCATCGTTCTTCTGATTACATAAATAATAAAAATTATCCGTAGATTAACTGTCACTATAAAAAAACACGATTTTAGTTACAGATTTTCACAACGGAAAAAATTCGTCGCTATTTTGCGACAAATTTAGCGACAAAAACTTTTTCGTCGCTAATTTGTCACAAAATTTGCAACGAAAAGGAAGTCGTGACTAAATTAGCGACGGACACTTCGTAGCAAAATTTGTCACTAATTAGTGACGAAAAAATTTTGGTGACTAAATTCGTCGCTAATTAGTGATGAAATTTTTCGTGATTAAATTCGTCGCTAATTGACGACAAAAATTTTTCGTTACAAATTTCGTCGCTAAATAGTAACGAATAATATTTCGTGACTAAATTTTATCACGGATTTAAAATCCGTCACAAAATTTAATCTTTTTTTAAATAGAATTTTATTTTATTTTTTATTTTTATTTTATTAATATGTAATATTTAAGTTAAAAATTAATTTAGCGACGGATTTGTTTTCCGTCGCTAGACGAAAATCCCAATCCGTCGGTGGCTAAGTTTTTTTATATATAATTAAATAAAATATAATATTAATATAATATTTAAATTAAAAAATTAATTTAACTATATCGGTTGGTAATTTAGCGATGGATTTTCAAATCCGTGGCTGATTCAGCGACGGATTTCCAAATCCGTCGCTGAATAATTAGAATTTTATTTTAATAATTTCAGCGACGGATTCAGAAATCCGTCGCTGAATTTTATATTCTTTTAATTATAATTTTATTTTATTATATTAATTTATATTAACAAATCATATTATTATTTTATAATATTTTAATTTACATTTTATTATATTATATTTTATTTTTTTAGAAGAATAATATTATTTAATTCTTAAAAAAAAACCATATATTTTATTTTATTTAAATTATATATATTAATTAATTTATTATTTTTTTCTTTTTTTTGATTTAATATTTTTTATTATTGTGTAGGTAATTTTATTTTATTTGTATTATTTTATTCAATAATATAAATTTTTTAATTAAATATTAATCAAGCCTGAGCGGGCACCGGCCCATGCACGCACGGGCGCCTGCCTGCCTGGGCGCCCGCGCCTGGGCGTCCTTCATTGTTTTAATATAAAAAAATTACAATTGAAAGGACTTGAACCTTGGATCTCGGATTTAACAGAAGGTATATCACCACTGCACTACCGCTTAGTGTTAGTGTTGTGTGATAATATTGTTTTTTCTTTCTTTCTCCTCTTTGTTTTCTATTCTCACTTTTTTTTTTCCTTATCTCTATTTTTGGGTTTTTTTTTTCTTTTTACTCTCATTTCTTACATATAATAATTTTATTATAATATATAATAATTTTATTATAACGAATAAAAATATTTTGTAATTAAATATATAGATTTTTTAAATTATTAATATATTATAATTTATTGATAATTATAATTTTATAGTTTTGAGATGTTGTAATTCATTTTTAAATTATGGATTAAAAAAATAAAATAAAAATAAAAAAGAATAATAAAATAATAAGATAAAAGAAAAAAGAAGAAATCAAAATATAATATTAACATATTTTTTAATTAATTAATTATTTTATTTTAAATTAGTATTTTATTATTTTTTATTTTTTTAAAAATTATCATATTTATTATTTTTAATTAATATTATTTTAGGTGGGTAGTATAAATAAAAAAAGTTATTATATTTATTATTTTAAATTGTTATTATATATTATTTTATTATTATTATTAGAAAAATGTAAAATAAAGATAATAAATAATAAAAAAGAAATTTATATCACAATAATATCTTTGGCTCGGTAGTTTACAGGTTGCATGTGTGTGCAGGAGTTTGGAATTCGAACCACGGTGGAGGCAGAAAACGCGGCATTTTCCAGCAATTAAGAGTGCCTACGCAGGGGTGCTGCCTTGGGCTGGCGGGCAGGTTGCAGGCTGGTGTTGGCTCGGGTGGGCAAGGGTGGCACGTGCGCTCCCTGGACATTTCGATGGAATTTGGAATCAACGACTGATTTTTTTATTACAGATGTTTTTTTTTCCTAAATTAGCGACGGATTTTAGCGACAAAAATTGTCTGTCGTTAAATTTAGCGACGAATTTTAGATTTTCGTCGCTAAATTTAGTAACGGACTTTTTATGTCGCTAATTTAGCGACGGATAATTTTTTGTCGCTAAATTTTGTGACAAATTTTAGCGACGAAAAATTATTTGTCGCTAAATTTAACGACGAATTTCACATTTTCGTCGCTAAATTTAGCGACAGATTTCTAATTTTCGTCGCTAAATTTTTGCGAAGCATTATTAGCGACGAAAAATTTTTCGTCTCTAAATCCGTCGCTAATGTTTTTAGCGACGAATTTTTTTAAAATTTTCATCTCTAAATTTGTGGTTAAAAAGCTTTTTTTTTGTAGTGTGTTAGATTACAATTTAATGACAACTAACTCAGAATATGTGAATGAGATGAAAAAAAAATCCTTTTAATCAATAGAAATGACAGACACTTTGAATTAATTAATTGAGGATTAAATTTTGATTACGAAATGTGGGGAAAAAGTGAACCACAATGGCAACATTAGGTTCTTAGAATAGAAGTTATGATGACTCCTCAAAAAGTTTTTCATTTAACTCAAGCCTATGCCACCTGCAGCTACTAATCCTTCTATTAATGTTTACGAAACTGAGATCATGCTTGGCTATGATTTTGAATAATTTTCAAGAGTCCATCAGTAATTTTATTTCTAATTAGAATAATATTATACGTTTGTTTTTTTTTTTTTTTTTCTATTTCTTCTCATTTCTGATTCACACTTTACTAAGTCAATATGACTGCATGGTTTTTTTCATTCCACCCTTTAAACTCAAAGTAAATTGAATTTCTATGTCCTTGTAGAGTCCCAAAGATCACTCTACCATGGGACACACGGTCTATCTTCGGGGGCAGACCTATGTAAAGCTCAAGTGGGCAATCGCAACCCCTCGAATTTTTGAAATTTAATCGGTGCTTGTGACCCATATATATTTTGTATCCAATTAACTATAATTTTACACTCAGTCTATATTTATTATTTGAATAAATATCTTATAAAATTTTTAAACCCCCGTATTTGGATCTTGGGTCCGCCTCTGTCTTTCTTATTTGTTTATTTATTTTTATGACAGAATGATAAGATCAGCGTTGTTATTCTTTTAAGTATGATTATAGAATGTCTAATTTGAATATAACTGCTCTGCATGGAAAGAAGTTGAAATATACTATCTAAACTCAAATGATAGTTAAAGAGTATGTGGTTCGACTTCTTTGCGTTTTGGTGCCCTTGGTGTATAATGGGACATTGAGAAATTGAACATTTTTACCCAAAAAAAAAAAAAAAAAAAAAAGTAAAAATCTGAAGGAGGAAAAAAAGGGGGAAAGATCACTAAAAAGGAAGGAAATGGACACAAACAAAGCGAGTTCCATTAATGGATAAAAGGAAAAGAAAAGAAAGTAATGCATCAACCTAATCTTCATCCCTGTTGACAAGGAATCCCCGAGAGAAGGACAAAGCAACCATCAGTCTAATCAAAGACACGAGGTGCAGAATTATTGACACCCCCTCCCTCACAGTCCTTTTCTTGTTTGCAATGCAATGACAATTACATCCTAATCTTCTCCAACTTGCTTCTAATTAATTTATGGTTTAAAGTTGTTTAAAATATGGGATTTTATCATTCTTACCATTTCTATTTTAAGCTTCGTGAAATGAATTTTCTTATTTAGTCCTTTCTTATCAAGTTGAGATTGGTATAAAAAGTTATTGATATAATAATTATTTTCATCATTTCTTAGAAAAATTGTTTTTTATTTGTAAAATTGTAAATTTTAATTAAAAATATTAAAAAATAAATAACAAGTTGGAACAAACTGAGAATTCAGAAAGCCCATCTTACTGTCATATGATTAATTAGAAGTTATTAAGATTGCATGTGTACTATTAGAAACATTATTTGATGGACAAAAATGCACTCCTAAAGGCGTAGTGTTCTCACTGTGGTTCAGGGATACACCCCCATGGTGAGTACTGGAGTGAAGTATTATTTTTTTTATGGAGATGGTGCTATAAATTATAAATATATATATATATATATATATATATATATTTATATTATTTATAATTGTAGATTTTAGATCATAGACCATATATTTAACATGGAGGTACATCTACATACATACATACATACATACATACATACATATTCATTCTCGCTTGTCCATTAAACTCTCTTGGGACTTGAAAAGAATTAATACTAGTCCAAGGATAACACTTGGAGGAGTGTACTTTTGGAAAAAGAGGTTCCTTTGCGGTTTGCAACGCCTCAAGATAATACACTTGAGGAAGAGGACAAATTCCCTTACGTCCCTCTCTGGAACCTAGAATCCCAAATACGGATCACACGATGTCAAGCTCAGGAGCCATGGAAATTCTAAAAAGGCTGATGCCATTCAAAACCCACTTCATTTTTGCAGTCCTTGCTTCACTTTCACTCATCTTACTCCTCCAGGTATCTCCTCATGACCTCACAGTTTTCACATACTTCTGGCCTCTCTTCCTCTCCACTGGTCTGTTCTTGGTAGCAATTCTAGTCTTTGGTCAGATTTCGGTGTCACCGGCCGACGAAACTGAAGGAAACCTTGAGAAAACTGGAGAAGGATTCTTGAATTATGTGGCCGGGCAGCCTGAAGCAGTGGAGTTCCCTGACAAGTCTGAGTGAACTTTTCAAATGTTTGGGACTAAAAGTGTCTCTTTCTCAACACTAATGAAAGAGATTAGGTTTCTAGCAGATGCTTTAGATTGATCAGTGATGATTTTGATCTTTTTTATCCTATAATCTGTAGCAGGTTCATTTTAAATTTTTTTTTTCTCTGATAAATATATAATTGGATGACACTTGGCTTCTCTTTCTAGTCATTCTACCGAGCTGTGAGTGTTGATTTCAGCGGGAGGGGTAGCCCTTGGTTGGTGATCAAAACAAATCCTCTGGCCAAGATTTATTCTAACCACTATTCAACTGTGACCATCCCTCGTATCAATACCTAGACGGTCTCCCTCAATTTTGATTTCACTCTATTGCCACTATCTTACGCATAGATGATGTCTTATATATTAGAATTCGTGTGATGTCTATGAAAGACATGTTCCCAACTCACCATGGATACCAATAAAGTGGATGCTCCAAGAGCTATTTTGATGATTTCTTGCACAATTTTGCAAATTCAGAACTCATTATACATGTACAAAAGACATGGTTTGTTTCCCCTCCTACCTTAACATCCTCGCCTTGAATAATGTTGTAGAAAGTTCACCTCGTTAAGATAATTGGGCAAGCCTTATTTCTTGTGTTGTCAATGTTCCTGAGTGATCAACATCAAGATTTCTAAACTCCTCCAGCACAGTGCTAACATCTTGGATTATCTTCCCCATTTCTTTCAGCTTAAATATATCAAACTCTGCAGGACCGCACAAGATAACCAAACACTATACAAGGACTAAGACTATGAAATACAAATGAAGTTTGGAGATTTATACATAGTTTCACCAGCATCTTATCATTGTCAAGCTCAGCTGCCTCAAGATCTTTTAATGTCCACTTCTGCATCAGCAACCAATTTAGCAGCACTGATTGACTACGCTAAGTGCGCAATTCAGCCAAGTAGTAATAGAACTGTGCTAAACACATTGTCCCGCTTAGTATTCAATTTAGCAGCAATGGTTGACTACTCTCAGTATGCAATTGTGGAACATCCACAATAGAAAGCATCAACAAAATTGAATTCTTGCCCGAAAGACAAGAAGATAACACCAACAATCATAATAACCAAAAGAAGGATTAGGGCCGCTTGGAATTTGTACTTTTGACTAAAAAATTTACAACCTCGACAAAGATGGTTCATGACAAAGCATCAAAAATCCTTATTTCTGACATATTCTAGTTTTCAGAGATCAAGATCAGGCCACTTTAATAGGATGTTGAGTTTCCACGCTACTCCATTGCAGAGGCTGATCAAAAACCATTTGGTACATCAAATGATTCTTTAATATTAGAAATGATATGAACAACAATTTTCAATGAAAATGATATGCATACAACTTTTCATGCTCATATCTGAGTAAGCTCAAATATCACAAATTTTGCAGGAGTGCAAAAAAATTAAAAAAAAAATAGACTACAAATATTATGATTGGTGGATACAAACTATGAATGATCAGAGCATACAATTCAGTGAAAACCACCGAAGTACCAAACTATCTTCTGCTCGTTTCAACTTCCTTGTGAGAAGCCAAGTTAGCAACATTAATTATTTGACATTTTCTGGCATATAATTTAGCAAGTAGCAATGCAAAGGAACTCTAAACATATGGTCCGACTCTGTAAAATATAATATGAATAATATTACATGAATCATATAAGTTAAGATCAAATGATTTGAGTTTTATATGACATCCGATATTAGCAAAAAATTAAAAAATTTCAAAATTGGGTAATTTTGAATTAGTTGAGATAATTTTGAAATCAAACAAAAAATAAATAAATAAAGATGTTGAGTTGGAGTACATGCAAATTTTAGTTTATTGGGTATTTCAACGTAAAATATAATAAAGAGCATTGCTAATCAGATCAAATTAATTATAGACCAAATCTTATATGAGTCGATATTAATATGTTTTGATCAATTTTAATTAAATATTTTTTAATTGATTAAAATATACTTTAATTGAAAATGGGCTATATACATTAATATGGACTACCAATTAAGATTTAGTTTGTAGTATGAATGATTCAATCGTATTATGCAACCTGACATTTCAAGAGTGGGCCGACTTGGACAGATTTGTCATTTATCCGAATGTTGGCCCATTACTTAAATTTGGCCTGCTAAATTGCCCGTATATTTAAGTTGGGCTCAGTCCACCACTCCTTTCGAGTACACCGCAGAAGACTGCAGACACCAGAGCAGACTAGAGTTTTCTACAGAGGAAGAAGAAGAGAAGAAAGGATCCGAAAGGCCATAGAACACAACTCGAGCTCTATAACGTGGAGAAAGTAAAAGGGCAGATACACTGCACCTCTCTCTCTATCTATGTCCCTCTCTCTCTCTAACTTGTAAGTAATCTTCATCATCCCTTTTCGTGTCCGATGTCAATGAATTGGTTCATATTCATATCAAAATTGCTGTTAGTACCAATTTCAGTGAATTTTATGCTGCTAGTTTTGGATTGATTGAGTTGGGGTTTGAAAGATTGGATTGAATTAATTGAGATAGTTTAAGAATTATGACATCTGTGCCGTCGAAAAACATATGGATTCGAAGGCAACAATGCCCGTGTGGGGATTGGAAATGCTATGTTACATGTGAAGGTGATGCTGAAGATTCATCTTTGGCTTCCCAATTGGACAAAAATGAAAAGGGTTCATCTTCTGAATCTCTGGTTGCTCCATATGTTGGAATGGTTTTTAAGAGTGATGATGATGCTTTTGAGTATTATGGGAATTTTGCTAGGAAAAATGGGTTTTCAATTAGGAAAGAGAGATCGAGGTTGAGCCCTCAATTAGGTGTTTACAAGCGGGATTTTGTTTGTTATCGTTCTGGGTTTGCCCCAGCTAGAAAGAAGCCAACTGGTGAGCACCACAGGGATCGGAAGT
Source organism: Dillenia suffruticosa (assembly GCA_033439265.1). Classification (NCBI taxonomy): domain Eukaryota; kingdom Viridiplantae; phylum Streptophyta; class Magnoliopsida; order Dilleniales; family Dilleniaceae; genus Dillenia; species Dillenia suffruticosa. The sequence goes on along the minus strand of JAVTVX010000012.1, from coordinate 37,250,146 downwards.
CCGTGCGATGCGGATGTGATGCAAAAATGTATTTGTCAAAGGAGGTTGTTGATGGGGTGTCACAGTGGTTTGTCGTGCAATTTAGTAATGTCCATAACCATGAACTTTTGGAAGATGACCAAGTGCGGTTGCTCCCTGCATATCGAAAAATACATGAAGCAGATCAAGAGCGTATTCTGTTGCTTTCTAAAGCTGGGTTTCCTATTCATCGTATTGTAAAAGTGTTAGAGTTGGAAAAGGGAATTCAAGGTGGACAGTTGCCGTTTTTGGAGAGGGATGTTAGAAACTTCATACAAAATCGGAAGAAAGTTGTTCAAGAAAATGATGCATTGCTAACAGAGAAAAGGGAGAATGATACGATGGAACTTCTCGAGGCATGCAAGGCTATGAAAGAGGCAGATCAATACTTTGTTTATGATTTCACCGTTGATGAAAATGACAAAGCTGAGAACATTGCTTGGTCATATGGAGACTCTATCCATGCATTTAACATGTTTGGTGATGTAGTTTATTTTGACACTTCATATCGTTCAATCACATATGGAATGATATATGGTGTGTGGCTTGGCATTGACAACTATGGAAGAACCATTTTCTTTGGGTGTGTTCTCTTGCAAGATGAGACGCCCTGTTCCTTTGCTTGGGCTCTACAGGTTCAGTACCTTTACCTTCTGTGACGATTCTTCATATGCATTGATACATTTCTGATGATATTGCTGTGCTTTATCTTTTGCTTGCAGACTTTTGTCCGGTTTATTAAAGGAAGATGTCCACAAACAATTTTGACTGATCTTGACCCAGGACTTCAGGAGGCTATAAGAAATGAATTACCAAACACCAGGCATGTTATTCCTATATGGAATATTCTTCCCAAAGTGTCCAGTTGGTTTTCCATCCTTCTTGGTCCACAGTACATCGAATTTAGATCAGCATTTGATGTAGTGTTTCGTCTACAAAATGTTGATGAGTTTGAACTTCGATGGAATCAGATGGTCTCTCAATTTGAACTTAATTCTGATGGACACATTGCATTACTCTTTTCTCTGCGTGCATCTTGGTCTGCCTCTTACACAGGAGCCTACTTCCTTGCTCGAATGTCCTGTATTGCTTTTTCAAAGTCTGTAGATGCATTTCTGAAGGGAATCTTCAGTGCACAAACATGTCTCCGTAGTTTTTTTGAGCAGGTATTGTATTTGCAGTTTATATTTACTTATTTTTCCTCCACTTCTGGTATGTGTTGATCTTGAGTTCTTTTTTCTGGAATTTTGACAGGTGGGCATATGTGCCAGTTGTCAAAATCAAGTTCATGAGGAGATGCAGTACATCCCTATCAAAACATCCACTCCCATGGAGGAGCATGGACGGAGTATTCTTACACCTTTTGCTTTTAGAGCCTTTCAGCAGGAGTTGGTTCTATCATTGCAATATGCAATATCAGAAATGGCTAATGGTTCCTATCTTGTGCGCCATTTCAAGAAGATGGATGGAGAGCGTCTTGTCATATGGGTACCAGAAGAGGAACAAATTCACTGTTCTTGTAAGGAATTTGAATCTTCAGGAATTTTGTGCAGGCATGCCCTCCGTGTACTTATTGTGAAGAATTACTTCCAACTTCCTGAGAGATACTTTCCAATTCGATGGCGACGAGAAAGTTCACTAGCTCCTTACAATGACCAAACTACTCAAAATGGAACAGATGAGTGGTTTCATGAATTCCATTCCCTAACTGAAATGCTTTTTGTGGAATCATCAATGACAAAGGAGCGTTCTGAATATGTTCAAATGGAACTCAGAAAAGAGCTTACCAGGCTCCTTAATGAGGTTAGAAATATGCCACCTGGTGATGGAGTTGGTACGTATTTAGCTTTGTCACCCACCAGTTAACAAAGGAACAGTGACCAGCTGAAAGAAGGTGCTTAAGTTGCCATCATCCAAGGTAAGGCAAATGAAGCTAGTCTAAGCATATTTGATTCCAGGATGATCCCTGTTTAGCTCAAGATTCCTTGTGGCTTGTCGGATGAATGCCTGCTTATGGCTATGATTGTGGATGAGAACAATAAAATTGCAGATCGCCAGCCATGGAATATTAATCCACTTTCAAAACTGACAGATTGATTGTTTCTTGCATCACCTGCCAATCTCGAATAGTTGCTTAATGACATGTTCCTCGGGTATGAAGGTGAGAAAGTAGAGATTATTGTTTTTTGCTACTTTTTATACATCAGGTGTTCCTTACATTTCACCATCATTTTTTAAGTCACTTCTGTGGTAAATAGAACGGGAATTGTAATAGTCATATCATCTTGGCCTAGATGTTTCCTTGAAGAAACAAAAAGCAAGGCAAAAGATCAGGTCAACATGATCTCTTCTCAAGTGCTCTGTGATTCTGTGATGGTGGAACGATCATGGAGTAAGCACACCTCCATTCTTTCCAGCCGTTAGTTCCTTATCTTGTTCTTTATCCTGGGTGCCTGTTTGTGCTTTTGACCTTCCCATATGTGGAATGAATTTCTTTTTTTTAAAAGAAAAAAAAATCGAAGGGGGGAGTGGGGGCTAAGTACAATTGCAAAGGATCATGATTGCAATGGGGATGTTAGATATCTGGTGTTTGTTGTGGGGGCATCTTTATCTTGAACAAATTCATACTAAATTTTTAGCTGGAAATCTTCTTTTATTTTGTAGGACTTATCTTTTGAGAATTGAGCACATATGAAGATTAAAAAAAAAAAAAAAAAAAAAAATTCTACAATAAATATCAGAGGAATAATTTCTCAAATCAGATAAGAAGTTGAGCATATAAAAATAAATGAATAAAATAGCATGAATTCTTGTGATTTGCTATCTTTTGTTGAACTATGAGTCTTAATCCCAAATTTTAAGATCGGCCGTTTGAGACCAATATAAGGGAGAGACTTCACCTAAAGTTACAAAAACAAAATAATTTGGATACTCTAAAAATCAATTTTTGTTATTCAAAGTTTGTAAATATAGACATTGGCATTATCCATAAATAGTTTAAAATAATTTTGAATTTCGTGCTAAAAGTCGATGAAAATCGGCGGTTTCGGAAAATAATGACTCATATCTTGATATTAATTTCAATGTCCGAAAATTATTGGTTTTTCAAAAAATTTCAATGTTGATCTATAGCTCTAAGAAACAGGGAAAACTGCACCTTTGTTAGCGGTCTTTGCGGAATTTACTTGTACGTAAGATTTCTCTAGAAAACTCTAAGAAGCTCATTTTGAGGAAGAGACAGAAACGAAGAGAAGAGGGGAGGAGAGGCAAACTTCTTCAAAGAGAGAGAGAGGAGATGAACTAGCAGGCTTCTTCGGTCTCAGAGACAGTTCAGTGTTCGTAATCCTCTCTTCAATCTCGTAAATCGGGATTCAAATATTATGTAATAAAAAAAAAAAAAAAAACAGGCCTCTCCCTAAAATTGCAAAAGACAACATACATTAATTTCCAGGAGGGTAAATTCATGATTTCGGTCTATATTGGTCTATTTTTACAAAAGGACATTAGTTTAGTGTAGGGAATCAATGAACCCTTTCTTTCAGTTGGTGCATCGGGAACCTTGTGGGTCGCGGAGTTCAGAATCTCTACTAATGATATATGTATATCGATACCAAGTATCCAATTGCGAAGTAGTAGAATAATCAAAGTAAAGGCTGGGGACTTTGGTCCATGGTTGCCTCCATCTTGAAGATAAAAGGGAAGTGGAAACTGCAAGTTTCGGGGGAAGGTTAGAGAGAATTTTTAGGAGAATTTCATCCGGATTGTTTCTTCTTCTTCTTCTACTTCTTCTACTTCTTCTTCTGTTAATGAAGGTTTTGGGTTTTGTTATTGGGTTGTTGGTCTGTCTTCTGGAGCTTTTCAAGAGCATAAAATGTTACCCAATTTACACCCAAAAAAAAAAATATTACCCAATCATTCAATAATTTAAATCACAAAAAGTCAAAAAATATAAATAGAAAATAAGAAAATTCTTATAATAATTTAATCACTCAAGCTCATTTAAAAGGGTGAGAGTAAAATTCTCAGGAGAAATATTATTTCTTCTATTCACATGTTCCCCCTAAGAAAAGGATGCCCTTGTTAAGGACCCCAAAGAAAAGTACCACGATGTAATTTTGGTCCCTGTGGGCAAATCTTTTTAGAAGAGTGCCCCCAACACCAACAACACCCATTTGTATCACTTACGCAAAATTGACCCTTATGATACCTTTGGACACCAATTTAACATGCTTAGGCAGTTCTTAGGCTAAGCACAACATAATAAAGAGGAATATGTATTATTTCAAATCCTTATTTTATTATTTAAAAGAAGGAATGAGGAAAACCAAAATCTGATTTATGAATCATCGTATCCTACTTTCACAGATCTACTCAGAGGAAGTTTTTTTCATAATGAATGACCCTCCAAACTATAATTTGTTGATATACAACGTGAATCTGGAAGGAACACCCAACATATCCCAAACCCGTCGCTCCCAACCAGCTGATGGAAATGACACTTACTACAGGAGTTATTGGTGTTTGTTTGTTTGCATTGGTTTTGCATACGAATTGCCAGAGTTATACTAGTATTATGGCATTAATATGGTCGACAAACCCCTTTAAGCAAACATAATTTAAAAGTTACCTCAAAATTAAGTTTTTAATCTTGAAAGTATGATTTGGCAATAATTCAAATGCAAAAAAAATAAAGACCCCTCAAAGGGAATTCTTCAAAAACAATTATATTTATTTTGGGTTATGTTTAGTGTGAAGATGCGAATGTTTCTAATGAATTAGTGTTGAATTTGGTTAACATTAAGAGCCTCCAAATTGAAAACCTATGTTTCGGTAGAAGTGAAGATCAGGGTGAACCATCCCACAACGCAGTCTTTCCTCCTTGCAGATGGCTGAGATGGGATTTGATCTCAAGTGTTGTTCCCGTTGATCCTTCTGACACGGCGGGGTCCACCTGTGGATGTTGTTCAATCCCTGAAGTGCAAGTTGCAGGTGAGAGTTTATCATATGTAATTCGCTGGAAGTTTCGATTCACTGAGAAGAGTACACACTTCTGTGGATAATAGCAGAGACCGCAAATGAAGGGCAAGAATCCTTGTTTCTGGCCCACCAAATTCCAACAACATCACTCAATTGATCAAGTTTACCACTTCGTATACACCGCCCCATATTCCAAGTACGGTGGCCGGTGGAACTTCCGAATGCAAGTTGTGTTTGATAAAACTTCCGAATTAGGATTTAAAAAAAATATATATATGATAAGAAAACTTTATGTAAAGAGCATCTCCGGTTCAAATCAAATTAATCAAAATATAGATTCAATTATCAACCAGTCAAATACCCAAAAAAAGTGGACTTTTAAGTATGCTCTTCCACTCGGACTTCGTTTAGAAAAAATTTAATTATGGAGAGAAAAAAATATAAATAAACATATTTTTGAATTATTTCTAAATTACTTTTAGTTAAAGAAATTTGATTTGATATAATGTTAAGGTGATGTTAATGTCACAATCGCACCATATTAATTAACTAATTTCAAAATTATTATTTTGTAAAGAATTTGATTATTTTATATGATACATGCTATTCGTCAAACTCTTTTAATGTAAAACAATTTAAAAGTGATATCAAGATAAAAATTATTTATATTTTTAATATTATAATTAGGATTTTAGTCGTATGAAATTCTTCTCTTTGATTCCTATTATAACCATGGCGGCACAAGTGGTGGGCTGAGAAGGAGAGCGGCTCTTTCTGCCGCTTTGCCCACTTAAGTTTATTTGGCAAATATTTCCTCCCTCATAAAATTTAAGGTAAGGTAAATATGACCTTAGTTTCAGGTATGGTAGAGAGAGAGAGAGAGAGAGAGAGAGAGAGAACATATATATATCTACATCTTATATTATTTATTAGTTTTTTGAATTTCCCTCCTCTCTCTCTCTCTCTCTCTCTAAAACAGAAAAAATATATTAAAATTATTGCCAAAAAATTCATGAAAGTGAAAATTTTTCCTAATTAATTAAATCATACAAAAAAAGAACAATTTTAAAAGTAATGTTTTATGAAAGTACTTTTATTCTCTAAATTATTACTGTGTACCCCACCCCCCCCCCAACATGTGCCGGTTATTAATATATTGGTCATTGATGAAACCAAGTGCCATGCTGATACTGGTTAACAACACTAATGGAAATTTTTCAATGAAAGAAAAGGACCTTATGTTATTTTGATTAATGGACACGTAGTTCTTTATGCGTGGCCATCCAGGATTTAAAGCGGGACCCGCCCCCATTAGATTGATGAGAACTTCTTCTTCTTCTTCTTTTTTTTTTAATTGATCTACTTAACGAGGATAAAACTTCTCATGTCTCCTGCTTGTTGAATTCACCTGAGGTATGGCATGGGCATACCATTATCTGTGTGCAAGCACCAGCGGATCTTTTTTGGCAGAATCTGTGTTTCAAGAACATCTCAAAACAAAACAGTTTTCTAAATTTATGACGACATCTTTCACCATGTTTTGGCTTCTAGCCTTCTGGTTCTAGTAGTTTCCCCAATCTTCGGGCCACTAAAGGATCAAAATAGCATACCACATTCCTCTTTCTATTTGGGGCAACTTTGCATCATCCTAAAGGTGTATGTGTCCTTCGCATCAAAGTATATACTCAATCCAAAGAATTTTTACCATTCTTGTGGGTATTTTTAGATATGGCGGTCTGAACATCCAAAATTTTACTATTTAATTTTTTTTTTTAATTTTTGAAGAGTCCTATTCAAGACATACTTAATACAAATGACAACACACTACATTTTTTTTAATCAAATTTTCGGTTTTTGAAAATGCAAAAAACAAAAAAAGTAAAGTTAGGAGAGTTGGTCCTTAATTGACTTCACAGTTAGTTCGAGATTAGCTTGAATGAATAAATTAATTATGAGATCTCCCCAAAAAAAAAAAAAAAAGAAACATTCGGCATGGCTAGAAGTACTTTATCTACTGAGAAATGGAAGAAGCAAAATACAGGATAGAGAACAACACAGGACAGACTAATAGACAACTTCAAGTATGGAGTCTTAAGTCCCTCTAAAAGAGAGAGACTCGAAACAACATAGTAACATGGGATTCAAAGATTAAGCTGCTGCAATCAACTGTTGTTGAGCTTCAAGCCTGAGCTCTTCCTTCATCTTCCTTATGAACTCTTCAATTTTCCTGTTCAATTCTTCTGTACTTGAAACCTCTTCATTTCCATCAACATCTTCTGTCCTAATCACAGATCCACTTCCACTTTCTTCTTCTACTGCTGTTTCTACAACTGAAGAATCATCTCTCTCATCTTCATAATTCTCTCCCTCTCCTAAAGCTAAAGCACTATCCACCCTTTCTTCTGTATGCAGAAACTCCATGTTTGGCTCTTCTTCATGCACCTTACCAATATTTTCATCTTTTACTTCAACAAGGGCAGCATTTCCATCTTCTCCACTCATGTCTAGTTCTTCTAATGTAGATAGTTCGGACGCTGAATCTTCAGACTCAGATGTAGAAGAAGGAGAAGAAATAACGCCCGACTTCTTAGCAAGGAAAGCAAGAATTCCATTGAAGACAAGGAACACATACTTCCTCTCAAATATGTTACTGAAAAATGACAAAAGAAGCGTGGAGAAGTGGAAATCAAAGGGATAAAAAATGAAAGAGAGACTCAAGGAGCAAGCAACAAGGAGTGAAAATAGAGAGATGGAGAAGAAGAACTTCATGATCTTCCCAAGACTCTCATGCTTGTTGAATATGGAAGCGTTTAGGGCACCCTTGTCCATGTTTTCCTTTCTCTGCTATATGCTACAACGAAGAGGTTTTGTTGAGCGGGTAGTGGCTTTTCTGTTTGTCATTTTTGGGGTCAAACCCCCTATTTATGCAAGTTTTGAATCTGCCACTGTTGTTGCATGGGCGCGGAGGGGTTGTTTTGAATTTACTAAAATGACCATGGCAATTATATGATTTAAGGGCACGACATGGAATTTTGCCCATAGTTCATCTAGGTCATCTCAATCATATAATCAAAGGAAAGATGATGCTTTTGTGGCGAGGAAAGTATCATGCTTTGAAGTTTCTAGGTGTCACTGCAAGAATGGTGTTCCTGTTTACCTGCTAATGAGAAAATCTAGAGACTTGCGTTCTTCCAATGTACTGAACTTTCTTACGTTCGCACGCGTGGCTTTGAAACATTCGGATAATTGAGAGTTGAGACCCTACCAACATAAATTCCATTTTTAATATAATAATTCACCAAGTCCAAAGATTTGTAACAAAACAAGCGGGGTATTAACTAAGAAGCCCTTTCCTTTGTACCAAAATCCAACCCTTGCTCCGTTACTGACGTTTTATGACCGCGACGGAATTATGACAGATTAATATTAGACATAATTTAGAGAGATTAATGACAAAAATTAGTTATAAAAATATTTCCGTCGCTAATCTATTGTTATACTGGTTTAAAGTAAAAAAAAAAATTTATAAATCTATCAACGACGGATTATCAACGAAATCTTTAGTAATAGAAAGCATCCATCGCTAATCCGTCGATATGATGGTGAAGGGTAAAAAGAAAAAAAAAAAATATATACAGCTATCAGTGACAGATTAGCAACAAAAATTTTAGCGACGGATTACTGATGAATATTTTTCTTTCTTTTTTTATTTATTTTATTTATTTATTTTATTATTTTTATTATTTTATATTATTTTTATTTTTTATTTAATATTTCTTTTTCATTTTCTTTTTATTTTAGTTTTTAGAAGAATAATATTATTTTATTTTAATCTAACATTTTTTTATTTTTTTATTTTCTTATTTTATAATAAATTATTATTTTATTTTATTTTATTATTATTAAAAAATATGAAATAAGATAACAAATAATAATAAAAAAAGGAATAAGGTCAAATATCTTATTGTTGTTCGATGGTTGTGTTATTTCTAATATTTTTCTTGTGCACAGGATCGAACCTGGCTAGAGGCGTTACTTTGTTTTTTGTCACTGAAATTTAGTGACGGATGGTATTCCATCGGTAATTTTTTAACGGAGTGGTTTTCAATGATGAATGTAGTGATGAAAAAAATTCGTCATTAATATTTTTTAGTAACAGATATTTTTCTTTCAACGACGGATGATGCAAAACTATAGTTTATGATGAAAAAAGAAATATTATTTATGACGAAAATAAATTTCCCTTTTTTAATGATGAATGTAGTGATGAAAAAAATTCGTCATTAATATTTTTTAGTAACAGATATTTTTCTTTCAACGACGGATGATGCAAAACTATAGTTTATGATGAAAAAAGAAATATTATTTATGACGAAAATAAATTTCCCTTTTTTTTATCATATGATGAGAAAGATGATGATTACAATTAGCCGGACTATTTCGTGCAGATCCTATAATTGAAGGGAAGGTGCATGGATGTTTTGAGGGATAGATAGTGATGGAAAAGTAGTACACTTTCGGACTCAAAATCAACTTTATAGTTTGTGGTTTCCCTTCCATGCTTGAAAATTTCTACTTGGAGGCTTTTCTTTTACTTTGTTTTCTCTTTTCATTTGGGACTTTGTTTTGTTTTCCCAGTTGGGACTAAACTTTTCCTTGACATTTCGTTTTCAAGGAGAGCAAGTGTAGGGACAGAATTGAAGTGACCCATTTTGCAAGTCTGGCAACAGTAATATAACTTTGATGGGCTTTGCTGTCACATACATTTCTTTGTGATTAGCTAGTAAAGCAATAAGAATGGCACACGCAGTCCTTGTTCATTTCAGCATCTTGTTGGATCATACATTGGATGATGCAGAACTATGAGTAGGAATGATTGATGGCCATATAATTGAAGTGGCAATGTGACTGGCGTGCAATCATTTTGAGAAGCTGAAAGATGTTTGGCTTATGTGGATTTTGGTTAGATTTGTTAATTAATTGCATGAGGTGGACTTAATTGGCTTTGACAGATGCGGTCCTGCCATACGAGAATGGGAAACCCCCCCCTCGGACCAGTAATTTTTATAAAAACTTCAAACTCTTTCGATCAAACTAACAATGGTCAAACTAAAAATTCATATTATGGCATAAAATATAATATATATTTACAATTATAATTTCAAGCACAAAAACTAAAAATTTTAGGAAATTATATATTTTTAAAATTATATATATAACTTTTTTATTAAAATTTTAGGGTAAGTGGCTACCGCTACCCCCTTTCTTCCCCCGGTGCCTAACTATTAAGCTACCACTATGGAGGTAGAGGGTATAACATTGTTCATTTTATAGTCTTATCTTGCGACTTGTATTCCTAGATGAGACCAAATCCTTTATGGTAGTTCGCATTATTTTAATCAATTTGTAATCAAATATTTGTTTGAATAGATTCAGATATTCTTATAATTTGTGAAAAAATTGATTGATGCATGCACTAAGCTATCACATAAGATTCCATCTTTGATTGATTCAATTTGGTCCTAGCTTTATTGTTTTGTAGTTATAATTACCATTTCGTAATTATAATTACCATGCCTTGCATGTTGACTTGAAGGCTCAGCTGATCAACTCTTTACATATGTTTTTTCTTCTAAAAAGGATGGAAGGGGATAGAAGTATTTACCATCCCTTCCCAGTCTTACCATCCTCATCATAAGGGCTCTGTGCTATTATATGATATTCAATTTAAATCATAATTACTACAAGCTTATCAACTCTCGATGATTATGACACATTTGATTAATTTGAGGTATCACTTCATTTGCTTTCTATTTCTAAAGCCTTACTCTCAACACCTCCCTATAACTATTCCAATTTTGTGGACTGCAATTCAAGGAAAGAACCTGTACTCCACTACCTATTAAGTAGAGGGTCCAAGACAAACATGCCCTTTGGCTGGAGCAGAGTATTCAGCTTTGCAGGCTAGTCCCAAGAGTTATTAATGCACGAGAGGGGAGGGGACAAAAGCATAACTGTGATTTGAGAGTTGAAACAAACGAGATTAGTTGAGTAAATTTATTACTCGATGCTTCTTAAAGTCTAAGGATTGAAAACTTTTGAACGACAGATGAGTAAATAGAGCGGCTGGGGCGGATGAAACAGTCCCGGCATTTGCTTTGCTGCAATTTTTTGACGGCCAATCCATTCATTTCCATTTCTCAAACATTCAATTCTAATCAATCATCACAGTCGTCCCCCCATCAGGGCTGCCTACGCTCTCTTTTCCTTGGAAATTAGTTGGTCATGATTCCCCCATTTTCACACTTATTTTCTCTAATTTGGGAGATATGGTTTTGAATTATACTAATTTAATATGCTCAAACAAGATTGTCCCACAACTAATGGAAAGATCCTAATACAATGTGCCTACTTCTAAGCTACGTGGACCTCAATGTGTAGAAAATATGTAGCATTTATGAGCCTTCTGAGACAATTTCTCCACAACATTATTTAGGTTCCATTTGGATTATAATCTTCACAGATGTATTAATTACTTTGAGATTTGTTTGACCGAGTAGTCTCCAACAATGAACCCACCACACAAGAACCCAAGTGCGACAAGCAGTTAATAGATAAGAGCCACCATCTAAGCAACTTCTATAAATGAAAGTACCCTAGTGATTTGCTTTCAGCTTCCCACAGATCCTCATGTCCTTTCGTTGCAGACTTCGCTCCATGACCGTGTGACTGTAAATCCTCTAATCTGTAGCATATATTTAGGACTTAAAGGAAATCCTTTATCTCCCAAAGCCCTCCATTTTCCTACTCTTTTGATCCTTTAAAAGCATCTGCAGGATCTGGAAGGTCTACTGGTTTATTCTCTTAACTACAGAAGGCTTCATCACATTCTCTTTTCCTCATTTGTCAGGACACATGCATGCCGATTTTCTTTGTTGCTTTTGACCTTGTTTTTGTCACAAAACTAATGCTTGTTTATTTTCTTATATCTGCAGGATTGACCTGAACTTTATTAGGTGTAATGGGTTTTCTCAATCATCAAATTCCTCGCATTCTTATTATGGCTTTGGCACTAGTTGCCATCATCTATGGTTTATACCCCTCTCTCTCTCTCTCTCGCATTCTCTTTCTCTCTCACGCACACAAAAAACATTTATGTGAAGCTTTTGGTATCTCCATCAACAACTTGGAAACTCTATTATGTCCTTAAATAAGTCAAATCAGAAGAAAAGAAATGGTAGTCAATAAAATTGGGGTAGACTACATTGGCCTATGTGCATTTTCTTTCGGATTCAATTTCACATATGCAATAAAAACTGGGGTGTTCGGTAAAATGGCAGATAAGCATGCATGCATGCTGTCAGGTGGTCTGATTTCCAAAGCTCACTGTGACTCCTCTATGGCATTGAAGCTTTTCCATTTACCAACAACATGCACTCTCGAAGGCTCTTTGACTTGGGCATATTTAGACGTGGCTGTGCATTGATTCTAATGTTGTATTCTTACCTTTTTTTTTTTCAAGGAAATTCCCAACTCTCAAAGCTGTTTGATGATACTGCAACTCCAAATTTGATCTTTCCCAAAGTCAATCAAACTCTCTTCCTCAGAAGAAAACTCCTAGGTTGTAAGTGAATGCAATTACTTTGCAACTATTGCTTAACTTTATTTGCATTGGATAAAGAGGCCGAGGGTAATAAGTACTCAATTTCTGTGCTATAAGCTGAATTACTTATTTCATTGCTTGAATCAAGAAGATGAAGGAGCAACAAATCGGATCGGAAATTCGTGCTCGAAGAATGATATCGTGATCTTTCAAGGTCCATCAACTCCACTTCCTAATGGAATCCCAACATACACAGTTCAAGTCCTAAACGTGTGTGTCTCGCGTTGTAGCATCTACAACATCCATGTCGGCTGCGGATGGTTTAGTTCAGCCAGATTGATCAACCCTAAAGTGTTTCGAAGAATTCTGTTCAATGACTGCCTTGTGAATGATGGGGCTGCTATTGGACCTGGAGAGAGCCTGTCCTTTCAATATGCTAATAGTTTTCGCTACCCCCTCTATGTTTCTTCCGTTTCATGCTAAGTTCATTGAAAAATTTCTAATTATTGTTTTAAAAATATAAATAATCCTTCTTTTGAAATCACTTTTAAACTATTTTTAGTTAAGGGGATTTGACCAATCACGTATGTCAACCTATTTGAGTTTGACCATCTTTTGAGGTGTTGATATGATCAGTCAAAACCCAAAATAGTTTAGAGATGATTCCAAAATTAAGATTATTTATATTTTTAGGACTATATAATTAGGATTTTTCCAGACTCGCTAAAAAATGCCACTTTCTTGTTCATGGGCTATGGCTTTTGTTCTGAGGACTAGTAATAATCAGTTGCAGCATGTTTTGTCATAGTGGATGTTGTCTTGTTTCGAATGTAGCAAAATAGACGCTCTTTTGGTAAGAATGGGTACCAAGTTTTGCCGCTACATATGATTGGTTTCATGTTTACTTTGGTAGTGTTGGGAAATGATTCAGGAGAATCCACATCTTTGGTGTTTCCTATAATCTGCAATTTCAGTTTTTTCTGTAGCGTGATACATAACTAAGAATATTTTGAATCAAAGAGTTCATCTCTTGTATCATGTGTGCATTAGATTTTTTGGAAAGTGTCTCGAAGATTCATGAAGATAAAGAAACAGGAGATTTTTTCCTATACCGGCGTTATTGATGCTCACATCTTAGTGGCTGCCTGTTGGAGTTCGTGGTAGCTGGATGTCAATCAAGGGCTTGCATTCGTCGTGGGATGGGGATGACAATCCAACAGCCACCAATCCATGAGGATCAATTTTTCAAGGATTGTGGAAAATCCCAAGAAACAAAAGCATGATTTGTCAACAATTTTTCAAGGATTGTGGAAAATCCCAAGAAACAAAAGCATGATTTGTCAATGATTTTAGGTCAAGTAACTCCAAGGAAGTCTATCATAAGTATAAGACATTAAAACAAAAATAAGCCTTCATTTCTTCTATGTTAATTTAACAATATTAGTATGATGAAGATAGTACTAAATCATTCATACCTCAGAAAAATAATATCCAAATTAAGAAAAAGAAAATGAGAGACTTATCTCCCTCTCTCTCTCTCTGACAAAAATGAAAGACATCCTTGGGGAAACTAAATTCCTTCGGTTAATAACTATAATCATAAGAAAATTCATTCACACCAACCATAAGATAAACAACCTGAGAGACAATGTAAATACTGCCACCAATGATAGTCAAAATCAAAATTGCAGAAATAGGGTTCTTCAGCAACTCCAATATGGGCTGAAGCAGGGTATAAGCAACACCAGTACTCACAGTGAGGACATAAAGTGCATATCTTCTCATGTTGTCCCAAAACTCCTCCATTAGTGGACCTTCGGGACCCAAGGCTAGTGCCTTTTGGTCATCCATACCCATCATGAACAGCACAAATCCTGCAGATATAGCTCCAACTATCACCAATCTTGAAAACCCATCTGAGGAATCATCAGCAAATTCGATTTCAGAGGCGGGTTTTTGTTGCTTAGACAACATGGGTTTGTTTATAAGGCTTAGGTTTGTTTTGAGGTACTTTGATTTTGGGTAAGGTTTGATTGAAGGTCTTGAGGGAATTGATGTATCTGATGGTTGTTCTAGATGTGATGAGGTTATGATGGTTATTAAAAATGGAGAATTTGACACTTTTGTGGGGGGATTAGTGTGGCTTATGAAGTGGAATGAAGTTCTAAAATTGGAAGTCCACATTTCTTTGATTCCTCTTTACCAGAGATCAAAGCGTTAGTCTCTGGCTTTCTGATGGCTTCTTCAGTGTTCTGTTGAGCTCTATTCAGGCGGGGATCTTCTTTGTCTCTTATCCTTTCCAGCCCTGTCGACACTGCAGGTTGTTATAAACTTTAATTTTTACACCCATGCTTATTTGTAAACATATATACATCCACATCTTTGCGAATACCATGTTTAACTGTTTTGAAGTTAAAAACTAGGGATGACACTCGGCCGGTTTGACCCACTAACGAGTCGGGATCGGTACATTGAAAGTCAGCTACGGTTTTAACATTGGACCAGAGCTCTCATTTTTTTTTTTTTTTTTTTTGAAATAAGAGTGTTAGAGGTGGATTTGACTCCATATATGATAGAACTGCTGACTTGTTTGGGTTGACCAGCCATCTTTCGAACTTGCTGAATAAGACCTGTAAAAAAACATTTGAACATTCAAATCAAAAAACGATTTTCAAAATAGAGAAACAGACTGAAAAAAAACCTTTCTATGTCTTTGTGTATGTTCAGAAAGCAAGAAAACTTACTTGACTGGCTATTTGCATGATGTATATATAGTCTGCATCCATGAGTTCTATATGTATTTGAGGAATCAAAACCCTAATTTTCTTATAGAGGTGTTCCAAGATTCATGGATATCAAATAAAATCTTAGGAGATCTAGAGTCTTATCAATTAGAGAAAATTTCAGTTTATGAAGAGATTGATTTCCTTATCGATGAGAATTCATAGATTACCTTCCTCCTTACAAGATGTCATTCCCGTATTTTATAGAAAGGTGAATATTACTCCAATATTGACCGAATGTTAAATGCTGAAAAAGTGCGGGTATTGATTACGTAACTACTGAGAAAGAGCCGGTCATTTGGTCCGTGTAAATGATGCTTTTTGGCGAGTTTTTAGCATATTTTGTTTGTTGGCCCATGTTGTATGTTAATGGGCTCTCAGACTCCTAGCATATTAATAGGTTCTCAAACTATATAACATCAGAGAGAAGATCAAAAAAAGGAAGAAGAAGCCACCCACAAGAGCGGGGCTACCCCTTCCTCCTCCTAACCTAGGAAATGGCTGAAGCATCCTGGTCCAAAAGCATCTCCAAAGTTGCCGGAGGGGTGTTCAATACGTGAACACCAGCCTCAGCACCTGGTCCCGGCTTCGCCGATTTATCCGCACACTTATTAGCTTCCTTAATTATGTGGTTAATTTGTAGGATTCCAATGTCCCTCATAACCTTTCTGCAATCCTGCACCAAGTTCTTGCAAAGATGACACATCCCTACTCCCTTGTTAACAAAATTGACCATGCTCGGGGAATCACTCTCAACTGCCAGAGGAGTAATTTTTCTTCTTTTGGCAATCAACAATCCGTCCCTCAGGCCCCACAGCTCTGCCATGTCCCCCCTCACCACCCCAATATTGATCCAGTAATCATACACCCAAGAAGGACAAATGATTCTAGAGAGACCACCTGCGTAGGCCCGACCTCCCACCAAAGTAGCTGCTCCATCCACATTTAGCTTGATGACACCTTCACCTGGGCACTTCCAACTAATTCTAACCTCTTCCACTCGATACTCCTCCTGGCTTAGACTAATTTCACCTGTCCTTCCCAAGCTCAAAGCTTGGTTAGCGATTGAGGAAGGAGACTCCATTTTCTTTTGGTGCGGAATATGACATCTGGACTTCCAAATGAACCATGCAGCCAACAAGAAAATCCTGCCCTCCTTATCCAAGCCCAGCTTTTGGTTTCCTGAGGCCCCATCCTTCAGCCAATCCAATGCATTGCCACACTAAAACCCCACTCTATTATCAATGTCCCGAACCAACTTGCTCCAAATTGCCCTTTCATGCTTGCAGTCTCTTAGGGCATGCTCAATGTCTTCTTCCCCTCTCCACAAATGTTACAACTTCCTTCACCTACAATACTCCTCCTCAGCTTTGCTTTTGTTAAGATTTTTCCCCTCACGGCCAAGAACTCTATAATTAATGGTTAAAGTTCTATTCAAATGATTTGGGTTAAACTTCATATTTTCTTGAAACCAAAATTGAGCTTCCATCATATTTCCAACTACAAATACCCTAACTAAGGCTCACAGAAGAAAAGTTCAAAAAAAAAAAAAAAGTTATGGCTCTTTCCATTAAATTATTATAAAATCAACGAAACAAATATTAAATTTATTTGATTTATATGATATAATTCAATTCATAATTAATGATCAATGGCTTATAATT
This sequence comes from Dillenia suffruticosa, assembly GCA_033439265.1. NCBI lineage: Eukaryota > Viridiplantae > Streptophyta > Magnoliopsida > Dilleniales > Dilleniaceae > Dillenia > Dillenia suffruticosa. The sequence continues at coordinate 37,233,101 of JAVTVX010000012.1, read as the reverse complement.
GATAATTGATAGATAATAACTTATGTCATTTAGAGTTATTGTTAATTGATAGAGTTTAGTTGTCTATTTAATAGCAGATATTATTTATGTATAAAATGATAAGTTTATATTAATTGAATCTATTTTATTTTTAAAACATTTTTATATATTTATTATATATTAAAATATAAAATTTATAAATATAATAATATCCACAATTTTTTAATAATATTTACTTCAAATATATATTCTAAAAAATCAATATAAATCATATAATATTCATGATTTTATAAAAGAAATATACAAATTTTAAATTACGTAAAAAAATAATCCCTTAATTCAGATACATATCACAATAATGATTTAAATAAATTTTATTTTTTAAAAAAATTAAACAAATCCTAAAAAATAATTTATTCTATTATCATTAATATTAGGTATTTGTTGTATTAATGAAAGATGGATAAATAGTAAAAAAAAAAAAAACTAATTTTTGAAAAGTTAAAAGTTACTTTTAATTAATGGATAACTTTTTTACCGGTTTTAGAATATCAATCGTCGATCTGCCACAACATTCGCTATATCATTGATTTAAAGGGCAAATAATTTGATAATTAAATTTGATTTGAATTAAATTAAATTTTTAAAAATTTTTAAAATTCAAATTTTATTTTAAAAATATTCGATATTTCTTAATTGCGGGAAGCAGTATACTTTGTTGGAAAATAACAACTTTGATCTTTTTTGAGAATGTTTCTCTTGGCATCAAAAAGGGTCAGGACGAGTGTATGGTGGTGGGTATTGACTTTCGGGACACCGATTGGTAAAAGAATATACAAACAGAATATCTTTCTCGTTTGGAGAAATGTGATGGCATGACTCTTTAATGATGCCTCAAAAACACTCAAATCCAATCGCGCTCTCTCTCTCTCTCTCTCTCTCTCTCCCTTCTCTCTCTTTATTTTTTTATTTTCATCTCCTTTTTATATAAATTTTATCCGATTAATTTTATTTTAATACTATAAATCTTATTTTTAAAAAATTGATACTCTCATATCTCTTTCGTTATTTTCAAAATTAAAATTAAAATTAAAATTTCTGATTAAAAAAATAAAATATTCAATCACTCAATTTTAAAAAAATATTTGATCTCTTTCTCTTCTCACCCCTCTCTCCCTCTCTCTCTCTTTTTTTTTTTTTTGTGATCCCACTTTTTATATTTTTTTTATATAACTAATTGATATTTAATAATTATATTAAATTAATTAAATTTAATTCGATTTAAATTATATCAATAATAAAAAGTAAATAGAAAACAAATTTGTTCGGCCCGGACTTCCCATACATTGGATGTTAATGCGGTTGACCATGTCGTCCTCACTTTACAAAAACTCCAAACTCCGTGCTTCAAGTCTTCCAACCCTTCTTCGATCCCCAGTATTCCTCAAAAACAAAAGGCCACATCTTTGCCATTTTTTTTTTGAAGTCTCTTTAGTGAAATAACCCGCCACGTGTCGTCATACGAAACTGAACGTGGGCCTGATTAGGCACAACGGCGTGTTATTCGAGAATTTCTCCCACTCATAATCACTGCAATATTTAATTAAATCATGTCTGTTTCCCTGTTAACTTTCTTTCTCTTTTCAAACACCCTCTCTCTCTCTCTCCCTCTCTCTGTGCAAACATTTTACGGAGAAATAGAAGAGAACCTGATGTCATTGAGATGTGAAGCTTCAAAAACCTCAAACCCTCTTCAATGGCATCTCCTTCCTCACCATCTTCTCCCCTCTCTCTTTCCTCTTCTTCTTCTTCTTCTCCTCCTTTTTGTCTCTCCTCATTCTGTCCTCTTCAACCTCCCATGCTTAATTAAATAGCACCAAGATAAGGTAATACCCACCTACACTTCCAAACCCCTCACTCTCTTTCCGCTTCCTCAGGTCTGTTCAACTCCTCTCTCTCTCTCTCTCTCTCTCTCTCTCTCCATTCATGCTCATTCTACTTGTGTCTGTGCCTTTGGTTGAACTTCTTTTTTGGGTTTTGAAAACCCTAGGATTTTGTAGTATGATCACTTAGCTCTCAGAATTTTACTGTGGATTTTAAAGTTTTAGGATGTTGTAGTCTGATCACTGGGTCTTCATTGAGAATCTCTGGTCTGTTTGTCTGACAAGTTAGGGTTTAGGTGGGTGGGGTGTTTGCTGCAGGATGCCTATGGAGAATGCTTCATGGGTTTTCGTGGATTTTTTTTTTTTCTTTTTGAGAATCTGTAAATTGATTGCTTGATGATCTAGGGTTTTTGCAGGATGTCTATGGAGAGCGATCATGGTTTTGTGGCGTGGGAAGAAAGAATTATATCGCAGGAGCGCGGTAATCGTGTGGTTCATTATTACTTGAAGGATTCATTTGGTGATCATGTTCTTGCTGTTGTGGGAACTGAGAGGAGTATAAGGCACATGATTTATGTTGTTGCTGATGATTTCTTAATGGATTATGGGTCTGGAAAGTTCATTAATTCCTGTACTAAGTGGAGAGCTCGGCGTGAGGTTGTTGAGTGGCTCAATTCAATGGTCCCAAAGGGGCATTCCCCATTTGACCCTTCAAGTATGTTGTTCTTCATTTGCCATTGCTCAGTTTACACCAGCATTTCGTTTATCTGAATGATTGGTTTATTGTGAAGCTGTATTATAGTTATTAATATTATGTTATGATTTGTTTTGAAGGTATCCTAGTCATTTTCACATTGGAATGCCAACGATTTGTCTGCATATTGTCATGTTACATAATTGCATACTAGGTTCCAAGATTCCCTGAGGATTTCCATGCAAACATTAATTGTTTGTAGAACTCCATTCTGTTGATATTTTTACTCTTTTTCTCCTTTTTCTCTTGATAAGGCCATTTATATTTGAAATATATAGCATGTTCTTTTGCATTCATCATATGTGTTCCGCTGTTTAATTCAGCTAGAAATCTTGCCAATGTTCTCTATCTTGGTTTAGTCTTGATGGTATTATAGAGGTTTCCATTTTGGTTTCTGATTGAGATTATTTTTTCCCCTGTTGCTAGTGACCAAATGTGTTTTGTGCCTGTGTTGCTCCAGATAGAATAGATGTAGCATTCAAGAATGTCACTTTTAGCTTGTCCGCTTTGGACCCCTAACACAATCATAATGGATAGGAGAAACTGTAAGGGAAGCGTTTGCAAGTAATGAGTGCGTGGATGTCTTGTGACTCATGACTTATTCTTGCAGAAGTAACTAGATAAAGATGAAAAGAGCTACAAGAATTTTTAATTAATTCTGTGAGTATGGCATTTATTTGGTGTATTTCAATGGGAAAAAGAAATTCCAAATTTTACAAGCCTCCATAACTTGTGCATACCAAAAGCTGTTAACACCTGTTCTTGTTGCTTTTGTGAAGATAGGGTAGAAATTATATTGGTTTTAAATAGTTAATATATAATTAGTTGTCCCTTAATTTTTTTAATTATGCACCTGTTGACTTAATTTATATTGGGTTATATTTCCAAACTACATGTGGATTGAGTCTCAAGTTTGTTGGCCCATCTTATAGCTGAAGTCAATATTGATTTAGGTTGTATTGATAGCTATCACAATCCCGACTTAAACTATGGAATCTTAGTGTCCCACAACTCAAGAACACCTATCATATATAGAACACATATAGTAGATTCTTTATGCCAATTCTACAGGTATGATTTTATAATCTCTCTTGCTGCCTGATTCTGGTTGGTAGGATGGTTAAGATGTTAGCGTAGTAGATATATATTTCTTACCTCCAACAATGTGCAAGCTTACTTGTCTATAATTTTAGTCTCCTTCCACTTCAACTATTTATGAAGATTGGGCAATAGAGCATTGACTCGTGTCAAATTGATAAATTGCTTATTTGGATTGTGGCTGGTTTGTTCTTGAGATGTATGTTTGTGAGTGAAAGAGGGAGGGTACACTTGTTAACAGATCTTTTTAATAAAATTTGGCAAACCAAGAAAATACCTCAAGCATGGAGGGAGAGTACACTTGTACCACTATATAAAAATAAACGAGACATACAAAATTGATCCAATTATAGGGGATTAAACTTATGAGTTATACTATGAAGTTGTGGGAAAGGGTGATTGAGCATAAACTAAAATTGGAGATAAATGTGTGTCAGAATCAATTTAGATTTATGTTAAGATGATCCATTGTCGAAACAATTCATTTACTAAGACATTTGATGTAGCCCTTTAGAGCACAAAAGAGAAACTTACATATGGTATTCATTGATTTAGAAAAATCATATGATAAAGTTTCTCGAGATGTATTGTGATGGACGTTAATGAAAAAAGGGAATTTCAGTTAAATATATTAATCTTATAAAAAATATATATGAGGGAGTTGCTACTGATGTTACAACTTGCGGGAGTGTAAGTGATAGCTTTCCGATTAATAATGGATTTTATCAAGATTCGGCATTAAATTCCATCCTTTTTGCAATAGTGATAGATGAAATCACAAAGAGTATACAAAATGAAATACCATGACAGATGATATAGTGTTGGTCGATGAAATTAAATAGGGTGTTGCTGTTAAATTGGAGTTATGGAGGGACACACTAGAATTCAGAGGATTTAGATTGAGTCGATCAAAAATTGAGTATATGAGATGTATGTTCAGTGGCAATTATCTGAATGATAAAGAAATGATTAAATTTGAAGGATAGGACGTACCAAAAAGTGAACATTTTAGATATTTTGGGTCCATCATTCAGAACGATGTCAACATAAATGGAGATGTGAATCATATGATTCAAGAAGGTTGGATGAAATTAAGAAGGATATTTGGAATTCTTTGTGATCGCACAATGCTATTGCGTTTGAAGGGGAATTTTTATAGAACTGCAGTAAGGCCTGTATTATTGTATAACACCGAGTATTGGGTCATTAAATAACAACAAGAATATAAAATGGTTGCAGCTGAGATGAGGATACTCTGGTAGATACGTGGTAAAATTAGAAAAGATAGAATTAGAAATGAAGAGATATGTAATAAACTGGGAGTGAACTTAATTGTGAATAAGATGAGAGAATATCGATTGAGGTGGTTTGGACATGTGCAACGAAAACTTAAAGACGTACAAATTAGGAGAACCGAGAGTTTAAATATAAGAAATTTAGTGAAACGTCAAGATTGGCTGTTGAAAACTTAAATACAATATATCCGTAAAGATATGACGGTTAAGGGATTAATTGAGAAAATGATTTTAGATAGTAATGAGTAGCGTAGGAGAATTAGAACTAGTTAAATCATCTTTTTGTCGTTGTAGGTTAATATGGATAATTAGTTTGTTATTTGTTATTTGTTTTTATTTATATTTTATATTTTTTTAATTATTCTATATTTGTCTCTCAAATGGTTGATCTCAAAATTTGGAATTAAGCCTCTGGTTCTTGTTGTTATATGTATGTTTGCGAGTGAAAGAGGGAGAACTCATGTTTTAAAGATTATTAGCATGGAAATGGAATCCTTTTTTGGTTTACCAAAATTAGCAAATGGAGGTGTTTGAAATTCCCAAGTTTTGTTTTCATCATTTTCTTATAGTTCTTCCCCCCCAACAATTGTATTAAGTCCAATCAAGGTAATATTGATTTTCCTCTCTGCCTTCCGTGCTCTATGCATCCAAATGTCATTTAACCGTGTTGTCTTTTGTGCTATCAGGACATGGCAAACATAGCCAATGCACCTATGTCATGACACTACTTAGACATTGATACGCAACACGAGTCATAGGAATCATTTTCCAAGCATGACATGGTTTCATGAAAGAGCAACTTGAGGAATTGGAGAGAGAGAGAGAGAGAGAG